>CM045762.1:159124138-159524138 GCA_025200525.1 Camellia lanceoleosa | reverse complement strand
CACTGACAGAGGAACTTATCACTACTGTGTCATGCCATTCGGTTTAAAGAATACAGGAGCCACTTACCAACGGCTGGTTAATGCCGTTTTCAAACACTAAATAGGTTGTAACATGGAAGTCTACGTCGATAACATGCTCGTCAAAAACAAACTCTCCTCTGATCACTTGGCAGACCCGCGAGAGACTTTCCAGACCTTGCGCAAGTATCAGATGGAACTGAATTCGGAGAAGTGCGCCTTCGGTGTTAGGTCTGGTAAGTTTTAGAGATTCATGGTCAGCCAAAAGAGGCATTAGGCCAACCCAGAAAAGATCAAGGCTCTGATAGAAATGCGATCTCCCAAAACGGTCAAGGAGGTTCAGCAGCTCACATGTAGAGTTGCCACCCTTAACCATTTCATTTCTCGAGCGACTGACAAAAGTTTTCATTCTTCAAAGTCTTCCGGCAGGCTTTTAAATGGAACACCGAGTCTAAGGAGGCTTTCCAACAATTGAAACAGTGCATGGCTAACCCCCCCTCTCCTCTCTCAAGCATTGCCAGGAGAGACCCTCTTCTTCTACGTAGATGTGTCCGACACCATAGTCAGTGCTGCCCTCGTCAAGGAAGACATCTCAGTACAGTGCCCATTTTACTACATCAGCCGCACACTCAAGGGAGCTGAACAGAACTATCCTCTGTTAGAAAAAATGGCTCTAGCCCTAGTCATCGCTTCCAGATGCCTCCGACTCTATTTTCAAGCTCACTCCATAGTGATCCTCACTGACCATCCTTTGAAAAAGGTCATGCAACAATTAGAATCATCAGGCAGGCTTATGCAATGGTCCATTGAACTAACCCAGTACGACATCTCTTACCGTCCCCAAACAGCCATCAAAGGCCAAGCTGTCGCAGATTTTATCATGGAGTTCACCAATCTTGCCTTGCAGGCACCCCCTCCACAGCACACGTCACTACTGAGGTGGAAGACCCCCACTCTTGGACTTTTAGTGTCAACGGTTCATCCCACAAATAGTGTAGCAGAGCCAGTTTAATCCTCACCACTCCAAAAGGAGAATACTTCAAGTGTGCCCTATGATTTTTATTTGCAGCAAGTAACAACCAGGCCGAATATAAAGCCCTCATAACTGGTCTCCGACTGGCTAAAGATATCGGAATTGTCCATCTCTGAGTGTTTAGCGACTCTCGGTTAGTAGTTTGACAGATAATGGGCAAGTTTGATGCAAAGGAGGAAGCTATGCGATCATAAAGGGACATTGTTCTTTTCTGACCCGCCTCTTTAATAGCTTTCATATCAGACATGTCTCAGGTTAGAGAACTCCCAAGCAGATGAAATGGCACAGTTAGCCCCAACAGATCAATCAGACCTTTGCCATGGCGTCCGGGTTGAGTACCTGACCCATCTAGCAGTTTCACCAAATTAGCAAGTGATCCATCTACTCCAGAACAAACCTATCCTGTGGGCCTAAGACATTATCACATTTTTAGAATAGAGAACACTACCCACATACAAGTAGGAGACTAGCAAGGTTAGAGCTCAGCCGTCAAATTATATCATTATCGGAGACATCTTGTATAAAAGAGGATTCTCACGGCCATACCTCAAATGCCTCAATAATGATCAAGCCACCTACGTAATGAGAGAAATACATGAAGGAGTCTGCGGCAACCACTCTGGGAAAAGGTCTTTGGCTCATAAAATCCTTCGCACGGGGTACTTTTGGCCCTCACTCAATCGAGACACCATTGACTTTGTACTCAAATGTGACAAATGCCAATGTTTCGCCAACATTCCTCATGTCCCTCCAACAGAGCTGATCACACTCAGCAGCCCTTACTCCTTCGCCAAGTGAGGCATTGATCTTGTAGGCCCCTTGCTGACCTGCCGCAGCCAAGTAAAGTTCGCTATTGTCGCCATTGACTACTTCACTAAGTATGTAGAAGTAGAACCCCTTGCCAAAATTACTAAGCGAAATACTACCAGGTTCCTTTGGCAGTCTATTGTATGTCATTTCGGGACTCTTTAAGCCATCGTTTCCGACAACAACAAACAGTTTGATAACGCCAAATTCAAATAATTCTGTGATAAACTCAACATCAAGACTTGTTTTTCTTTCCCAGGCCATCCTCAAGCTAACAGTCAAGTAAAGGTCACCAACCGTTTCTTGTTCAAAATCGTCAAGACCAAGCTGGAGACCGCTAAGGGCCTCTGGGCAAAGGAGGTGCCAAATGTCCTTTGGGCCTATTTAAGAATGTCAACGGGGTGGGGCCGGGGATCACACTCCCCATCCCCGATCCTCGATGGTAAAAATGTCCCCGTCCCCGGTCTTGATCCCCGACGAGAAACCTATTACCGTTCCCGTCCCCGTCCCCTAACGGGGATCGGGTTTCCCCAACCTCGAAATTCCAAAAAAAAAAAACAAAAAAACAAAAAGGGAGAGAGATCAACAACAACATAATCAACATCACAAACAACAACATCAAACAACAACATCATCAACATCAGAGAAGGAGAGATCTGAGTAGAGAGAAAGAGAGAGAGAGAGATCTGCTCAGATCTGCCGTGCGGAGGGAACCGACGTGGGAGGAAGAAGAGGTGGCACTCAACGACGATGTTCAGTGCTCTCTCTCTCCGTTTTCTCTTCTTGTCGTCGTCGTCGGTAGCGCTCCTCGTCGTCGTCGTCGTCGGTGGGTGGCGCCGATTCTGTGAGAGTAGATTTGAAATGACACGAAACAAAAAAAAATATGAAATGAAAGATCAGAGACGATGTGAAGAAGAGAGAGAGAGAGAGTAGATCTGAACTGAAACAAAAAGATGAAAAAAGTATATTATATATATATATATTTTTTATGAACTGAAATGTGAGAGAGAGAGAGAGAGAGAAAGAGAGAGAGAGAAACAAAACAATTAATAAAAAAATTAAATTATATATATATATATCAGTTCGGGGGACAACCGGGGCGGGGCTGGGGCCGGGGTTTAGGCACTTATCACTGTCCTCGACTCGAATTTGATCGGGGATTGATTTTTGAATACCATCCTTGTCCTGTCGAGGGTATTTTTCGGGGAAAACCCGTTCAAGTCGAGGTCGGGAGATCGGGTCCCCGTCGGGTCGGTTTAAAATTTCCATCTCTAGGTTTATTAGATGATCGCCAGAACTCCAACTGGGGAGGCCTCATTTCGCTTAACAAACAGCACCGAGGTAGTCATCCCTGTGGAAGTTGGTCTAGCGACACCTAGGGTCATCCACCCCGATCCACAACTAAACGAAGACTTTCGGAGGGTCGACCTGAACCTCATCGAAGAGTTGCGGGAATCAGCCGCCGTCCGACTATCCTCATACTAGCAGAAAGTAAGAAAGCACTATAATCGTCGAGTCCGACCTAGGAAGTTCGTAGTCGAAGATCTAGTCTAACGAGAAACAACCCTTGCCACCAAAAATCTGACGGAAGGGAAGCTAGTAACTAAGTGGGAAGGACCTTACATTGTCAAATCCAGGCCACAACTAGGTACCTACCGTCTACAAGACATAGAAGGCCAAGACCTTCCCCACCCGTGGAAAGTAGAGCACTTGAAGCAGTATTTCCAATAACATGTAGCTCTTTCCTGTTGTTTTGTTCCTTTTACTAGCAGATCCACATGTTCGTTTTTGACATTTCAATGTAATGTATACGCTGACAGTGGCACCACTGCGCATCAATGACAAACACATTTTGCTCTCTCCATTATTTGTACTATCTGAGTCAAGCAAAGGCCTCAGTCAGACTGAGCCTGAAGAGCTCAGCTAGATTGAGTTAAGCAAAGCCTCAGCCAAACTGAGCCTAAAGAGCTCGACCAGACTAAGTCAAGCAAAGCCTCAGCCAGACTGAGCCTGAAGAGCTCAGCCCGACTGAGCACAGTCTCAAAGGCAAAACATACAACAGTTTTATAACTTAACTTTATTACAAACTTTAGTAACAAGCCGATTTGTCAAATTGTTGACAGATAGTTACATGTTTCGTTTAATTCACTTATAGGCCTCCTTAGACAAATCATTGTAATTTCACAATATCCACAACCTTTCCTTATTTTGTAAACAATTTCATTACCAAGTCTTATATCTTTCCATGCGTAGATTTATTATATACCAAGTAAGCCACCACAAGAGCCAACACCAAACAAACTGCACAAGCCATCCTTACAATTTAAACACAAGTTCTTTACAAATTTCAACCATTCTTTACAAGAAGCTCTCTCAACTCAAAAATAAAAAAAAATATAAAATATAAAATATAAAATAACTACAGAACAATACGTAAGCCTAAGCTTAATCTTCAAACTTCCCTTGCCTCACCCTCGTTGGATACCAAATCTTCTTCTTTGACCCCCTCATCCAGTGGGGTTTGGGTAATGTCCCCCTCTCTTGGTTTCACACTGTTGAAATCTATGCTTGGGAAGAGCTCCTCCACCCTATACTTAAAGCTTGTCCAGCCACTATCCCAACAAACGCTCATCGCGTGCTTATAGTAATTCGACTGCTGAAACCATTGAATTATTTCTTCTTTGGTTTATCCCTTCATTAGCTCAGTAACAGCCACGTTTGATGGTCCAACGCCACCATCCCCCTCTCTGGCCAAGCTCCTCGCCATCGCTACATCCACAGTCATTTAGAACTCAAAGGATAACTTAAATTGTTCCACTGCCACTGTGCACAGATTTGGATAGGCAGCCTTCTCAGACGTCATCATTCTGGCCAACTTTGCTGTATTGGCCTTTTCTTCCTCCAAGGCCCTCTCCAAATCAGCGACGCGTGCATCTGCCTCCTCCTTATCTTTCACGGCCAGGTTGTGCAGATCTTCATTATTCGCAAGGGCCTCC
Source organism: Camellia lanceoleosa (assembly GCA_025200525.1). NCBI lineage: Eukaryota > Viridiplantae > Streptophyta > Magnoliopsida > Ericales > Theaceae > Camellia > Camellia lanceoleosa. The sequence goes on along the minus strand of CM045762.1, from coordinate 159,519,284 downwards.
TCCAATCTTTTCTTGGCAGTGGCACAAGCTTGCTGAGCGTCGTCAGTCTTCTTCTGCTCACTCGCCAACTCAAACTCTAGTGCTGTCACCTTGTGGTGCACTACTTCCAATTCAAACTTGGCGGCTGACAGCTTAGATATAACCCCGGCCTGGCACATCCTCGCGCGCGCAGTCAAGTAACTCTGCACCGTCTCTAACACTTCCATCTTTTTTGCCTTCTGGGTGTAGGCCAGACCCTTTGCACAGACACTTCACACTGCTTTTCTCCAGCTAGCCATCTCTCCCCTTAAGTCTTGCACTTCCACCTGAACCTCTTCCAACTGGGCTTTCAGCAGCTCTACTTCCACCTTCGCCCTACTACCTTGTTTAGAAGGGCAGTCGCCAGGGTCGCTGTTTCCATCTGTGCTAAGTAGAATCCTCTCATGAGGTCGACCTCTGAAAATTACGCCACACTCCGCACTGCCACGACTTTCATAACCCCTAACAGACGGTCTATGGCCACCCTCGCTTCGCCCCTATCACCTTCCAAGCAGTCGACCACCGCGCGAACATGATAAGTGGTGATCCTCAACGCGATGCTCCTTTCTACTTTGCTCGCCCGCCCTCTCCCCCAACTCTTGACTTGGGGGCATTTCTTTGAAAGGCACATCCTTAGAGGGCAGGTCTGCCGCCCGATCGCAAACTTTCCTCCCCCTCCACTTCGCTCCTCACTTGGCCAATCGAGACCTCATCTAAACTTTTCTCTCCCCTCCCCACCAACCCTGATCTTTTCTTCCCCTACTTTTGGGAGCATCTCCACCTCTCCCTCCTTCATTTTCTTCACCAAGGGCCTTTCTTTCTCACCCATTGGGGTCACTTTCCTCATTTTCTTCAATACTAGCTCCACCTCCTTTTCACTTCTCTCCTTCAGCGGGTCCACCGGCGCTTGTAAGGGCATAAAATCGGTTAAGTCCTTCTCGCCCAAGGGCCTCGGTCGTCGTAGGACCGGCCTCTTCGTGACCAGCTTAGGCGTTGGACCTAATTACTACTCCTTGTATTTTTCGGCTATCGTGAAAGCATGCTTGTCTTCCGCCTCCTGCGCCTTCTTCCTTGTCTCCACCTCTTTTGGAGTTAGATATCCTTCAATTAGCTCAGGCCCCAAGTTAAGGGCAAATAGGGCTGAAGGTTGGACAAGGTCGTTCCACTTCAGTCCCTTCTTTTCCCTTCACTCCTTCACTTGCATCACCCTCCTCTCTGCCGCCGCCCCCAACTTCGGCTTTAGCCACTTGGTGGGAACCTTCCAACTAGTACACACCCCCTCTTGCCATTCGCTGACACGTAAAACCATCTTGGCCTCTAACCCTTCATTAACGAAGGCAACCCCACCACCAATCCTCTCCCCGCCATTGGCTGCAATGTCACCTAGGTCTCCTGCTACCCTGAGGTTTTATAGTATGAAAAAAAATTCATCTACCGTCATCGCCCCCCCCCCCCCGGTCAGTCGTGGCCACGTGATCGTCTAGGAAAATATTATCTTCTACGCATTCGGCATTAATTGCCCTAGGGCCACCTCCAAGCGGTTTAGCACGTCGACTACTAATTGTTGGAAGGGTAGCCTTAGGCCACCATGCAACTGTCACGATCCAAACCCACCCCTATGGGTTTAACATCAGAATCGCCGAATCCGAGATTAGAAGGCCTACTTATGATAAAATAATGTACAAAGTATAGGGGCATGGCGGAAGCCAAAACAGTAAATAAACAATGTCCAATGAGCTATGACAATCTGTATACAAAAAGACTTTTCATTCGTATGCACATTCATAACGAAACAGTCTATACATATATGAACAATCATTCAGAACAGGGACCTAATCTCTATTAAACTGTATAGTAACAGTTTAAACAGTTATACAAAACAGATACAGAGACAGATGGGGAAAATTAAAACACTCCAAAGCCATAGCTTGGCAGGCTCAGAACCTCGCAGTGAGGCACAGTGGTTGGTATGACAAAAAAGGAGTCTAACCCACGCTCCTAGCTCCGGTCTGGTGCCTGAACACTTATATATATATATAAGCAGTGAGCTAAAGCCCAGTGAATAACATAATGCGTAAAGAGGTTAAGAATGAATGTCCTTACAGTAATGAAAATAGTTCATTAAATTAGTATTTCAGTCATTCAGTCATTATAGTCATATGTGGTACATCTATTAGCATAGCGATGCGATGTGATGGGTCTTAGAAGGCGGCGATCAATGATGGCCATCATAACGATGAACAAAAGTTCTAAGATAGGCCGTAGAGATCTCTGTAACGATAGCGATACTTGATGTGATTGCTAAGGATGCCTGTCTGATTCAAAATACGGGACATACATTCATTGATTAAGTAACAATTGAGCGGTTGATTAACGATCGGAAAATATTCATCTTTGAACAAATCTTTACGACATCGTTACTCACAGAGTTCTGGGCTATAAGCGACTACGGTAGCGTCTTGAAGCCAACCCTATCTAGGATGTGAAGCGAACACACACTAAGTTATACATTCGGGAATCAAAGACTTAGTCCCTACTTAGACTCGGTGTGGTTCTACATCTATATCCTTATTAAGATGCCTTAAACTAGGCCTAAGAATGCCTAAGATGGAATGAGGATACAAAGATGCACTTTAAAACATTTTTCAAAATTTTCAAAAAATAGGGGATCCGCTCGAGCTCAGGTTACCCTGCTTGAGCGTAAAAGCAAACAAAATACTCCGCTCGAGCGGACTGTATAACATGCCAAAAGTACTGGATGTGTGAAAATCACACTCGATGGGCGCTCGATAGCCGCTCGAGCATCCAATATCCCGCTCGAGTGGACTGCAAAATAGTGCAAAGTGCTGAGAGCACGAATTCCATGCTCGAGCGTGAGTTCAAAATCTGGAATTCCCAGATTTGAACCTCAGGCTCAAAATCAAGTTTTAAAGTACCACTCTCGATCCTTTTGGGCTAATTTTTCAGAAAACACTTCAAAACTCATAGTTTAACATGATTCAAAGCTCAATTGTAAAACCAAAGCCCCAAAGGAAGATCAATTCAACTCAATTTCAAACCAAAACTCAAGAACATAATTTCAATTAGACATGCAAGACTTTAAACAACTTTCAAGCTTCAAATAATTGCTCTAATGAGCCAATTGTTCCAAAAACAAGATGAATTCATGGTCCATTGTAAAAATATGAACATGCATGAGTAATTCCATGAACAAACACCTCAAAACTCATGAATGGCAATATGCATGCATGGAATGAGCTTCAATTCAACATTAAAAGACTAATTTTTTACTTAGCTCTTTAAACTACCATGATCCATGCTAGATAGAACTTAAATACACAATTAAGAGGATAAAATTCATACCTAGGTTCCTCAATTACAAGTCTAGAGGTTCAATTATGCAAAACTCCTTCAATTCCTTAAGATTTCAAGTAAAACCATCAAGTTGCACTCAAATCTCCCACTCTCTCTCTCCCTAGTCAGTTGAGACATGAAATGGCTGAGAAAATGTTGGCCAAATGTATAATAAGGCTAAAAAATGATCCATGTTGTGGGCCACTAAGTGGTAAGATAGTAATTAAGCCAACTATTGCAATTTATCACCATTTAATCTAATTTAATCATACCAAATCACATTTTAATTAAATATGCCATAAAATCACATAAATTCTAATGATCATAAAACATCGATTATTTTTGAATTCGGCCATCGATAAGGCCCTTAATTTGCAGTTTAAAGCATAAAACATGAACATATAATTTAGCAGTCAACAGATAGACATGCAATTAATCAGATATACTCAATCAATTCAGTTCCAGATTTCAATCGATTCAATTACTTATCATAATCAGTCTTAGTTTAGCAATAATCAGTGGTTAACCAGTGATCAGTGGCGAGGGTTATTACAATCTCCCCTCCTTATAAATAGTTTGGTCCTCCAAACTCGAATTACCTTCGTTCTGGAAGAAAACAAGATTCAGTGGAAATAGTTCAGGATATCTTTTAGCCATGTCATCTTCCCTTTCCCAAGTAGCGCACATGCTACTATGGTTTTGCCAGTCAACTTTCACTAACGGGATCTCTTTGTTTATCAACTTCTTGATCCGTTTGTTTATAATCTGAACAGGCCGTTCCTCGTAAGTGTAGTCGTCACTTAGCACTACACGAGTAGGCTCTATCATATGGAAAGGATCCCGAAGTAGTCCCTCAACATAGAAATGTGGAACACGTTGTGCATATGCTCAATTTCAGGAGAAAGCACTACTTGATACGCCACCGGATTGATTTTCTCGATAATCTCATATGGTCCGACATATCTCAGCGCTAGCTTGCCTTTGACTCCAAAATGAGTCTGGCCTTTCATCGGTGTCACTTTTACAAAAACGTGATCACCTACTTCATACTCTTTGTCTCGTCTTCTGATATTCGCATAACTTTTATGTCGGCTCTGTGCGGTTTTCAGTTTCACTTTTTTGGTAGTTTCATACATAATCTCGGGCCCAAGCAAAGGCCCATCTCTAACTTCTGCCCAGCAAATCGGAGATCTATATTTTCTGCCATACAATGCCTCGAAAGCCACCATACCAATGCTTGAATGGAAGCTGTTGTTGTAGGTGAATTCAGCTAAAGGCAAATGGCTTTCCCAATTTCCTTGGAAATCAAGAACACACATTCTCAGTAAATCCTCCAAAGTCTGGATGGTCCTTTCTGACTGGCCATCCGTCTGAGGATGATAGACACTACTCAGTCTCAGTTCAGTACCCAATGCAGTCTGTAAGCTTTACCAGAATCTCGATGTAAACTTCAAATCTCTTCGAATCTCCATGCAATCTAATAATCTCATCAATATAAATCACAACCAATTTGTCCGCATTATAAATTGTTTTGACAGGTAAGAAGTGAGCAAATTTAGTCAGTCTATCACTAATAACCCAAATTAAATCCATACCTTTACTGGAGCGAGGCAAACCAACGATAAAATCCATGGTGATATGCTCTCATTTCCACTTCGGTATTCATAAGGGCTACAATAAGCTTGCGGGTCATTGATGTTCGGCTTTAACTTGTTGGCAATGAAGACACTTTGATACAAAATCAGCAATTTCTTTCTTCATTCTCGGCCACCAAAAATTCAGCTTCAGGTCTTGGTACATTTTTGTATTCCTTGGATGGATAGACAGTTTTGAATTGTGGCCCTCTTGCAGAATTCTTTTTTTCAGTTCAGAATCATTCAGTACATACAATCTTCCCTGAAATTTCAGTACATTATTCTCAAATTTGAAACCCAGTCTCAGTTTAGATTCCCTTTCTTCGATGATCTTCTTCAAGAAGTCATTCTGTTACTGTTTCTCTTTAATTTCTTTAATCAGTGCTGGTTGAACAGAAATAGTAGCTATTGTTCCACCTTGTTCTCCCAAAACAATTTCAATTTCAGATTTTTCAAGGTCACAAAGCAACGCTTTCTATCCGGTGAGTAAACAGGCTAAGTTTCCAATCGATTTCTGACTCAGTGCATCGGCAACGGTGTTGGCTTTTTCCGGATGGTACAAAATCTGTAGGTCATAGTCTTTAATCAATTCTAGCCATCTCCGCTGCCTCATGTTCAGTTCTTTCTGTGTGAAGAAGTATTTCAAACTCTTGTGGTCGGTATATACCTCACATGTTGCCCCATAGAGGTAGTGACGCCAGATTTTCAGTGCAAACACTACTGTAGCAAGTTCCAAGTCATGGGTCAGGTAGTTCTTTTCATGCGGTCTCAGTTGTCGGGAAGCATAGGCAATAACTCTCCCATTCTGCATTAAAACACATCCCAAACCCTTATGAGAAGCATCACTAAAAATAGTAAAACCATCCGTACCTGAAGGTAGGGTAAGAACCAGTGCAGTCACAAGTCGAGTTTTCAACTCTTGGAAAGTTGATTCCCTTTGGTCAGTCCAGTCAAATGATATCCCCTTTTGAGTCAATTGAGTCAATGGTAAGACAATTTTGAAGAAGTCTTTGACAAATCTTCTGTAATACCCGGCTAATCCCAAAAAGTTTCGAATTTTTATAACGTTTGTTGGTCTAGGCCAATTTACCACTGCTTCAACTTTCTAAGGATCAATTGAAATTCCATCTTTGCTAATAACATGTCCCAAAAACATAACATGATTAAGCCAAAATTCGCATTTAGACAATTTAGCATAAAGTTTCTGTTCCCTTAGGGTCTGTAGGGTAAGTCTCAGATGATGTTCATATTCTTCTCTACTCTTGGAATAAATTAGAATGTCATCTATGAATACAATAATAAAGTCATCGAGGAATGGTTTAAAGATTCTGTTCATGAGGTCCATAAATGCAGCAGGTGCATTGGTAACTCCAAAAGGCATAACTAAAAATTCCTAATGTTCATACCTCGTTCGCAAAGCAGTTTTATTAATGTCCTCTAGTTTAACTTTCAGCTGATGATATCCAGATCTAAGATCAATCTTAGAGAAAACTTGAGCACCCTGTAACTGATCAAATAAGACATCAATACGCGGCAATGGATATTTATTTTTCACAGTTACCTTGTTCAGTTCACGGTAGGCAATCCAAAGTCTCAGTGAGCCGACTTTCTTCTTCACAAACAAGACAGGTGCGCCCCACGGTGAAGTACTGGGCCTGATGAACTTCTTATCTAACAGTTCTTGCAGTTACATTTTCAATTCTTTCAGTTCAGTTGGAGCCATTTGGTAGGAGCTTTAGATACTGGCTGTGTACCCGGAATCACATCAACGGTGAACTCAATCTCCCTTTCAATCAAATCCCCTAGTAGATTATTTGGAAAAACATCTGAGAATTCTCTGACTATAGGAATACTGTTCACATTAGCATTATCATCAGTAGGTACAATCAATACAGTACACAGATACCCTTTACACCCCTTCTTGATCAATTTATAGGCTTTCATGGATGAAATTAGATATGGAGGAGGTACTACTCCAACTCCATTAAATACAAATTCAGGCAAACCAGGTGGACGGAAAACTACTTGTTTCGTTACACAATCTATGGTAGCATGATATTTCGTTAACTAGTCCACTCCCAATATTACATCAAAATGATCAATATTTAACGATAGTAAATCAATATACAGATGCATATCCCAAACAATAATTTCACATGTAGGGTACATATAAGCACAAGTCACAGATCCCCCGACAGGTGAAGATATAGCTAACAATTAATTCATGGGTTCCAATGGTCTATTCAATTTTCACAAAAAAGCATGCGATACATATGAATGTGTAGATCCCGAATCAACCAGTACATATGCATTTTGAGTACAAATTGAGAGGATACCTGACACAACGGTCACGGTATTTTGTACATCTCCTGGTACAAGTGCGAACACTCGGCCTTGCCTCATAGGCACTTTCCTGGTAGCCTTGGGGTTCGGTTTTGGTGCAACAGTTAATGCTGCTATGCTTGGTGCAGCTTTACTATTGCCCTGTGAAATGAAGGGCAATCTTTGACCATGTGGCCCACCTTGCCACACCTGTAACAAGTGCCAGAAATTTTATAACAAACCCCCTTATGATTCTTACCGCATTCAGAACAAGGCGGTATAGAACGGTTCCCTTGACTAGAAGTAGTCGTTGACCCTGTATTTTGCTTTTTGTTCAACGGGTTATTTTTGCCTTTCTTGAATTTAAAACCCTGCCTTTTACCACGCCATTCAGACGCTGGTGTTTCAGTTTGTTTCAATGCCTCAATATTTGCTTCAGCCATGATGGCTCTGTCAAGAACATCTACATACTTCAACAGTTTCAGTACATTTATTCTGTCAAGGATTGCAACATTAAGGCTGCCTTCAAATTTCCTGGCCTTCATGTAGTCAGTGTCCACCATATATGGTGCATATCTAGCAAGTTCGATGAACTTTGCTTCATATTCAGCAACGGACATAGTACCCTATCTTAGCTGTTCAAACTCAGTCACTTTTCTGTCCTTGATACACCGAGGGAAATACATTTCAAAGAAGGCTCCTTTGAATTGAGCCCAAGTCATAACGGTGTTGGTGTCACGGACTAGCATCCACCACCTTCTTGCCTCTTCTTGCAAGGTAAAGGTGGCCAACAATACTTTACGTGCCTCAGAGCACGGGAACACTCCGAATAACTTTTATGTTTCAAGAACCCAAGCTTCAGCCTTTAATGGTTCAAGGCCTCCCTGAAAGGATGACGATTGCATTTTGCTGAACTTCTGGGTGAGAGCAATTATATCCCCATCATTGACATTCGGTTTCGGCTGTACCAGAGGAGGAGGTGGGAGCTGTTGGTTCTTTTGTTGCTGTTGCCTTCAGGCTTCAGTTAATAGTTCAATAGTTCTTTCCAGTCTTGCCATTCTGGCTTCAGATGATTCAGGTTCATTTGCAGTTCTTGCATTATCCATTTCACTTTCACTATATGCAACATGATAATAATAAGCATAGGAAGTTGCATACTTTAAACACTTAAACATCTGAGCACATATAGTCATGTTATATCCACACACACTTTTCATGCTTATGCAATGCCCCATTACTTTTCTAGGACATCCTATAGCTCATTTGGACACGTGTGTGCGGTATAACTCGTGGTTAAGTATCGCTCTGATACCACTCTGTCATGACCCAAACCCGCCCCTATGGGTTTAGCACCGTAACCGGCCAGTAATCCGAGATTACCGAAGGCCTGCTTAACAGTAAAACAGTAATACAGAGTATAGGGGCATGGCGGAAGCCAAAACAGTAAATAAACAATGTCCAATGAGCTGTGACAGTCTGTATGCAAAAAGACTTTTCATTCGTATGCACATTCATAACGAAACAGTCTATACATATATGAACAATCATTCAGAACAGGGACCTAATCTCGATTAAACAGTTATACAAAACAGATACAGAGACAGATAGGGAAAATTAAAACATCCCAAAGCCATAGCTTGGCAGGCTTGGAACCTCGCAGTGAGGCACAGTGGTTGGTATGACAAAAAAGGAGTCTAACCCATTCTCCTAGCTCCGGTCTGGTGCTTGAACACCTACATATATATATGAGCAGTGAGCTAAAGCCCAGTGAATAACATAATGCGTAAAGAGGTTAAGAATGAATGTTCTTACAGTAATGAAAATAGTTCATTAAATCAGTATTTCAGTCATTTAGTCATAACAGTCATATGTGGTACATCCATTAGCATAGCAGTACAGTAAACAGTAGGTCTTAGAAGGCCGAGCAATCAATGATGGCCATCATAACAGTAAATAGAAGTTCCAAGATAGGAACTGATAGAGATCTCTATAACGATGGCGATACTTGATAACGATGGCTGCTAAGTATGCCACAATCTGATTCGAATATGGGACATACATACATTCAGTTAACAGTAACAATTGAAGCGATTCGATTAACAGTCAGAAAATATTCATCTTTGAACATATCTTTACAACATCGTTACTCACAGAGTTCCGGGCTATAAGCAGCTAGAGCGCGTCTCCGAAAGCCAACACTATACAGTGACAGAACGAACACACACTAAGTTACACATTCAGGAATCAAAGACTTAGTCCCTACTTAGACTCGGTGTGGTTCTACATCTATATCCTTATTAAGATGCCTTAAACTAGGCCTAAGAATGCCTAGGATGGAATGAGGATGCAAAGGTGCACTTTAAAACATTTTTCAGAATTTTCAGAAAACAGGGGATCTGCTCGAGCTCAGGTTACCCCGCTCGAGCGTAAAGGCAAAAAAAATACTCCGCTCGAGCGTGAGTTACTCCACTCGAGCGGACTGTAAAACATGCCAAAAGTGCTGGATGTGTGAAAATTACGCTCGATGGGCGCTCGATAGCCGCTCAAGCGTGAGACACAAGGTCCCGCTCGAGCGGACTGCAAAACAGTGCAAAGTGTTGGGAGCACAAATTCCACACTCGAGCGCTAGTCACCTCGCTCGAGCGTGAGTTCAAAATCTGGAATTCCCAGATTTGAACCTCAGGCTCAAAATCAAGTTTTAAAGTACCACTTTCGATCCTCTTGGGCTAATTTTCCAGAAAAAACTTCAAAACTCATAGTTTAACATGATTCAAAGCTCAATTGTAAAACCAAAGCCCCAAAGGAAGATCAATTCAACTCAATTTCAAACCAAAACTCAAGAACATAATTTCAATTGGACATGCAAGACTTTAAACAACTTTCAAGCTTCAAATAATTGCTCTAATGAGCCAATTGTTCCAAAAACAAGATGAATTGATGGTCCATTGTAAAAATATGAACATACATGAGTAATTCCATGAACAAACACCTCAAAACTCATGAATGGCAACATACATGCATGGAATGAGCTTCAATTCAACATTAAAAGACCAATTCTTGACTTAGCTCTTTAAACTACCATGATCCATGCTAGATAGAACTTAAATATACAATTAAGAGGATAAAATTCGTACCTAGGTTCCTCAATTACAAGTTTAGAGGTTCAATTATGCAAAACTCCTTCAATTCCTCAAGATTTCAAGCAAAACCATCAGGTTGCACTCAAATCTCCCACTCTCTCTCTCCCTAGTCGGTTGAGACATGAAATGGCTGAGGAAATGTTGGCTAAATGTATAATAAAGCTCAAAAATGATCCATGTAGTGGGCCACTAAGTGGTAAGATAGTAATTAAGCCAACTATTGCAATTTATCACCATTTAATCTAATTTAATTATACCAAATCACATTTTAATTAAATATGCCATAAAATCACATAAATTATAATGATCATAAAACATCGACCATTTTCGGATTGGACCGCCGATAAGGCCTTCAATTTGTAGTTTAAAGTATAAAACATGAACATATAATTTAACAGTCAACAGATAGACATACAATTAATCAGATATACTCAATCAATTCAGTTCCAGATTTCAGTCAGTTCAGTATTTCAGTCGATTCAATTACTTATCATAATCAGTCTTAATTTAGCAGTAATCAGTGGTTAACCTGTAATCAGTGGCGAGGGTTATTACAGTAACGCCTCTTCGTACATCATAAACTCCATCGACTGTGTGTCCGACGCTCTCTCTTTCATTGTTAGCACTCTCAACTCCACCTCCACCAGAATTTGATATCTGCTCCGAATGTCCTCCATATCTTTTTCTGTTAAAACGGATTTGTCCGCCTTCGTATGCTAGTGGTCAGGCACCGCTTGGCTAATAGGCTAGATTGTAGAAATTATCATCGTTGGCAGGGGTCACACCAGCTGCTCCACCTCTCTTCCCACCAGCTTCTCTACTCTACTACTCCGCCAACTCTACTGCGTCATCCTCTCCTAACGCCTCTAATCCCATGGATGGTGCTTTGTCTTATGCCATTTTGCTCATGTTCCTGCAAATTGCTTCGGTCGCGGGAGTAAGAAACCTCACAACGTGAAACAATGGTAAATCAAACGAAATGAATGTAGTCAGCTCTGGGATCTCTCGGTTCCTTGCTATTAGAGACGTAAATTGCACCTGTCCAAACGCCCAAGGTTTGCCTGTGTTCCACTGATCGTGATTGAATTTCGCTAGTTTAAACCCCAAGGCCCAAATAAATTCCTACTTTTTGAACTCCCCCGTTATAAACCACCTTTTCACTTTCTTTCAATAATACCGTATTTTAATCCAACAGTGCTGATGACCTCATTGTAGACACCCCATTTTTGACCGACCTTATGACTCAGACGTCACCGATTGAGCGCTCGGTGATGTTGCATATCGTGCTCGTCCAGAGGTTTCAGAGTCTCGGCCGTGAGCCCTGCCTCCGAACTTAGGGCTTTTACATTGCCTTGCCGGTTTGCGAACCAAGCTCGGTTTTCTCTGTTTCTCTTCCCAAAGGGAGGGAGAGGTCTCGTAGACCATCTCTCAGTGGCCGTGGGCTATATTTCGTGGTCGTAGGCCATTCTTTCCATTTCAGAGCTCGGTTCCCGGTTTTCGGAACCGTCAGGCCGTGTGCCTTGGTTTGGGACCGCCTAACTACCTCCGTTTGCTCCGATTTTTGGCATGCATCCTATTTACTCCCTTTTGAGGGACACTGTGGTCTGAGAGACCCACTTCGTGGTCGAACACCACTCCCAGTGCCTAATAGTCAGTTTTCGGGGCCTCGATTCGGCCCCCGAACCTTCATTTTGCATCGGTTTTCGTTCATTTTTGGCAGGAACCTCTGTTTCATCACCAGGAAGGTCATAGAAGGGTGGGATGCCAGTAATTGTTTCAGTGACCAGTTATATTCCTTCATCGCCCTCCGATGCCCATTTTTCTCACTTCAAAGCCAATGTTGACCACCCTAAGGCCACTTTCTCAGCTCCAAACCACATATTTGTGTTGTACACACCTGAGAAGACACAAATATCACATGGCCGGCCAGTAATTCCATTTGAACCTTTTGAACCCCTTTGAAAAATGGCTTGTTCTCTCTCCTGTTTCACTTCCTCCAATTTTGGACCAAGGGCTGTGTTGAGGGCATCTAGGAGAACACCAATTTGTGGTGGCCGGCCATTAATTCACCTTGGCCTTTTTGACCCCTGGCCGGCCGGCCATGGGAGGTGGCCGGCCAGCCACCTGCAGCTCCAAAACCTGGCCAGCCTTGCTCCTCAAGGTGAGTACATTACAGCTGTATACTCTTTTCCCCCCAAAAATCTGTATCCGGTGGGGGACAACTTTTGGGGGAAAACTTGGCTTGTTTCCCCCCCATTTTTTCCTCCTTTTCTCCCCCTCTTTGGTCCATATAACCTGCCTCCAGCATTGGTCCAAGGGTGGGGAAATTTGCCTTAAGCTTGCATATGCATACCTCCCTCCATCTCTCTCTTTAACCCTAAAAAACAACCAAATTCTACCCCTTTTTCACGCCACCACCTAGCACTACACTACCACTTCCATTTCCAGTAGCTTGGAGGTCTTCTTAGAGGCTAGGAGGCACCATTTTTCAGTCCGAAAGGTAGCCAAGGCTTGGTCTTCAAGGGTAAGCACCATTTTTCCCTTTTCTACCTCATTTTTGTACCATTTCTTAGCCCTCTTTTCTTACTGTTTTGAGCTCCGGCCATAACTGGAAATGTCATTTTTTTAAGCTTATTTTTCTATTTCATTAAGGGTCTTACCCTGTTTGGGACCCCCATTTTACACTTGCTTCAATATCCCTTTGTATGCCATTATCTTGCATAGTATTTTTGGCCTATGTGTAATCTGTTTTGAGGCATGATATAAACTGTAACTGAGCTTATTTTGAGCCCTTCTTCAACATTTAAGAAGGGATCACCATTATTTGGGACCTCCATGTACCCCTTGCCATTGTACCCCTCTTTGGTCCCCATTTTTGCATGATTTATTAGCTTATTGAGCTTCTGTTTTTGGACCTTGGTCTGAACTGAAAATGGCCCTATTTTGACCCCCTCTTCATGTCTCATTAAGGGTATATGGCTTTTTGAGGCACCCTTTGTATACTTCATGTTATAGCCCTTTTGGCGGCCTTATTTTGCATGATATTTTGAGCCTATTTGTACACTATTTTGAGCTCGGACATCAACTATAAAAGCCATATTTTGGGTCCCTCTTCAACATTGTTGAAGGGCCCTCACTTGTTTGAGACCTCCAGCCACTACTTGCTTCTTTGCCCCTTTGTTGGCTCATTTCTTGCATGAGATCTTTGGCATACTTGTATCTGTTTTTGGGACCTGTCATAAACTTTAAAACATCATATTTTTATCCCCTCTTCAATATTGTAGAAGGCCCCTGCTCTGTTTGGGGCCATCATTTGTGACTTGCTTCATTACCTCCCTTGCGGAGCCATTTTTGCATGCTAATTTAGTCCCACTTGGGCCCACTGTTTGGCCTCACTCTAAACTGTAAAAATTCTTCCCTTGGGGCTGCCTTGCTTCTTTCTTTTCATTTCATATTCAAATTATGTATGCATTGTATAGTTATAGGCCATTTCATGCGCCAAAACCTGTGTTTCGGGACTCGTTTCATGCATCGGGTTTCATTTTACCGGGTTTCGGGGCTGTTTTGCATCTCATTTTACCTCTGATTTTTGCATGCTGGTATGCCATTTTTTGTGTTTTGCCATGACTTGTTAGAGTGGCATTCCGTGCTGTAGGTTCGGTTCTCGGTTTGCGTGCACGCATGCACGCATCTCGAGTTATCTCATTTTCATCTAATGGCCTCTTATGTGAGTGTGGCTGAGGTCCACTCATGTTGGTGTAAGTCCATTATGCATTGTGTATATCATTTCATTCCATAGGATTGTGTATGCTAGGATGTATATTATCGCATTGTATATGCCATGTTACCTCGTGCATCGTGTATGCTATTTCATAGCATTTTGCATGTTAGGTTGTATCTTAGTTACATTCATGCATGTCATGCATATTGCATTGTGTTCGGGATAGGAGTTAGCCCGAGCACGGGAAACGAGGTACGTTTCGCACTCCGAGTGACGGAACGTGTCTCAATTCCCAAGTCACCGACACTCCGGATCATCCATGATGGAGTCGGGTTTAGTTGCGTTTTCATGTGCATTCATTCCATATTGAATTGTGCAGATCGACTCCTCGGCCATCATGCATCGAGATGCGTGATTGGTGGCATGAGGATCGAGGCATGCATACATTTGTGAAAATACATTGCTATGTCCCTTTCCTGCTCTCTGTTGCAGCAAAATGAAGAATCAGCAGTCTTCCGAGGCTTGGCACGCATTCCAAGAACAGGTGCAAAACAGAGGCTAATTGGGGCATCCTAGTGGATTTCCGCGCAAAGTAGCCTAAACATACATCATTCATCAGAATCAAGGCAGTCCCTGACTTGCATGCCAATTTATTATTTTCTTAGTTAATTTGTAAATTAATTAGGAATTTGTACATATTTGGACTGTATTATTTGGACTGTACTATTCTTTTATTCGGGACTGTATATTTATTCGGACCCTCTGCGCGAGGGCGAAATTGTAATAAGTGTGGGTGTGTGTGATGTATGTCTTCCAACCCCACGTTTTTCCTCCCTTTTATTTACCTGCTTATGATGGTTAGATTAGGGAATGTTTCAATTAGCATACAGTATGATAGCATGTTTGCATTCCTTCATCTGTCTTGCATGCACCGGGCTCGGCACATCATACTAACTGCATTTGTATTTCAATTCCAAGTTGAATACATGTTAGCTGTAGCATTCCATATGCCATGTTTAGAATAGCCGAGCCTGCTATAGTTTGCATTTTTGCATGTGTTGCATTAGGCATTTCTGTATACTCAGGATCATGCATGATTTCTAATATAGTTTCTGTTTTGGCTTGGAGTACTCGGTGAGTTTTTTTTGCTTTAGCATCTTTGCATGCGTGTGAGTGACTGCCATGATAGCATGCTTACCATGAGGCTAACTACTTATGTGATATAACTGCCTTGAATGCCTGTGGGTGGAGGTTGGATTATTTGGATTGGAACAATTCATCAAATGTTTTAACCCCACCCGAGAGTGGCAAAATCTGCATTTTAAGCCTACCTGCGGGTAGCAAACCATCTTTCAAAAATGAACATGAAATGTTTTGTCCCAATTCAGGCGACCCGGTCTATACTTGTATGCTGTGCGCATCACATAGTAACCTAGGCTAATAACCGGAATAAGAACGCACAATGTTTTCAAAATCAGATATCATGGTTAGTAGAGGCCGGTCACGAAGTGACCTTCCCCAATCGTACCCAAGTTCCCGAGCCGAGGCAACTTTGGTGATGACGGATCGTGGCCTTTGGCACCGAGTCGAGGTTTCCTAAATTTCCCATTAAAAACATTTAGGTGGCGACTCAGTATCCGCAAAGCAGTCCATGTTTGGCACTTCTTTCAAAAATCAGTTTTCTCAAAACGATTTGCCGGATTTGGACTCTTTGGTTCAAGATTAAGAACCGTGACATTTGAGTCCTTGAACTGTAGTGACCCCAATATGAACGGAACGGGACTTAACCCTCCCGGAGCGTTCGGGGACGTCTACACTCACACGCCCCCACGTGCTGCGTCGCCATCATTAATTATCCTTTCATTTCCCATCTTTTCCATTTCACATTGTCACGTGCTGTCTTGGCCCTCGAGCCCCGTGCCAATCATCGCCTCTTTATCGGTCTGTATTCCTCACGCTCGGCCACCTTTGTGGTTGGCCAGCCTGACGGTCTTCCCTCATGCTCGGCCAACCTAATGGTCTTCTCTCACGCTCAGCCCACCTCACGCTTAGCCAGCCTAACGCTCTTCCCTCACACTCGGCCCACCTCACGGTAAGTCAGTCTGACGATTTTCCCTCCCGTTCCGTCACCCTCGCGGTCGGCCAACCTAACAATCGACCACTTTAACCCCCACACCCTTGTCCCTACCCAGCCTTGGGAAACTCCCTCCTGCATTGTTATTCCCTTCGATGGACTAAAGTTGCACTCGGAAATGAGGGAACACTGATACTAATGGGCACTCAAAAGAGCCTAACCCATGGTTCAGGGCCCAGTTCACAGTCCAGAGATCAAAGCCCCAATAACTCTGAGAAATCAATGTTGGGTCAGGACTAATAACATTCAAACATTTGTCAAGCAGAGGCCTAGCCACGTAAGCAGACAAAGATCTTGTAGAATTATTGCACCCACACATCAGCCATTAATGAGGCTCTCATAGAATTAAATGTGACAACTCCTTCACGTCGGAGGATACAGATTGACCATGAATGATGCAAGCTAGAATATAGAATTTCGGCCAACACGACAGTCTGGGATGGATAATGAAATGATGAGCAAAGGATATAAGGAAGCTTCCGAGATGCATTAAATGTTAAGTTCTTCGTCCCCCTCTTCTCTCTCTATACAATCGATTTCTTCGTACCCCTTGGACCTTTTTGCAGGCACACTCCGTGGATTTCAAGGCTAGCAAATCAGTTAGAAGTGTGGATCAGTTCGACCCATCCTCCGTTGGAACTGTTGCACTATCAAAAATAATTGTAAAGTAGTAGTGAATCATGCATTGAATTATATAAATAAAACTTATACTTTCATCACTTTACAATTTTATTTCTTCGTTAACATTTTCTTTGAAATTTTTCCTGGAATCTATCTTGTAAAATAAATTTTCACATACTTGTAAAAGAGGTTAGTCAGAGTTGAATTCAATACATTCAAATTTACAATTCACCCCTTAACCTATGTGAATTTTGAATTAAAATGTATTCCTATATGTGCTCCTAATTAACCCGTAATAATAATAAATTGGAAATTTAGAGGTGAACTATTAATAGATTCTAATAGTAGGATTTAATTTCCATCAAGTTCTATTGAAAATAAGTCTTGATAAAATTGTCGCTAAAAATAATTTTTTTGTGACAATTTTTTATATATATCACTAAAAATTGATAATTAGTGACTTTTTTTGTTATGATTTTAATAAATTGTCGCTAAAACTTACAATTAGTGACTTTTTTATAATAATTTTTACGTAAAATCTATTAGACAATAAATTCACTTATTAAGACCTACACTAAAATATCCCGAAATTCAAAAGGGTTAGCGCTTTCAATAGCAACAACAACTATAAATTAATCTATTATGTATCATCATGAACAAAAAGTGACATGTTATTCACTTGCGTCCAAGCTTTTAGTTACTTGTTGACGATAATGTCCTGACAACTGTTAAATTATAATAATTCAACAAAGCTAAAGTTTCAAATGTGTGACAATAATTAATATATTATTGCCTTTAATTCAAAAGACAAACATGCTTTCATTCATGACATGAAAGTGATTGGTCATTAATTTCAATTAAGCCCCATTTTGTTTGTGGTATTTTGATTAAAAAAGTAAAAAAAATAACCAAAAAAAATTAATAAATTAAAATATCACATTATGTACATTGGTTAATCATTTTTTCTTTATAATTATCTATTCAACTAAAAAAATATTTCAAACACACACTAATATTTTTTCACCTTATAAAAAATTAAAATACTAAAAAATATTAAAATAATCAAATTATCAAACGGACACTAAAATTCTGTTTGGAGACTTGAGTTTATAATTAAAGTGGGTGTTTGAAAAGTTGCTATTTTAGTAGGCTATTTTAGTTTTTGGCTATTTTAAGAGGCTAAAATTTGTGTGTTTGGGAAGATAGTTGGATTTTTTTGTAGTTGGATGTGATGTTTGTGAGAGAAAAAGTGAAATGATTATGGGTTTAATATGATATTTTGTCTTATTAACTATTTTAATCTATTTTGTCTTTCAGTACTATTTTAGTCAAAAAACTAAAAAAAACTCTTCTCAAACACCCATAAAATGTCAAAAAATTATTATAAATGATCACATATTCTTTTTATATTTTACACGTCTTTCTATAAAATTTTAATTAAAACAATCAATTTTGAAACGGGATAAACCATCATGAGATCGAGGATTGCGTCCAAATATTGCCAGCTTCGAGTTGAAGTCAATGCGTGCCTATAATATTTTAACCGTATGTTATATCATTTGTCAAATTTTTTTTTTTTTAATTATCAGATTTTGTCTGAAAATAAATACTAATACTTTAACAGTATGTTATATCATATGCCCATAAATAATATTTTCATTTTTCATTTTTTCAAGAAAAATATAATAAATGTCATTTGCAGTCAGAAGAGTGGAAATTTTGTATACCTTACGCACCCTTAGTTACGATTTTATATTTTTAGTTATGATTTATTGTATTGTTAATTATGATTTATTGTGATATTATTATGATATTATTTTAGTTATGAGCTAAAAGTTCGTTATTATACTTTATGTGATTTTTAGTAAAACTCAAAAAAATTTCTTAGTTATGAATCTCATAATATTAAATCATGCCATTTGTGAAAATAAAATTCACAAATAACATAACTCGCATAGCATTACCCCAGAAGAGTATTGTTAATCTTTTGTTTTTTATTTTTGCGTTGAGTAAAATGTTAATAGATTAGTAAATTATGTTAGTACAATGATCTTCCACGTTTCTTCATATGCTGCGTAGCACGTCAAAATATGTGTTTGACAATATTCCCAAAATGACAAAAGAAAAAAAAAAAAAAATTAGGGATGCTTTTAAGATTCAATTTTTTAAAAAATATGAAGTCTCTTGAGAATATGATTTTTTTTTTTTTTTGTTAATCAATAATAGATAAATTACAAAAATAAGAAAGAGTGTGTCAATTTAGATTATCATAATACACCAACTCAACAATCACCACAAGAAACAACTCATAATGCAAAGAAAAAAACAACTCAACTCCAATAATCACTCAATGCATAACTCATAATAAACAACACAATCAATCCTTAAAATGGGAGATAAATAATCGATATATATGTATATATATATTTTCATAATATAGCGATTAATATATTAGTAATTAGATTACAATATATGCAATATCTCTTCATAGACTCGAATCTAAAACTTCACTCATATTGGCACCAAAGTGCCCTTTCCATGACCGCTTAATGTACGTGGAACTTTAATGTAAAATTAAAGTAGGTCCCAACTATTGGTTTAGGTGGGATCAAATAAATTTAAATTCTTTGTAACAATATCTTTACACCACAAAAAGCATGACAAAAAATCATTAAGAATTGAATGAGAAATTGTCTCATAAAGTTGGCCTCATGAATGAGGTATTAGAAATTGTGTATAACTACAATTTTCACATTGATTGTAGGTGAAAACTTTGATGAGTATTTAAACCTCAAGATTTTGATAAGGGCATGAGCCCTTGGAGTATCCAAATTTTCCAAAGGAAGGAGTTATGGATACTTCAAAAATGAGTTTCGGCCAATACTAAGCCTCAAGCCCTAAGTCTCAAGATCCACCAACCTAATCTTTTTGAACCAGATTTGTTTGGTGGCTGCAGATATACATACATGTGTATATAGAGTGTATAACCCATACACTTATTCCCCATAAGTTTTGTACATTACTCCATCAGTTTTGCAGTAGTAATGAGTTGCATTTGTTGCAATCCATCATTGCTTGAAGGCTCCTTCTCTATTCCCGCATTGTGTATAAAAGGAGGCCATCTTCCTTGGTTTCAACACAAAGGCTTCCATACTATACATAATTTCTGCTCCTATAATCTTCTTCCAGTATGAGAGAGAGCTGCCACTGTCCGTTCGCCGGAGCTAAGCAAAATGTTCTTCTACGTTAGTGAGTCTAGACCGTCGTATCCTAAAAGATAGATGTCGATATACTCCCAGCACCTATGGTGAGGTGGCGAATCTATTTTAATGAGACTGTGGTATTACACAGGTTTCGGTTTACTTTCTTTTCCTTAAATTTTATCATATGTATTTCTGTTTATGAAGTTGTATGATGTAATCTCATGTTTTCTTATTTTGTAAATTAATTTAATTTCGTATGAATCTATTTATTTATTTTATTTAATCACAAAATTTGTACAACATGAACTAATCTAGGTTTTTTGTTTTTTTTATTTTATTTTAATCGGCAAAAGATTTTTTTTTATTAATAATATTCAAAACAAAGGATTAGACATCAATAAAAAAAAAACCATGGGAAATGAAATATATTGTATAGTTTACCATGAATATAATATGAGCATACCAGAATTGACTAGGCTATATATGGTCAGAGAATATAATAATATATCCACCAAATGTTGCATGGTCAATTTTAAACCAATAGTGTTTTCCCTCTCTATTCCCAAACTCCAACCATCTCAGTTTTAATACGCGATTTATAATTACCTTAAACAATAGTAATTGGTAGCCATCTCATGAATTAAAATCACTAAGGTTATATTTGAATTATAAATTTATATAATAATTTAAAAATAAAAGAAGAAAGAAGAAGAAAAATATGAGAATAATACAAAAGAAACATAAGCTAGATTTTTCTCTATTTTTTTCTTTTTCCAAACTCCCATATAAATTTATGATTTAAACACAACGTAAAAATAAATATTTGAAAATTTTGGATTCAAATTCCATGCTATCTAGTGGGCAGAACCCATTTCCCAACAGAGAATTGCCAACAAAATTGTTAATCATAAGTCATAACATATGATTTTTTTCTTTATTATTTTCTTCCATTTTCTCAGCAACCAAATGGAGAAGATGAGAAAAGCAACATATGCCAAAACTCAACTGAATTAAGAGTTTAATATACTCCTAATCGTAAGATGTTATGAGAATTTCAAAAAATGAAATAAGGAGCAACGAAACAATAATTTTGAAAATAGAAAAATCTCATATCATGGTCTTTCACATCGTAAACAGATAGTCCATAAGCAAGCTAGTGAATCAAAGTGAGAATTTTCATATTGTAAACCAAAAAATTATTGAAAAATTAGATTTTATTCTCATAAACTTACAATAAATGTATATATACAAAATCAACAAACAAATATTGATGAACGAATTACAAAAAGAAAAAAGAAAAGAAAAGAAAGACTGAACCAAGGGTTGAGTAAACCCTAGTTTCAAGCTTCTCACATCAAAGTTTCATCATCGTCATCGTCTTTTTCAATGGCGATTGAGCTTTATTTTCACTTGGTAGCGACACCAAATCGAGCCACGAGACGCGGGTAAGTGCTGGCATGAGGCAAGCCATCACCGGCGAAGTTCTTCTCTTGAAACGGACAGGGTGGTCCATTGCTGCCGGGGATGTTTGTGCAACCAGATGGCCCTGAAGGAGGGACAGGTACCCTATCAAGTGATGCCATTACCATGGTGTCTGTATTTTTGCCCACCTTTTTGTGTTCTTCTTCACGCAATACCCTACTAGCTGTGCTTGGTTGGAAAACTAGAAGAACAAGAAGCATTAATATTACAACACTACTAAGAACCCTCATTTTTGTGTTAATTTTGAACAAATATGAGAAGAAACGATAATGGTGAATGCATGGAGGAAGAGAGAGGGGATGTTTATATAGAAAGATTGAGGGTTTATTTATTTATTTATTTTTAAATTGAGGTTCTGACTGTTGACTACTAGGTTTCTTGGGTGATACAAATTCTATTGAATAGGTCATAAGGGATAGAGGTTTTTGTTCAAGTTGAATCCCTAGTTTTTGTTCTCATTTCTTACCAACTTCCTTTGTATTAAAGTATATCTATGTGTAGAATGATGTAGCATGTGATTTAAATATTGAAATGGTCTTTTTACAGATCAAAGAGTTGAAAAATCATGTTATTACAAAATTTAAGACCAAATGATGTGGAGTGACATTTTTAAAAATACAAGTCACTTTTTGATGAATTTTTCTCTTTTAATTGATAAAATTAAGAAATTTCACGTCATTCTGTATTAATTTTAGGTATAATTTTTACTGTTTTCATAACACTAGTAAAAAATTATTTACCCAAAAAAAAAAAACCACTAGTCAAAAGAGTTTGATTATTTCCTATCCTTTGTCGATTGGTTTGATACAAAATTGGTCCTACTGAGAGGAAGTTCTTAATACTTTACGGTTACTTAGGCTTGAATAGATTTGAAGTCTGATTTGAAGTGTTGGTGAGTTTGTTAAGTTTTTAAGGAGATTTTATATATAAATTAATGTAAAGAATTGGTAAATATAAGGAGATGAGGTCACCACAACAAGTCATTATCGGAGTCATTGCCTTCTCTAAACGGAACTCTCTCTCTCCCCCTCTCTGGCACATGTTAATAGGATAGGAATAGATTTAAGGTTGGAAATGGAGAATCGGACTAGGTTCGGAATGGGGTGAAGAAAGGTAATATATCAGATTCATTATAACATGTAAGAGTTTTAGGGGTTAAAAATTTTTTGGTTTTAAAAAATAAAAATCTTGTTGCAAAAAAATTTAAAAAACAATTTTCATCGTCATGAGAATAGTCGTTAAAAGTTCATCCCGAAAAGACAAAAATAAGACTTAGCAACAAAATTTTGAAAATGTCACTAATAAATACACTTTTTAAGGACAAAGTAATTTGGTCTCAAAATGATTTATTTTTTGAGATAAAATTTGGTCCAAAAAAGATAATATTCATCACTAATGTCCAATTTTTGTTACTAAAAATATAATAACACTTTTCGTAACAAAAATATTTAGTTCCTAAAAATAATTTTGTCTATAAATTTTAATTTCTAAAAATATTCATACTCTTTTCCCTCTACAAATTCACTAATCAATGTCGATAAACTTTTCAAGTTTGTTTGCTCTGACTTTTATTAGTCATATGAAATTCATTGTCGAAAATGTACATTCTAAAACTAAACATGGGTGAGGGCAAGGTGGAGGGGGTGAAGGGTGGATAAGCAAGCAAATATTCACTAGAGTGTGATTTGAAATTTAGCTTTTTTTTTTTTAGTAATTTTTTTATGAAATGAAAAAAGTTAATGTGTTCATAGATAAATTTTTAGTGACTTTTCTAGTTATATGAAAAAACTTGATTGCCTATGCGTATAACTTACTTTTTGTCTTAAATTCTCATTCTATTAAGACCATTAAGAATATAGTGATCTTTTTACACTGATACTTGATAGTCTTCGACAATCCATACCAAACACAAGTTTTTGTGTTTAATTTTTAACTAACTTTTCAAATGGGAATGGTCACCCCCTTGCCATACCTACCCCTACGGAAACAAGCAATCATACATGTACAAGTGTAAAAGATTGCCCAATCTACCATTTTTGTTCTACATTTGTCTCCTTCCTATCACTTACAGATGATTGTTGATTAGGCCAATTGTCTTCACCAACAATCTCAACTGAACGCCCACTCCATACTCTCTCGGATTGTCTACCACAGACGACCATCAATAACCCCTTCTTTAATTTTTTGCTTGACAATTATTCAATGTCAAACACTATTCAAATTAATCTCAATTATTTATTTTATAAGAATTTTATAAAAATAAATAATTCAAATCTATTTGTGAAATAATCACAGCAATCCCGTGTGCAACACTGAATAAATTCAACTAAGACTAAATCTTATTTTTAACTCCTTGGAACATTAATGAAATCTATGAAATCTCTAACGTTCCGTTTCCTTGATAATATTTTATGTATTTTCTATCATTTGGAATAACATAAAGTAAAAATCAACGAAAAGCATATTTTGTAATCAACAAAAAAAAAAAAAAAAAACAAATCTACTTGGACATAAAATGCTTTTTACTTTCAAAATACATAAAATATTTTCTCAACTAAGATTTTACCATTAACACCATACTACTGCCACTACCACCATACCCACCATTGTTGCTACCACCACCACCACTACACTTTCTCCACCTCTACCCTACCATTGCTACCACCACCCCACCACCACTAATACAACCACTAGTACATTAATTCAAGGACACAACCAAACATAATAAAATGTTTTCTTCAAAAAATATTTTCTGAAAAAAGTATTGAAACTTGTTGAGGATACTAACTCTGCAGCATTACCTACTCAGCTCAACTCCAGCTCAGAACCTGCACCTGCACCTACTTAGTTTAGTCCTCAGCTCAATCATCAGTTTAGTCCTCAGCTCAATCAGTTCAAGAAGAAGAGTTCTATCAGTTCAAGTTTACCATGTTCAACTGCTTTACTAACTACACCTATGGTGGTTAGAGAATCTGTTAGAAGATCTGTTACTAGTTATTAAGTTGTTAACACATGTGTAAAACAATTAGATTAGTTAGTTAGGTTATTAGATACATATCTGTCGTATATGAGAGGTTGTATAAATAAGTGATCAAGCATCTTTGATATTTTCAAGAAATGAGAAAGTGATATTTTCCACATGGTACCAGAGCTAGCTAAGCTCTAACAAGCAAGATAACAATGGCTACTCCTTCATCTCTTTCATCTTCCATTCCATCAAATTTAACTCTTCTCATTTCGAATCTTTCTTCTTTTGTTACTGTAAAGTTAGATTCAACAAACTTCATCATTTGGAAGAGTCAGATCTTCAACATGCTTCGTGCTACCAATCTTTTGGGATATGTTGATGGTACAATCTCGTCATTTATCTAAAGTTGTTAATAACTCTGGTGTTGAATCTGCAAATCCAGAGTTTCTTCAATGGAGTTTAATTGATGCACATCTCTTAAGTTGTCTCACCACAACATTATCTCATTCCATTTATTCCACTGTTCTTCAGTTCTATCACTATGCTGAGGTATGGTCTGTACTCAATAAGAAGTTCACTTCACTTTCCCAATCTCATGTACATCAACTCAAGAATAAATTGAATGACTCCATGGAGGCTTATCTCTCAAAGATTCAAGAGATTGTTAATCAATTAGCTGTTACATCAGTTGTTATTAATGATGAGGATCTTGTTTTGCTAACTTTGAATGGTCTGCCAGATGAGTTTGATGCATTTAAAACTACAATTAGAGCTAGATCTAATACTATTTCTATGGAGGAATTGTCTTCTCTCCTGTGTTCTGAAGCGATTCATGTGGATGCAAAGACTAGGAAGTTGTCAGAGTCAATAGTTGTTTTTTTCTCAATCAAGCAAAATTTTTCACTACAATCTTCTACACCATTTCAAACCAGAGGTCATAATTTTGGCTATTCTAGAGATCGCAATTCTTTTTGAAATAATAGAGAAAGCAGATTTTATAAAGGCAATGGCAGATCTAGCAATAATACTGGTACTGGTAGATCCATCATTTCTCCTAGAGGCAGAGGCAGATTTTCTTCTCATTCTCAGTCTAATCTGATTTGTCAGATTTATGGACGTTTTGGTCACTTGGCTCTTGATTGTTGGCATAGAATGGATTCTTACTATCAGTCACAGTCTTCTCCTCAGAATTAGGATTCACATAATTCCACATCTAGAGCTTTTGTTGCCTCATCTAATGATATATCTTCATCTGCTTTTCCAGATCCATGGTATTTGGACTCTGCTGCCACTGACCATATCACTAATGACTTGTCTAATCTCACATGTTATCAACCATATCAAGGACCAAATTAGGTTACTATTGGAGATGGAAGTTCAGTGCCTATTACTCATACTGGTAATGGAATTTTACCTACTTCTCACTATTCTTTCTGCCTCAACAATATTCTGCATTCACCTTCAATTTCCTCCAATTTGGTTTCAGTCCAAAAACTAGCTCAGGATAATCATTGTGTTATCATTTTTTATGATTATAACCTTGTGATTCAGGACAAATTTACCAAGAAGGTTCTTCACAAGGGAACTAACATTTATGGTCTTTACCAATTTCATCCATCTACTTCATTTCCATCTGAGTCTCATGCTTACCTAACTAATCCTGAATCTGCTGCTCTGTGGCATAATCAATTGGGCCATCTCTCATCCTTAAAGTTTCATCATCTCAAGCCACATTTGAAGCTAAAATCTCTTCAATATGATAGTCTAGATTGTGTAGATTGTTGTGTTGCTAAAAGCCATATGCTTCCTTTTCATTTGTCAAATAGCACTGTAAATAAGCCCCTTTCACTCATTCATAGTGATGTATGGGGCCCTTTTCATTCTTTCTCTACTTTCAAGTATTATGTTCTTTTTGTTGATGAATTCAATAAGTTCACTTGGTTATATCCATTGACTTACAAAAGTGAAATATATGATAAATTCTTATAGTTTAAAGCCTATGCTGACAAACAATTTGAGACTATTTTGAAAATTCTTCAAACTGATAGTAGTACTGAGTATTGTAATGCTAAAATGAAAATTTTTATTTCAACTCATGGTATTGTCCATTAGCATTCTTGTCCTTACACTCCCCCACAAAATGGCACAACTGAGAGAAAGGATAGACATATCACAGAAACTGCTGTCTCTTTACTTCATCACTCTTCTGTGCCTCTCAAATTTTGGTTTGAGGCCATAGCTACTGCCACTCACTTGATTAACAGACTTTCTTCCACTCAGTTAAATCATAAGACTCCATTTGAGATCTTGTTTCACCAAGTTCCTGATTGTTCATTTCTTAAGGTGTTTGGTTGTCTTTGTTATCCTTGGCTTCCACAATACTCCTCTCATAAACTACATCCTAAATCTCTTCCTTGTGTATTTCTTAGTTATCATCCTTTTGCTAAAGGTTACAGATGTTTTGACATTGCTACTGGAAAACTCTATCTTTCAAGACATGTCATTTTTAATGAATTTGTTTTTTCTTTTGCTGCATCTTCTTCCTCTGATTCTGTTCTTTCTTTACCTCAGCTACAGTTCTTCTTTTGGTCTGCTGTGTTTTCATCTAATCTTCCTACATGTAATTCTTCTTTTTTAACATGTCTCCATCTGTTTCTCCCTCTATTTCTGCTGCTGCTCTTATTTCTAGCAGTCCTACTTCCAATCAGGCTACTGCTATTTCTTCTCGTTCTCATTCTTTTATTTCTTCTCCACCTGTTGCATCTTCTAATTTTTCCCTTGCACCTGTATCCATTCCTATTTCCTCTATTTCCATTAATTTGCCTCATCTTCCTTCTTCCTCTAATGTACATCCCATGGTTACTCGATCCAAGTCTTCTTCGCATTGTTTGATTCATACTAATTCTCAACAGCCTTCTGTTACCTTTGCTCCTCTTTATTTTGATATTGAACCTCCTTCATATAAAGAGGCTCTTCATTCTCCCATTTGGCATAAAGCAATGATGGATGAAATTGATGTCTTACATAAGCAAAAGACTTGGTCCTTGGTTTCTTTGCCTCTAGCTAAAAATGCTATTGGTTGTAAGTGGGTATTTCGAGTTAAAAGAAATTCAAATGGTACTATTGCCAAGCATAAGGCTCGATATGTTGCCAAGGGTTATCTTCAACAAAAAGGGGTTGATTTTCAAGAAACTTTCAACCTAGTGGCAAAACTTTCCACTATAAGAATTTTGATTTGCTTGGCTCTTCATTATGGCTGGCCCTTGAAACAGTTAAATATATCTAATGCCTTCTTGCATGGTATTGTAGACACCCCATTTTTGACCGACCTTAAGACTCAGACGTCACTAACTGAGCGCTCGGTGATGTTGCATATTGTGCTCATTCTGAAGTTGCGGAATCACGACCGTGAGCCTTACCTCCGGACTTCTGGACTCTTTTGTGTTTTGCCTCAGTTTGCGAACCAGGTCCCGTTTTCTCTGTTTTCTCTTCCCGAAGGGAGGGAGAGGTCTCGTAGACCGTCTCTTAGTAGCCGTAGGCCATTTTTTCCATTTGGAGCCTGGTCTCTGATTTTTTTTTTTTCAGAGTCGTAGGCCGTGTGCCTCGGTTCAGGATCGCTTAACCACCTCCATTTGCTCCGGTTTTTGACATACACCTTGTTTTCTCCCTTTTGAGGGACACTGTGGCTCGAGAGACCAACTTCGTGGTCATACGCCACCTTCGGTGCTTAACAGCCTATTTTCGGAATCCCGGACCATGCGTTTTGGCCCCTGAACCCTCGTTTTGCATCAGTTAGGGTTCATTTTTGGCAGGAACCTTGGTTTCATTATTAGAAAGGTTGTAGGAAGATGAGAGGCCAGCAATTTTTCGAAAAAAATAGCTTTATTCCTTCATCGCTCTTCATCCCCAATTTTCTTCACTAGAAAGTTGATTTTTCCCATTCTCGGGCCACTTTTTCTGACTTTCCACCACACCATTGTGTTGTACACACCTGGGAGGCCACCAATATGGGTAGGTAGACCAGTAATTCTTCCTGACCCTTTTGAACCCCTCTAAAAAGTTGTTTTTTCTCTCTCCTGGGTCACATTTTCTGATTTTTCTCCACATAGCTGTGTTGCACTCACCTAGGAGGCCACCTTTCTTGGGTAGCCGGCCAGCAATTCTTGTTGACCTCTTTGACCCCTGGTCGGCTGGCCAGGGGAGATGGCCGGCCGGCCACCTGAACCTCTTGAACCTGGCAGGCCAAGTTTGTCCCTCCTGGTGCATTCCAGCTGTGCCAGCTGTTTTGTACCAGACCCCCTGCCCGAGGGTCTGTCCTTTTGGGGGGAGATTTGAATTTTTTTTCCCCCCATTTTCTTTGGCTCCTCTCCCTCTATATAACCAGCACCCTACTTCATTTCTAAGGGTTAGAAAAAACCAGCTGGAGCATTATACATACAACCTTATATCTCTCTCATCCAAGCTTCAAAACATCCTTGACCTTGCACCATTTACACACCAACCCATAGCCTACCACCTCCATCATCCATTCCAGCCCCTTGGACTTGATTTTCAAAGGTTGAAAGCTCACCAACTTGGTCCAGAAGTTGCTGGAGGTCTGCTCTTCAAGGGTGAGTCCCTATTTTTCATTTTCTTGCTTCATTTTGCATGATATCTTAGCTCCTTTTGCTTCCATTTTTGGGCTTCAACCTGAACTGAAAATAGTCTTATTTTGAACTCATCTTTATGTTTGATCAGAACTTTTTTCTGTTTGAGGTCTTCTACTCACCCTTTGTGTTTTATCTCTCTTTTAGGGCTTATTTTGCATGATATATTAGCCTTGTTTTTGAGCATTTCTGGGCTTCGAGCCAAACTTTAAAGTATCTTGTTTTGAGCCCATCTTCCACTTTGTTGAAGGGATGTTTACTGTTTGAGGCCATCTACTGCCCCTTTCCCTTTATCTTTCTTTTAGGGCTATTTTTGCATCATATTTTAGCCTTACTTGTGAGCATATTCGAGATTTTTCATAAACTGAAAATAGTCTTATTTTGAGCCCCTCTTCAACTTTGTTGAAGGGATCTTTGCTGTTTAAGGCCTTTTACTGCCCTGTTTGTCCAATCTCTCTTTTGGGTCTGTTTTTGCATGATACATTAGCCTTATTTGTGAGCCTTTTTGGACCTCGACCCAAACTGAGAAAAGTC
Source organism: Camellia lanceoleosa (assembly GCA_025200525.1). Taxonomy (NCBI): domain Eukaryota; kingdom Viridiplantae; phylum Streptophyta; class Magnoliopsida; order Ericales; family Theaceae; genus Camellia; species Camellia lanceoleosa. Next base: position 159,489,507 of record CM045762.1, on the reverse strand, counting down.
TTGTTTTGACATCATCTTCATGTTTGATTAAGGTCTATCCTTTGTTTGTGGTCATCTTCCCCCTATGCATACTTCATCTCTTCATGATTAGGGCTTTGCATTAGAACACTTGCATTGGCCATGGTTTGGCCTCTTAGCCACTAAAATTCAGTGGATTTTCAGTGGCTTTTCAGTGGCTTAGGTGTATTCTTGAAGGCAAAAATCAGAGGGGGGAGTTTCGCTATGCTTCATGTCTATCTTGTATATGCTTAATAACCCCTTGTATGGCCCTCTAAAGGAGCTCACCATTTTTACACATGTTGGTTGCATTTCAGTGATTATTTGGGTATATTTTGGCATGTTTTGTTCACTGATTTTTTCTGGTTTGATGAGTTCTCATACGCTTCATGCACATGCCATGTAAACCATGTTTGCTAGTCAAAGTTGCATGCTATTTTAGTCCATCATGCTAGCATCTTTTGGTCATGCTTTGAACTCGAAATGTTCATGTTTTGAGACTTTCATAGCTCTATCTTTGTGCTTCATAGTCAAATAATGCATTCTTTGTATAGCTATAAGTCAATATATGTGCCTAGTTTTGAGTTTTGGGACCATTCCATGCATTGTATGACATATATCCATGATTCGGGATCATTTTGCATCATGATTTAGTGCTGGAATTTGCACGTTTGAATGCCATGTTTCATGCCTTGCCATGCCTTGTTAGAGTGGCATTTGGTGCCTTAGGTTCGATCCTCGGTTTGTGTGCATATATGCGCGCATTTCGATAGTCTCATTTTCATCTTATGGCCACTGATGTGAGTGGGGCTGAGGTCCACTCATATTGGTGTAAGTCCATCGTGCATTATGTATGCCATTTCAATTCATAGCATTGCGTATGTTAGGTTGTATGTTAGAGCATTGTGTATGCCATGTTACATCGAGCATTGTGTATGCCATTTCATAGCATTGTGTATGCTAGGTTGCATGTTAGAATTGCATTCATGCATATCATGCATATTGCATTATGTTTGGGATAGGAGTTAGCCCAAACACAGGAAACGAGGGACATTTCGTACTCCAAGTGACGAAACGTGTCTCAATTCCCAGTCGCCGACATTCCGGATTACCCATGATGGAGTTTAGGTCTTGTTGTGTTTTCATGTGCATTTATTTCATATTAAGTCGTGCAATTCGACTCCTCGGCCATCATGCATCGGGATGCGTGATTGATGGCACGAGGACCGAGGCAAGCATACATATGTGAAAATACATTGCCATGCCTTTTTCTTGCTCTCTATTGCAGCAAATCAGAAACCGGCAGTCTTTTGGAGCTTCGCGCAATATTCCGAGCTTAATTGTAAACAAAGGCTAATTGGGACATCGCAATGGATTTCCGTGCAAGGCAACTCAAGCATGCATCATTCATCATTCGGAACAGAGCTGAGGCGATCTATGGGCTTGCATGCCAATTTACTATTTTCCTAGTTCATTTGTTAATTAATTAGGGTTTTAGACTTATTCGGACTGTAATTATTCATTTTGGACTGTATTATTTATTCGGACCGTCCGAGTGAGGGCACAATTGTAATAAGTGTGCGTGCGTGCGATGTATATCTTCCAACCCCACGTCTTTCTCCCTTTTATTTACCAGCTTATGATGGTTAGAATAGGGCATGTTTCAATTAGCATACAGTATGATAGCATGTTTGCATTCATTCATCTGTTTTGCATGCAGACTCGGTGCATCATACTCCTTGCATTGTATTTCAATTAGAGTTGAATACATGTTAATGTAGCATTCCATATGCCATGTTTAGAATAGCCGAGCCTATCTTAGTTGCATTCCTGCATGTGTTGCATTAGGCATTTTTGTATAGTTAGGATCATGCATGGATTTCTAACATAGTTTCTGTTTTGGCTTGGAGTACTCGGTAAGTCTTTATGCTTTAGCATCCTTGCATGCGTGTGAGTGACTGCCATGAATAGCATGCTTACCATGAGGCTATTTGCTTATGTGATATAACTGCATGAATGCTTGTGGGTGAAGGTTGGGTTATTTGGATTGGAACAATGCATTGACTGTGAGTTTTAAGCCCACTAGATAGTGGCAAAACCATGTTTTCTAAGCCCTCCCGAGGGTGGCAAAATCTGCATTTTAAGCCTACTTGCGGGTAGCAAACCATCTTTCAAAAACAAACATGAAATGTTTTGTTCCAATTCAGGCGATCCAGTCTATACTTGTATACTGTGCGCATCACATAGTAAATCTAGGCTAATAACCGGCATAAGAACGCACAATGTTTTCAAAACTAGATATCATAGTTAGTAGAGGCCGATCTTTGATCGAGCGAGCGGGGGTGCTCACGAAGTGACCTTCCCCAATCGTACCCAAGTTCCTGAGCCGAGGCAACTTTGGTGATGACGGACACGTGGCCTTAGGCAACGAGTCAGGGTTTCCTAAATTTTTCAAAATAAAATATTTAGGTGGCGACTCTGTATCTGGCAAAACAGTCTATGATTGGCACTTCTTTCAAAAATCTGTTTTCTCAAAATGATTTGCCGGATTTGGACTCTTTGGTTCAGATTGAGAACCATGACAATTGGAGTCCTGAACTGTAGTGAGCCCAAAATGAACAGAACGGGACACATCCTCCCGAGGCGTTCGGGGACGTCTACAGTTTCTGGCGACTCTGTTGGGGATTTAGAGAGCTTGACTCGAACTCATGATATCTTGTTTTGATTACACTTTTGTGCTTCTTTGCATTGCATTTGCATTGGTGTGCCTAGGACACCGTGTTTGCCATCTGCTATTCCTGAGCGGTTTGCCAGAGGCTGCGTGCCATAAGGCTTACCGGTTACGGGCTCTGCCAGTATGGAAACACAAACCCCGGTTTTACCGGGGCACCCTTTTGACCATTCGACCTAGTGCATATTCGGAAACCATAGTGACCATTCCAAACTAGGACAGGCTGCTTACCCGATTATAGGTTGTTTGAAACCGCTGCGTGCGTAGTGAAACCCTAGCTCCTGACAAAATAGGACAGAGAAACCCTACCCCAACATAGGGGTGTTTTGGCTCTCACTTATCTGTTATGTGCTTTTAGAGTACGTCTCTACAGGGAAATGCATGTATTAGTTTACGAGTTTGGGCATCAGGCCTGCATGCATCAGTCAGTGTTTGAGAATCAATTATCTGCGGGTATTAGATTCAGTCTTAGGGGACAGTGATTCAGGGATAGTGATCAGTATTTGAGGACAGTGTGTATTCAGCTTATCGACCGTGTGTTGTTATGCCCAACTGTGTGTTGTGTATTTATTTTAAGCTGCTATACTGTTCATTTATTTGGTTATTTATTTCCTTCTTGCTTTATTTATCTTTTTGCTAGGGCAGTTTTAGCACAATTGCTTCGAACCAAGCAGATATTCCCCAAGCATTCTGGACAAGAGCTCGTCGGCTCAATCGATCTGAGGATCTGGTTGACGGACAACCAATGTTTCATTCTCTACCCCCGGTTGTCAGACGGCGGCCCAGAAAGCGCAGTGTGTCTTTGCAGAGGTTACCAGAGCAGTGGTCTACCTTAGCGAAGGAACAGTCGGCCGAGGTCCCGCCGCCATAGAAATAGTCATCGGCCAGGATCAGAACATGGCCGGAATGGAAGAAATGATGCGCCAACTCCAAGAGAGTATGAAGCAAATGCAGGAGGACACTGTCTGCCAAGCAGAGTTCTCTAAACAGTAGGCCACAATCATGGCCCAACAGGCAGAGCTAATTACCCGGCTCCAGTAGCAAGCCGGAGTATCGGCCTCACATCTAGTTCCTCCTACACCAGGGGTCCCGCTACCAGAACAGACACTAACTACCCAAAATGTCCTGCCAAATGCCCAAAACATTTTGCCAAATGCCCATGCCGTTCAGGAGGACACAGACATCCCAACGGGGCCGACTTCGCCCGCGCTTCCATCTCAATTATCCAAGTACATACACCCGTCAACCACCCGGACTCTCCCTTCGAGTTCAAAGTAGACCCTACAGCACTGAAATTGAGCAAGCTCGAGAAGCTATTCAAAAAATCCCAGGAGGTAAAGGCTATCCTGGATATCGAGGACGGATATACCAATGTGGCCGTAACGTTGCCGGATAGATTCAAAATGCCGCAGATTGATCGCTTCGACGGACCTGGGGATCCCATGGTCCACATCCGGCTATTCTCAGATATACTACGGCCAATGGGCCTAACTAGACCCCAGAAGCTTTCACTATTCGGCCGGATCCTGTCGAGTGTGGCTGCTATCTGGTATACGAAATTGGAAGATGATGTCAAGTGAAGTTGGGATGAAATGGCCGAGGCCTTTGTTGCGCAATACTCATACAACACCCAAATCGAGATTACAACCCGTGATCTCGAAACAACAAGGCAAGAGCCCAAAAAGAGCTTCTCGGATTTTGTGACCCGGTGGAGGGCGAAGGCCTCGATGATGACTCTAAGGCCCACCGATAAGGACCAGATCAAGATGATTGTGCGCAATCTCTAGCCAAAACTGATGCAAAAAAATGACTGTGCTCCCCTTCCCTACCTTTTCAGATCTGCACGAGATGGGGGTACAAATTGAAGATGCAATGAAACAGGGTCTGATTGACCAAGACAGAGAGCAACCTCGAAGAACCTTTAATCGTAACAACAATGCAGGCCCAAGTGGCGCTACAACTGCAAGAACTTTGGAGGTAAGCATGGTCACCACCATCCCCCCTCCCCTTTCAAGGCCCATGGTAGCCACACCCTTCTTCGGTGCATTCGGAAGCAATACACAGACCACCAAATACCAACCCAGAGGCCAAAGAACCTTCACCCGATTGTACATGCCCCTGTCCAAGGCTCTAGGGATCTTAATCAGAAAAGGGCATCTAAAACCCCTGGAGCCGAGGCCGTTATCGAATCCACTACCCCCTACTCACAACCTAGCCAAATACAGCGCATATCACCAGCAACACGGTCATGACACCGGCCAATGTTTCAGATTACGTCACGAGATTCAAGATCTCGTTGACAAATAGGTGATTTTGCCACCAAAAAGACCCAATGTCACAACCAACCCACTCCCTACACACAACCATGCTCCACCTCCCAAAAGAATCAACTTTATCCAAACTGGGGTCGTGTCTTACGATCCTAGCATCTATATCACTTATTCCCATCTACCCAAGCTAGAGGTGCTCTTTCCTGACTGCATTGACTTTTTGTGCATGCTGGACATCTTCATAACCTAACCTGAGCCAATGGTGGTGGCTGTTGAAGACGGTGCAGGGGAGATTGCAGAAGAGGATAGAATGGTTAAGTCAGGGTTTGAGCAGTCTGGGAATTTTGTCAGCAGGCCAGTTTGAGCGAAGTGTAGAATTGCTAGAGAAAGCAGAACTGTGTGTGATCCAGGGGGATGGATTTGAGCAAAGAACAGATGATTTGACGGCTGTAGAAGAGGACTTTGCCAACCTACAGTTCTTTGATGACCAAGAATCAGAGGGCGCGGCAGTCAACTGGTTTGATTATGAGGAATCGGCAGAGGCTACCGGGTGGCTGGATGATCAATCGGATGCTGTAGAGTTCCAACAGGGCCCGGCAGGGGCGAGGGTATCAGTTGTGGCCGGAAAGGCCGGAAGTCAGAGTACATTGCCAGAGAGTGCTGGTACGAAAAATTTCGCTCAAGACAGGAGCATTGTGAATACAGGGAAAGCTGAACAATAAACTGCGCCGACGCAAGTAGAACAAGAAAAGTTTTGGGATTCTGAGAGAACCGGGAAAGCCAAAACCCATGAGGGGATTGAAAATGCTGTGAGCACAAGGACGAAGATCTTTGCGAGCATGTGGCAAATTTGAAATCATGAGTACAATCACAGAATGTGATGGGAGGACGATGATTTATGTCTTGCCCACACAGACGAGGATTGGGGGAGCAATCAACCAGACAACACCTGGTATCTTGATGAGGTTGATCACATGACAAGAAGCGGACGATATTTCAAGCCCCCGTACCTAGACCAGCCAGAGGCATCTATGAAGGATAAGGAAGCTGAGAAACAGAAAGAGAAACAACTTGAAAAGGAGGCTGTGCTCAAACAGTTAAAAAAGATACAAGCAGACATCTCCATCTGGGGACTGCTTATGGCATTACGAGTACACAGACAAGCTGTCCTATCTGCCATGGACAAGGCTAAACTCTCGATAGAAACCACGCCGGAGCAACTGGTAGGATTAGTCTTTCCGGGAGGAGTTACCCCGATGCTGACTTTTTCTGACAAGGAACTGCCACCTGAGGGTGCGAACCACAATAAGCCACTCTACATCTCTGTGGAGTGTAGAAATAAATGGATACCGGTGGTACTCGTTGACACAGGGTCCGCAATTAACGTCTGCCCAGCAAGGACAGCCTATGCCATCGGTTTAAAGAACGCCGACTTTGTACCAACAACCCAGGTGATTCGGGCATATGAAAACACGAGCCGGGAAGTAATGGGGACGGTAAAAATCCAGACCAAGGTTGGGCCAGGACAACACGAGATAGACTTCCACGTCTTAGAAGTTCTGGCAACCTTCAATCTGCTTTTAGGGCGGCCGTGGTTGCACCAGGTGAAGGCCGCCTCGTCCACTCTGCATCAGATAGCCATTGTTTTCGGGAATTCATCGACCCATCCACCTTTGGAGGTATCTACACCAGTCCTAGAACAGTCTTAGAAATTAAGCACGGCATGGAGGACGTGTTTATGTCAGGTTTTACCTTAGCTGAGGCTCGGGTTATGCAAAACATCATGGCTGTTAATGAGGGAGTGTATGTCAGTGCTCAATCTGTATACCTCATGAACAAGCTACAACACATCCCCGGGATGGGATTAGGAAGGAGCGGCCGGAAAGGCGTCGCAGCATTGGCCGAAGTGCCACATAAACCTCATACCTTTGGCTTGGGTTATCTGCCCACCAAAGAGGATTGGATAAGAAAGGGAAAGGAAATTGCTGGAAGAGCCAGAGCAAAGCGGGCTGGGGAGCCTTTTGAACTGATACATAGGCCAATTCAGGGTACCCTAAACGGACGCTTCGTCCGGGAGGGGGAGGACTTTCCGATTTGTGGCTTCCCAGAGCCGTGGCTGAACGCGGAGAGGAAGCACGTGCCAGGTTTCGAGATTTTCTTTGACCTATAATTATCCGGGGATGACGTTGCCGAAGAGTAGACAGACCCATCAGTTGAGGTTGAGCAGTGTAAGGTAGTGGATTCCGAGGGCGCTGAAATTGAAATGGGGGTAGCATTGGCTTGTCTACTTTCAGATCCTCCGATCGACCAGAAGTGCTTGGGGGATAACTTATCGGTTTCCATGATTGGGAATGAAACGGCTGTGGGCCTACCAGCAACTATTTTGGATGCATCTATCGCACCCTCTCTCACTTGGCAATACGAAGAGGGGTTTTTATCCAGCAGCACCAGGTCAGGTAGTGAGCCGGAATCTGATTCCACCGAGTCTTGTGAGTCGGAATCAGGTTCCAGCTCAACTGAGTCTGAGTCTGGTAATCCTGGGGATGATAACCCGGATGCCACAGTTTTATCCAGGTCGTCTTTTTCTTTCTCTTTTGAGTCTGTTGTAACCAAGGAATCGGACGATTCAGGTGTGCTTAATGAGAATCAAGTAACTGTGGTTTTTGAGTACTTTTCTGTGCCTTTGATTTATTGCATTAACTCAGACTTTCAAAATTTTGATGAAAACAACGAGGACGAAATTCCTTCGATTTTGCAACACTTAATTGAACAAGAGCATGAGAGATTTGTTAAACCTTTAATGGATGAAATCACTACTATGAATATTGGTACTGAGGAGGACCCGCAGTTGGTCCAAATCGGGTCCACGTTGTCTTCAGAGGAACACGAGCACTTAGTCGCTTTATTAAAAGATTTCAAAGATGTTTTCGCGTGGTCCTACGAAGACATACCTGGGATCGATCCTGAGATTATACAGCACCGGATCCCATTTGACCCCGAGGCCCGACCTGTCAAGCAGAAACTCAGGAGGATCCGCCGGGACTGGGCTCTCAAGATTAAGGAAGAGGTCACCAAGCAAATCGACGCAGGCTTCCTGCTGGTATCTGAATACCCGACTTGGTTGGCCAACATCATTTCAGTACCGAAGAAGGATGGCAGGATCCGGGTATGCGTGGATTTCAGGGATTTGAACAGAGCCAGTCCGAAGGACGACTTTCCCTTGCCGGATATTGATGAGTTAGTGGACTTTACAGTGGGGCACGCTTTGCTTTCATTCATGGATGGTTTCTCAGGGTACAATCAGATAGTGATGGCACCGGAAGACCGGGAAAAGACTGCATTCACCACTCTGTGGGGGACATACTGCTACAGAGTAATGCCGTTTAGGTTGAAGAATGCTGGAGCTACTTATCAACGGGCCGCGACCACAATATTGCATGACATGATCCATAAAGAGGTTGAGGTGTATGTGGACGACATGATTGTCAAATCCAAAGAAAGAGAGGGCTACTACACCGCCTTGCAAAAGTTCTTTCAAAGGATTAGAGAATTCCGGTTGTGGCTGAATCCTCAGAAGTGTACGTTCGGTGTTACAGCAGGAAAAATACTGGGGTTTCTGATTACACAGAGAAGTATCGAAGTCGACCCTTCGAAAATCAAAGCCATCTTAGAAATGCCACCACCAAGGACTGAAAAAGATGTGCGAGGCTTTCTGGGTAAAGTGCAATTCATAAGACGGTTTATCTCAAAATTAACCTTGACTTGTGAACCACTTTTTGGTCTCCTGAAGAAAGGAAAGAAATTCTAATGGGACGGCCGATGCCAAGCTGCTTTTGGACAGATCAAGGAATACTTATAGAACCCGCCCGTGTTGTCACTACCAGAGCCGGGGAAACCGTTGATACTGTACCTTTCAGTGACTGAGACTACAATGGGCTGTATGCTCGCGCAAGAATCAGAGGACAAAGTGGAGAGAGCCATCTACTATCTGAGCAGGAAGATGCTAGAGTATGAGACTCGTTACACAAAATTGGAGAAGGCTTGCTTAGCTTTGGTATGGGTTACTAGGAAGCTGCGGCACTACCTGTTAGCTCACTCCGTAATGTTGGTTTCACGACTCGATCCCATCAAATATCTTTTCGAGAAACTAGCACTTACAGGTAGGCTAGCTCGTTGGTTGCTGTTGCTCTCCGAATTTCATTTGAAATATGTGACACGCAAGTCAGTCAAGGGAAGAGCAGTAGCAGAATTCTTAGCCGACCATCCAGTGGAAGGGGGTGAAGCAGTCGAGTACTTGTTCCCAGATGAAGCCATTTTGCACATCGACGATGAAACTTGGACGATGTACTTTGATGGAGCGTCAAATCAATACGGGTATGGGATAGGGGTGTTGCTAATAGCGCCCGACAATTCCCGTATCCCTCTAGCCTTCAAACTTCGGTTCAAAGTCTTGAATAACGAAGCAGAATATGAGGCATGCATTGTCGGTCTAGAAGCAGCCTGGGAACTAGGGGCAAGACGGTTGGACGTCATCGGAGACTCGAACCTTGTTGTGTCTCAAGCAAAAGGGGACTGGAAAGTCAAAGAAGAAAAGATGATGATGTATCACCAAACCTTGGATTTGTTAATTCCTCGGTTTGAGAAGCTAAACTTTGCTCATCTACTAAGAGAGAACAACAGGTTCGCAGATTCTTTAGCAACTCTATCTTCCATGATAGACATCCCGTTCGGAGTCCGGATGCGTCCAGTCATCATTGATCAGAAATTTGCACAAGCCTACGAGTCGATTGCTGCTATAGATGAGGCTCAAGACGAAAACCCCTGGTATTACGACATTTGGAATTTCTTGGAGAAGGAAGCATACCCGCCAGGGGTAAATGCCAAGGATAAAAGAGCAATAAGAAGAATGGCCGTTCAGTTCATCATCTGTGGGGGTAAGCTGTATAAGAGAGATCATCTGGGAATGTATAAGTTGTGTGCCGTTGCCGAAGAATCGAAGCACCTAATGGAGGCCATCCATGGAGGGGAATGCGGTGCGCATATGAACGGAGTAATGCTAGCACGGAAGATCCTCAGATAGGGTTACTACTGGTCCACCATGGAGGAGGACTGTATCAGTTTTGTTCGGCGATGCCACAAATGTCAAATTCATGCAAATCGCATGAACATTCCGCCGTCGAAACTGTACAATATGACTTCGCCATGGCCATTTTTAGTCTGGGGAATTGATGTGATCGGGGCTGTCACTCCAAAGGGGTCGAATGGGCATGAGTTCATCCTGGTCACGATAGATTATTTCACGAAGTGGGTCGAGGCCCAATCTTATGCGGTGTTGAAAGTTTCACATGTTGCGAAGTTTATCAGAAACAACATCATCTGTTGCTACGGAGTCCCAAATGAGATAATTTCAGATAACGGTTCCCACTTCAAGAAAGAAGTGATTGACTTGTTGGAAAAATACAACGTGGCTTTTCATAAGTCATCTACCTATCGGCCGCAAACCAATGGAGCGGTTGAGGCCGCCAACAAGAATATCAAACACATATTGCAGAAGATGGTGGAAACCTATCGGGACTGGCCAGGTAAGCTACCGTTTGCTTTGTGGGGCTACTGGACTTCAATCAGAACTTCTACTGGGGCGACTCCGTATTCAGTGGTTTATGGGATGGAGGCCGTTCTACCTATCGAGATTGAGGTTCTGTCATTGCGAGTACTGGCTGAGTGTCAAATAGCCGAAGCAGATTGGCGCAGAGCAGGTTTGAAGAACTCATGCTCTTTGATGAGAGAAGACTGAAAGCACTGTACCATGTTCAAGGTTATCAGCACAGAATTGCTCGGGCTTTTAACAAGAAAGTTAAGTCCATAAATCTAAAAGAAGGAGATTTGGTGCTCAAGGACAACCGAGCTCCCATCCACGACCCAAGGGGCAAGTTCAGACCCAATTGTACTGGTCCCAACATCATTAAGTCTATCTGGTCAGGTGGAGCTGTGGTTCTGATTGATCTAGATGGCCTGGAGTTCTCACAACCGATCAATATGGACAAGTTGAAGAAATATTACCCTTGAGAGGCTCGCTAGGCTGAAAACCAGAAAGGGTGACCTAGGCAAAACTCAGAGCACAAAAAAATTTGAAATTATAAAAACTGAGCTCGCAAGGTTGAAAACCCGCAAAGGGCGGCCTTGGCAAAAGTTAGAGCGTAAAAAGAGAGTGAAAATACCCGAGTGAACCCGAGCCTGAACTACGTAAGGCTTGATTCCTATCTTTGGGATACGTAGGCAACTTCATCCTGAAGTTCAGCCATAAACTTTTCCCCGATCAACTTTGTCCATTTGATCATCTCAGTCATCTTTGTCTATCAGCATTCATCGTGATCTCTGGTGCAGTGCTTTTCAGAGTAGGGGCAACATTCCGTTGCTGTGCAGTGCTGCAATACTATTCAGACTAGGGGCAACTTTCCAGTTGCTAGGATCCGGGGTTGTGCATCTCGATGACAGATCTCAGGCGTGTCCAGTTCTGATCCATATCGAAAATGGTTTTGAAAAGTTTTAATAAAAGTTGACTTTGTTCAAGATTAATCTTTTTACAACTTAGACCATTTTTGGACCAAAGCGGAAAATTTTCAGTACCCACAACCTTCAATTTCATTGATTTCAATACAAAGTTCTCCGGCTCTTGCATACAAATTGAAGTTGCTTTTTATTACATCCTTAAAGAAAACTTAAAAGTACTGGTAAAGCAATAAATTCGGGGCATAGATAAGTCAGGTGTCCCTGTGCCCCCTCCCAGAGCTGGTCGAAGCCTCTGATGCCAAGCTGGGCCCAATCTGTGCCTCTTCATTGAGCCAATCCAAGCACTCGTCAGACAAAGTGCAACTGAAAATGGGAGTGGGGGCCAGGAGCTCTCTAGTCCTTCATGCTGTGGAATACCGAGCAAGCTGTGTGCCTCGAATCGGAAATGCGGCAGGATACTCTATCCCCTCTGGTGGGCAAGTCTGATCATGACCGAACTGGCTGGGCAAGACGAAAAGTAGAAGTAGAACACAGTGAGTCAGACCAATCAACTGGATCCCGGTCTGCCGAGACATGCTATAGCTCATTGCCGGGAGATTGAGCCAAGGACAACGCCAAGCAATGCGATCTGCTGACAAATCGCACATCCAGTCGAACCACCATCCCTCATCAAGGGCGTCGACTAGGCATTGTCGAAAGAAATAGCCGCGAGTTGAGTAGGCGGGACAAGAGCCCACAACCTGCAATTTATCCATCAACCATACTTGGGAAGGGATGAAAAATGAGAGAATAAAGAATAGAGAGATGTACGATGAGAGAAAAGTAAGAAAAGGATTTTGTGAGAAAAACCGAGCCTGAGGGTCGAGTGATGTGAGCAATACATATATGAGACTGGGTGAGAAACATTACCTGCAGCATTAGTGGACTCCCCGCAAATCTGGTCGTCTCCTGGCGATAGAAAGCATCTAAGCCCATCAGTGTCTCGGCCAATGTCATGGCGATGCAGCTCTTTCCTTCTTTCAAGCCTTGAGCAACTTCAATCAGACGAATGCTAGATCCACTAAAGCCTGGGGCAAGCAAAAAGTGAGATAGCATGCACAAGCAAATTGCGTGTTGCTGAAAACCTTGCCAGTAATGGTTGCCACGGTCACCGGCATCAGAAAACCGATGAATCAAGCCGAGGATGTCGGTTCCGTTCTGAATCGAGACCGGCGTCATGCATGGTGAGCCCACACATCCACCCTAAAGCTTGGGCCTGGCCGAAGCAAAACTGAGGCAAAATTTCTTCATGGCGTTCAGATTCCATCAAAGCTTGAAAATCTTCGAAAGTTGGGCATACCTCTTTCCCGCCGAAGCTAAAAACATGTGTTACTGGGTTCCAAAACCTCGCCGCGGCATGAAGGAAGGGAAGGTGCAGCAGAGTACGATTCAGCGTGAATAGTGCATTCAAGCCAAAGCCCCGAAAGTTCAACTTTTTCGAGCCATCTAGAGAGGCGATCCAAGCTGTGAGATTTTCGATGAGAAACGCCTCCATTTTGGTGCCAAACTAAGATGAAATGAATCAACTACGGAGCTAGGACTTTTAAAGAGGATAAGGCACTGTTCGGGGGGACACGTGTCGAAAAATTGGTGGCTGCCAAGCTAGGTGGCCGGCCGGCCACCTTTTCTGGTAGGCCGGCCACCCGTCTCCTCTCCAATGCAAAAAGCTGGCCAGCCAGCTCCCAAAGGTGGTCGGCCATGCTGCAAAGTGTGTCTTTGGCCCTGTTCTATCCTCTAGAAGGAAGTTCCCAGCATTTGCATGCATCGGGAGTGTCGAAGGCCTGTATTTCCCTCAGTTTCAGATGCGTTCCGTCACCCAGATCGTCCGAGATGCACTTTGTTTATAGAGTTGTTTTTAAGTCTTGCTTATCGAGTTGTCGTTTTGTTTGTTGAGATGTCTTGTTTATCGAGTTGTTAAGTTTTGTTGAGCTATCAAGTTTCGTGCATTGAGTTGTTACTTTTTGTTTAATCAATTTTGTTGTGCCTTACTTATTGAGTTATCAACTTTGTTGTGTTTTGCTTATCGAGTTGTAAACTTGCTAAGGTTTTGTTATTTCTTAGTAAGTTAGGTTGTTTAGTTTGTTGCGTCAGTTCACTACCTGACTTGGCAAATACACAATGCACATTTCCATTCAATCTCATTTTGGTGCAAAATGATGCGATGCGATGCTAAGAACATAAAATACAACACTTTTTTAAAAGCTGTTTCATTCCATCATGCTTCCTTTGTTACAACCTTTTTTACAACAAGGGTACAAGTTTTACAAAAAATAAAACTGCCTAACAAAGTACAATGTGCTACAACTACTAGTAAAAAGGTAAATAAAGCAGGGAACAACTGCATCAATGCTCTCAAGAGCAAGAATGAGAGGCCCTCTTCGTCCTCTTCTGCGAAACAGCCTCTGCACCATCATCGCCATCGTCTGAGTTGGGGCTGCCATCCTCGGAACCCTCCTCAGCCTCATCTTCACTACCAGAACCGGGATAAGAGCCACCCTCTCTATCAGCAGATGTCTCTGACTGGGGATCTGCAGCCTCCTCCTCCTCGCTGAACTCCTCCTCTATGATGTGCGCCCTACGTCCGCCTCGTCTGCGAGACGACTCCCCTCTCCCAGCTCCTCGAGAAGGCCAAGATGGCTCAGCTCCTCGGGAAGGCCCAGGTGGCCAGGCCTGTGGCCCGATATATATCGGAATCATCTGAAAAGGAAGAGTGTAATCTGGACGCATCAGCTCAAATATGTATATCAGATGCAGATACAAGGAAGCTACATGAAATGGGTGCATACAGGTACAGTACGTAAATATGGTGTATATCAGATGTGCTCAACACAGGCAACCTATCAATGCAATAAAATGTTCAAGATCAACATGTCATCAGGAGTATGATAAATGCAAGAAAACTAACGGATACATGGACACCCATGATGGACAACTGCGCCTCTCTCCGCAGGACCATGCCCTCAAGTGATGCTACCATCTCGAGCACCTCGTCCATGTACTCCCTGGGTGGCTGCAGATACAAGCTCAAGTCATCAATGAATAAACAAATACCAAGGTATCTGTGTGATAAACGGAAAACAGTGGAACGTACTAGTGGTGAGTCAGGGTCACTGACATATCGGTGGTTAGGCAAAGGAGGCTCTATCGGAATCGGGTAGGAAGTCCCATATCGCCATCTCATCAACTCAGTCGGCATATCTGGCCATCCAGGATGATGATGAGTCGGAGGAATCGGGGGAACCAATCCACCCCCGCCTCTAGATGTACCAGCCATACTGGTGGAAGGGACATCTGTAATCCGAGCCCTGCTCGATGAGGGCATACCAGCAGACCTCCTCGTCAGGGTACGGACTCCCGTCAGTGGCGGTATCAAGTATGTGTGACGGTAGGTCGCATACTCCCCCTGCTCCAAATGTAAGAATGCATCGGTACCTTGCATAGCACTAACGGCCCCCTGGGAAGGGAGCCTATCAGCGGTCCGCATGTCATCTAGAGGCGCTGAAGAAATGTCCTGAGCAGGGCAATGTAACAAGTCCGCTGGGGACCTCGCTACAGTTCGGACTCAAATGTTGTCACGGTTCGTAATCTGAACCAAGGAGTCCAAATCTGGCGAATCGTTTTGAGAAAACAGATTTTTTTGAAAGAAGTGCCAAACATGGATTGCTTTGCCAGATACAGAGTCGCTGCCTAAATATTTTATTTTGGGAAATTTAGGAAACCCTGACTCGTTGCCTAAGGCCACGTGTCCGTCATCACCAAAGTTGCCTCGGCTCGGGAACTTGGGTACGATTGGGGAAGGTCACTTCGTGAGCACCCCCGCTCGCCCGATCAAAAGATCGGCCTCTATTAACCATGATATCTAGTTTTGAAAACATTGTGTGCTCTTATTCCGGTTATTAACCTAGATTTACTATGTGATGCGCACAGCATACAAGTATAGACCAGGTCGCCTGAATTGGAACAAAACATTTTATGTTTATTTTTTTGAAAAGATGGTTTGCTACTCGCAAGTAGGCTTAAAATGCAGATTTTGCCACCCTCGGGTGGGCTTAGAAAACATGGTTTTGCCACTATCTAGTGGGCTTAAAACTCACAGTTGATGATTTGTTCCAATCTAAACAACCCAACCTTCACCCACAGGCATTCAGGCAGTTAGCCTCATGGTAAGCATGCTATTCATGGCAGTCACTCACACACATGCAAGGATGCTTTATATCACATAAGCAGTTAGCCTCATGGTAAGCATGCTATTCATGGCAGTCACTCACGCGCATGCAAGGATGCTAAAGCATAAAAACTCACTGAGTACTCCAAACCAAAACAGAAACTGATTAGAAATCTATGCATGATCCTAAGTATACAGAAATGCCTAATGCAACACATGCAAAAATGCAATTATAGCAGGCTCGGCTATTCTAAACATGGCATATGAGATGCAACAGCTATCAAGTGTTCAACTTGGAATTGAAATACAAATGCAGTTAGTATGATGCGCCGAGCCCGGTGCATGCAAGACAGATGAATGAATGCAAACATGCTATCATACTGTATGCTAATTGAAACATGCCCTAATCTAACCATCATAAGCAGGTAAATAAAAGGAAAGAAAGACGTGGGGTTGGAAGACATACATCACACACATGCACTATTATTACAATTATGCCCTCGCACAAAGGGTCCGAATAAAATAATACACAGTCCCAAATAAATAGTACAGTCCAGATAAATAATACAGTCCAAATATATACAAAACCCAAATTAAATGATAAATTTAACTAGGAAAGCATTAAATTGGCATGCAAGCCAGGGACTGCCTCGACTCTGCTCCAGATGATGAATGATTCATGTCCAGGTTGCCTTGCGCGGAAATCCATGGCGATGCCCCAATTAGCCTCTGTTTGCAATTATCCTTGGAATACGTGCCAAGCTCCGAAAGGCTGCTGATTCTTGATTTACTACAACAGAGAGCAAGAAAGGGGCATGGCAATGTATTTTCATGTATGTATGCATGCCTCGATCCTCGTGCCATCAATCACGTATCTTGATGCATGATGGCTGAGGAGTCGAATTGCATATGGAATGAATGCATATGAAAACACAACAAAGCCTAAACTCCATCATGGGTAATCCGGAGTGTCGGCGACTGGGGAATTGAGACTCGTTCCGTCACTCGTAGTACGAAACGTACCTCGTTTCCCATGCTCGGGCTAACTCCTATCCCAAACACAATTCAATATGCATGACATGCATGAATGCAACTAAGATACAACCTAACATGCACAATGCTATGAAATGGCATACACGATGCACGAGATAACATGGCATACACAATGCGCTAACATACAACCTAGCATACACAATGCTATAGAATGAAAGGGGATACACAGTGCATAATGGACTTACACCAACATGTGTGGACCTCAGCCACACTCACATAAGAGGCCATTAAATGAAAATGAGACACTCGAGATGCGTGCACACGTGCACGCAAACCGAGGACCGAATCTAAGGCACGAATGCCACTCTAACAAAGCATGGCAAGGCATGGAATATGACATACAAGCATGCAAATTTCAGTACCAAAATATGATGCAAAACAGCTTCGAAACATAGAAACATGGCACCCGATGCATGAGATGGATCCCGAAACTCGAAACTAGGCACATGGAATGACTTATAGCTATACAAAGCATGCATTATTTGAACATGAAGAATAAAGACAGAATCAAGGAAGTCCCAAAACATGCATATTTCCAGTTTTAAGAAAGGCCAAAAAGTGAACACAAATAGGGCTAAGTTAACATGTAAAAATGGCCCCAAAAGAGAGATAAAGAAGCAAGTAGCAGCTTCTGGCCCCAAACAATGAAGAGCTCTTCAAAAAAGTTGAAGAGGGGCTCAAAAAAAGGTATTTTACAATTTATGACCAAGTCCAAAACAGTGCACAAGTAAGCTTAAAATACTATGCAAAAATAGGCCTAAAAGAAGGTTTAAACACAAAGAGTAAAAAGGGAGCCTCAAACAGAAAAAGACCCTTGATCAAACATGAAGAGGGAATCAAAATATGACTATTTACAGTTCGGGTCGGAGCCCAAAAATACAAGCACAAGGAGCTAAAAAAACATGCGAAAAATAGGGCCAAAAGAGGGATAAAGAGGCAAGTGACAAAAGGAAGCCTCAAACAGTGAAGATCCCCTCAACAAAGTTGAAGAAGGGCTCAAAACAAGGTATTTCTCAGTTTATATCAAAGTCTGAAACAACTCAAAAATAGGCCTGAAATACTATGCAAAAAAAAGGCATAAAAGAGAGCTAAAGAGGCAAGTGATAGTAGGAAGCCTCAAAAATGGAAAGACCCTTAATCAAACATGAAAAAGACCTCAAAACATGACTATTTACAGTTTGGGTCGGAGCCCAAAAATGCTTGAAAATAAGGCTTAGATATAGAGCAAGATAGGAACAAAAAGGAAGGAAAAGAGGCTTACCCTTGAAGACCAATGGACCAGCAGCTCTTGGCCTAAGAAAAGGTGCTCCTAAGCTCTGAAAGACAGCCCCAAGTTGTTGGAATGGATGGTGGTGGTGTGGTGCTATAAGGTGATGTAGAAATGGTGCAAGGGCTTAAGGGGTTTGGAGATTGGAAGAGAGGGAGAGGGAGGGATGTGTATACAAGGCTCAAAACAAATTTTCTAACCCCTAAAACTGAAGGGGAGGGGCTAGTTATATAGGCCAAGGAGTGGAGAAAAAGGAGCGAAATATAAATTTCAAATTTTCCCCCCAAAAGTTCCCCCATCGGATACAGAATCTGGGGGGGGGGGAAAGGAGGGCATATTTGTAAAGTACCTGAAGAGAGGATTCTGGCCGGCCGGCCTCCCCCATGGCCGGTCGGCCAAGGGTCAAAAGGGTCAATCATGATTAGTGGCTGGCCATGCCAAAAAGATGGCCTCCCATGTGTGCACAACACAACCATGTGGTCAAAAACTAGAGAAAGTGAACTACGAGAGAGAAATGCCCATTTTTTAGAGAGGTTCAAAAGGGTTAGAGACAATTACTGGCCGGCCATATCATATTGGTGGCCTCCCAGGTGTATACAACACCAATATGTGGTTTAGGGCTAGAAAAAGTGGCCTTAGGGTGGTCAATATTGGCTTTCTAGTGAGAAAAACGGGCGACGGAGGGCGATGAAGAAATAAAACTGGTCCTCAGAAGAATTGCTGGCCTCCCACCCTTCTACAATCTTCCTAACAATGAAACAGAGGTCACTTCCAAAAATGAACTCAAACCGATGCAAAACGAAGGTTCGGGGGGCCGAAACACACAGTCTAGGGCCACGAAAATTGACTGTTAAGCAGCGGAGGTGGCGTTCGATCACGAAGTTGGTCTCTCGAGCCACAGTGTCCCTCAAAAGGGAGAAAATAAGGTATGTGCCAAAAACCGGAGCAAACGGAGGTGGTTAAGCGGTCCCGAAGCGAGGCACGCGGCCGACGGCTCCGAAAAATCGGAAACCAGGCTCCAAACGGGAAAAAATGGCCTACGATCACGAAATGTAGCCTACGGCCACTGAGAGATGATCTACGAGACCTCTCCCTCCCTTCGAGAAGAGAAAACAGAGAAAACAGAGCCTGGTTCGCAAACCGAGGCAAGGCACGAAAGAGTCCGAAAGTCCGGAGGCAAGGCTCGCAGCCGAGACTCTGAAACCTCTGAACGGGCACGATATGCAACATCACCATGTGCTCAATTGGTGACGTTTGAGTCTTAAGGTCGGTCAAAAATGGGGTGTCTACAGTTGCCCCTCTTTGACAGAACTCGGAAGTCACAAGTGACGGGAGTGAATGTCAAGGCCCAGAGACGACCCATTTTTGACAAGGCCAAAGACTTAGACAAACATACAAGATAAACCAAGATGTGCCCGCAGGCAGGGGGGACAAAATGCAAAGCGATATGCACAAAGCCGGTCGTAACTCAATGATTATACAAATACAGCAAGCTGTAATGAAGCAAGTGTTCACAAATAGATGTAAAAGTTTTAAGAAAGGATGCAAAGCAACAACTACATTTCATGCAGTTAAGAATGCAGAGAATTGTTCAACTCTCGCGATGTCTCACGTGGAGAAGATACGATACCTGCGCGGTTCGTCTGGTCACGCCAGCCTCAAATGAGCCGTACATACAATATCGTGCCTGAAAAATGAAGAACTTTAACAAGCACAACATAGTTAGCAACATGTGTTCAGTGTGATATCGAGTGTAGACAAATGCGGTGTTGATGGGTGAGTGCATCGCAATGCGGGAAGCAACGTGTGCAACAACGCAAGTTTTAAACATGGAGGCATGATAATACCAAGGAAACGTGCATAACAATGCAAGTATATGCATGAGAATGCAAGTGATGTGCATAACAATGCAGGACTAGGATGCACGTTTGTTGCAAAACAACGAGCAAAGAAGTGCGCGTTTCGGCAAGGGTGGCTCGATCGCGAGCTCCGATTCACCCCCCGGAAGGGTCACAACATATTCAAAAGGATACACCTTGCTTTTGATGAGTAATGATGAGACAGGCATTGAAAGTTGAAGTTGAAGTTCCGGCGGAGCGATTTTGTGTCGGAAAGTGCACTTCTCTTGTACTTTTTCAGGTCCCGGGGACTCTAATCATCACCAAAATTTGCAGAGACCTTGGGGCCCACCTAGGGAACACCACCGGCTAGCTTTATTGCAAGGGGGAGGCCACCGGCCAATTTTTTGAAAAGGAATGGCCGGCCTGCCAGAAAATGTGGCCGGCCGGCCACTTTGCCAAAACCGTGGGCATTTTGGTACTTTCATCATCTTTTCTTTAAATCCATTCGACCAAAGCATTTCTCCTCACAACTCCAGCTCCGAAAACACCTTCTCTATCTTCCTAGACCACTTTCTCTCTCAGATCTGTGCCCTATACGCGTTTTCCAACGCCCCACGCAAGTTGTTTTCACGAAAACTTTCAGTTCTCTTCATTTTGAACTGATTAAATTTTGATTTCGGGACTTCTTTTCTCGTTTTCGCCACTTAAGGTGAGTTTGTCTCAATATTTGGAAGATTTTCTCGGGAGTTGACTTTTGTTGACTTTTTCACTTCCCGAGAGTTGACTTCTGTTGACTTTTTCTGATTTTGGCTAATTTTTCTGGTTTTTGCTCCTTTTTGCAGATTTCCTGAAATGGCTGGTCATTTCCCTCACGGTGGAGGTCCTCTGGGTGCCGGGGATGATCTTGATATTATGGCTCTGTCCCCGAGGGTTCGACCTTTCATACCCGAGAGGTACGACCTACCAGCACATATTCTTCCGCGGGCTGTTTTCTATTACTTCACTGATTTTGACGGGCGAGCGCCTGGGGATCTGCTTCTGCGGGAGCCAGAGTCTCACCTTTCCCATGAGGCACGAGAGGTATTTACTTCACTTTTACATTTTCTGCAATGTATTCTATATTTTTCGTGCATTTCGTGCCTTTGCCATGTTTGTCTGCTCATTTTGAGTACACAGCTTTTTTAGAATGTTTAGTCTACGACACAGCATTCTGTTTACATTTCAAACACACAATTCAATCATTTTGAATTTCTGAACACGCAGCCTATAAATTAATTGTGGACACACAGCCTGTACTTGTTGAGAATAGAACACACAGCCCAAACCCTGAATCTCTGAACACACAACCCAAATTGAAGGTGAATACGCAGCACACACTTGTTGAGAGTAGAACACGCAACCCAAACTCTGATTTTCTGAACACACAGCCCGTATTGAAGGTGAACACGCAGCACACACTGATTGAGAGTTGAACACGCAGCCCAAACACTAATTTTCTGAACAGATAGCCCATTGTTGAGGTGAACACGCAGCACACACTGATTAAGAGTTGAACACGCAGCCCAAACACTGATTTTCTGAACACATAGCCCATTGTTGAGGTGAACACGCAGCACCCACTGATTGAGAGTTGAACACGCAGCCCAAACACTGATTTTCTGAACACACAGCCCATTGTTGAGGTGAACACGCAGCACACGCTGATTGAGAGTTGAACACGTAGCCCAAACACTGATTTTCTGAACACACAGCCCATTGTTGAGGTGAACACGCAGCAAACACTGATTGAGAGTTGAACACGCTTCAAACACCGATTTTGAACACACACCCCATTTTGAGGTGAACACGCAAAGACACCTTGATTGAGAGTTGAACACGCAGCCCAAACACCGATTTTCGAACACAGTCCATTGTTGAGGTGAACACGCAAGACCCATCGATTGAGAGTTGAACACGCCGCCCAAACACCGATTTTCGAACACATGACCCATTGTTGAGGTGAACACGCGGCACCATCGATTGAGAGTTGAACACGCCGCCCAAACACCGATTTTCGAACACACAGCCCATTGTTGAGGTGAACACGCAGCACACACTGATTGAGAGTTGAACACGCTGCCCAAACACTGATTTTCTGAACACACAGCCCATTGTTGAGGTGAACACACAGCACACACTGATTGAGAGTTGAACACGCAGCCCAAACATTGATTTTCTGAACACACAGCCCATTGTTAAGGTGAACACGCCCATTGTTGAGGTGAACACACTCGATTGAGAGTTGAACACGACCCAAAATTGATGTCTAGCACTGCTTTGAACTTTGAGGTGAACACACAGCCCATAATTCAATGATGAACACATAGCCCACATTTTGAAGTCTGAACACGCGGCTCATTCACTTTACTTTGCACGCAGCCTATTTGTTTCCTTTGCACACACAGCTTATTCATTTCATTCGCACGCAACTTATTCATTTTATGTTGAAACATGTATTCATTCTGAATGCAGGTGACTTCTCGCACTGTGCGGAGATATGGCATTACTGCAGCGAGAGATTGGTATGCCGAGCTCCCGGAGGCTGTCCGGGATTTGGTTGACTTGGCGGGGTTTGGGCCCTTCTGTACTGGGCTATCTCGTTGTCCTGCCAGGAGGACATTGATGGTCACCTTGGTGGAGAGATGGTGGGACACCACCAACTCCTTCAATTTCTCTACCATGGGGGACTTGACTATGACCCCGTTTGACTTTGCCGTATTGACTGGCCTTGACGTGGAAGGTTGGGCCATCCCCTACGACGAGGACATGGGCCAGTGGGAGGCCGCTTGGATATATTTATTGGGGGCTCACCCGCCTATTGATAGATCTTCGGGCAGAGTCTGATACACCTGGTTCTCTTCCCATTTTCGGAGGGTGGAGATGGAGCCTGGGACTCCTAAGGAGGCAGCACAGTATGCCCGCGGCTTTTTAATGTTCCTCTTCGAGACCACTTTGTTTGCCGATAGGGGGAACACTGTTGGCCTTTATCTGCTGAGTGCTTTGGTGGACCTATCACAAGTCAAACGGTATGACTGGGGTGGCGCCGGCTTGGCTACCCTTTATTGCTACATGAGCGCGACCTCCCGCGGACGAGGGGACTTACTTGGCGGCTATTGGAGAGCCTGGGAGGTACTTTCTGCCCTCTTGATTTATATTTCTGCTCCTCATTACTTGTACATTGCACACACGGCGCACTTTATACTCTGTATCATGCACTTTGCCCTCAGCACTTTGTATTCTGCATTGTTTTCCACAGTTATGGGTCTATGTGTACTTCCCGACATTAGCCCCAGAGTTGGTGGTGGAAGGGCCCTTTATGACCCCGTATTCACTCGTATTCTAGGGCCAGCATCGGCCGAGACCTCAGGAGTCTCTCCTTTATCTCTGACGATTGACACTGCGGTCGCGGAGGTATTCGAACTCTTAGATCTTCTGTTTTCATCTTTGATTTGTCTTGTACATTCTCGATTTACGCTTGGTTTATGCATCATTATCCAGATCACATGGCGTACTGGCGCCCTTAGGTGAAGATCTCCGATTCCAGTTTGCCGGAGGGTGGGGTGCCTCCCGGTACAGAATCCTATTCGAAGGGCCAGTTAGTAGGGCTTGGTTTTTGGGGGACCGCTTCTTGCGTTAGGTCTGGGGGTACACTTCTCAGGACCCTCCCTCAGCACCCCTAGTCGATATGCGGATTGCTGATAGGCTATCTTCCCGGGATGTTGCTAGTGCTATGCTGGGTACTGATGCCTTACTACATCTTGAGGAGGGGGATTATGCTACTTGCCGTCACATATACCTGATGCCTCCATTGACGGGAGTCCGTACTCCGACGATGAGGCCTGCTGGTATGCCATCTTCGAGTCAAGCCCAGGCTCGGGCTGCAGACGCCCCTTCTACCAGCAAGGCTGGTACATCTAGAGGTAGGGGTGGATTGGTTCCCCCGATTCCCCCGACTCATCATCATGCTGGGTGGCCAAACATGCCGACCGAGTTGACGGGATGGCGATTCGGGACTCCCTACCCGATCCCGATAGAGCCTCCCCTGCCTGACCACAGATACGTCAGAGATCCTGATTCACCACCGGTATGCTTTTACAGCTTTGATTTATTAGTCAGGCACTTGGACATCCATTCTCTTACTGATAGTTCTGCATTTGTATCTACAGCCTCTTATCGAGTATATCCATGAGATGCTCGGGATGATGGCCGCACTCGAGGGCATGGTCCTGCGGAGAGAGGCACAGTTGTCCATTATGGGTGTCCAGGTATTGTCCAGTTTTCTTCCATTTATCATATTTCCGATAACATGCTGATTTTGAACATTCTACTGCATTGATAGGCTACTTGTGTAGAGCATATCTGACACACACCCCACTTACACACTGTATTTACATGTACCCACTTCATGTAGTTTTCTTGTATCTGCATCTGATGTACATATTCGAGCTAATGTATTCAAATTGAACTCTTTATTTTCAGATGCCCCCGGTATATGCTCAACTGCTGGCCGGGCCACCTGGGACTTCTCGGGGAGGTGGACCATCTAGGCCTTTTCGAGGAGCTGGGCCATCTGGGCCTTTTCGAGGAGCTGGGCCACTCAGGCCTTTTCGAGGAGCCCGAGGAGGGGGGTCGTCTCGCAGACGCAGAGCACACATTATAGAGGAGGAGCCCGGTGAGGATGAGGAGGAGGAGGCTGCAGATCGTTAGTCGGAGACATCTGCTGACAGAGAGGAGGGCTCCGGTCCTAGTTCTGGGAGTAGAGGCGAGGCTAAGGGGGATACCGAGGATGACAGCTCCGACTCGGATGGTGGTGGTGGTGCAGAGGTTGCTTCGCAGAAGAGGATGAAGATGGCCTTTTATTCCTGCTCTTGAGAGTATTGATGTTGCGGTCTCTTGTTTTATTTACCTTTTTACTAGTAGTTGTAGCACATTGTACATTATTAGGCAGTTTCATTTTCTGTAAAACTTGTGCCCTTGTTTGTAAAATGTTGTATCAAAGGCAGCATGGTGGAATGAAACAGCTTTTGAAAAAAGTGTTGTATTTTATGCTTTCAGCATCGTACCGCATTATTTTTTGCACAAAAATGAGATTTGAATGGAAATGTGCACTGTGTATTTACCAAGTCAGGTAGTGAACCAACGCAATAAACTAAACAACTTAACCTACTAAGAAAAGACAAGATCTTAGAAAGTTTACAACTCGATAAGCAAAACATAACAGTGTTGACGACTCGATAAATAAGACATAACAAAATTTAGACAAAAAGTAACAACTCAACGCACGCCACTCGACAGCTCGACAAACAACTCGATAAACAAAACGACTACTCGATAAGCAAAACGACAACTCGGTAAGCAAGACTTAGTTATAACTCTATAAACAAAATGTATTTCGGATGATCTGGGCGACAGAACGCATCCGAAACTGAGGGAAATGGAGGCTTTTGACACTCCCGATGCACGGAAATGCTTGGAACTTCCTTCTGGAGGACAAAACAGGGCCAAAGACACACATTGAAGCATGGCCGGCCATTTTTGGGAGTCGGCCGGCCAACTTTTTGCATCTGAGGGGAGAGAGGTGGCCGGCCTGCTAGAAAAGGTGGCCGGCCGGCCATTTAGCTCAGCAACCGCCAAATTTTTGACATGTGTCCGCCGAATAGTGCCTTATCCTCTTTAAAAGCCTTAGCTCCGTGGTTCATTCACTTTATCTTAGTTTTGCACAAAAAATGGAGGCGTTTCTCGTCGAAAGTCTCACATCTTGGATTGCTTCTCTAGATGGCTCAGAAAAGTTGAACTTCCGGGGTTTTGGCTTGAATGCACTATTCACGCTGAGCCGTACTCTACTGCATCTTCCTTTCCTCCATGCCGCGGCGAAATTTTGGAACCTGGTGACGTATGTCTTTAGCTTCGGCGAGCAAGAGGTATGTCCAACTTTCAAAAATTATCAAGTTTTGATGGAATCTGAACGTTATGAAGAGATTTTGCCTCAGTTTCGTTTTGGCCACGCCCAAGCTTTAGGGCGGATGTTCGGACTTACCGCGCATGACGCTCGATCTCTGATCTGTAATGGGGAACTGGATATCCTCGGTTTGATTCATCGCTTTTCTAGTGTCGGTGACCGCGGCGACCATCATTGGCAAGGTTTCCGACAACATGCCCTCTGCTTGTGCATGCTATCTCACTTTCTGCTTGCCCTGGGCCTGGGTGGACCTAACATTCGTTTGATTGAAGTCGCTCAAAGCTTGAAGGAAGGAAAGAGCTGTATCGCTATGGCATTGGCCGAAACGCTGATGGGCTTGGACGCTTTCCACCGTCAGGAGACGACCAGATTTGCGGGGAGTCCACTACTGCTGCAGGTAATGTTTCCCACCCAATCTCACATATGTATTTGCTCACATCACTCGGCCCTCAGGCTCGGTTTTTCTCACAAAACCCTTGTCTTACTTTTCTCTCATCGCACATCTCTCTATTCTTTATTCTCTCATTTTCCATCCCTCCCCAGGTATGGTTGATGGATAAATTGCAGGTTGTGGACTCTTGTCCTGCCTACTCAGCCCGCGGCTACTTCTTTCGTCAACGCCTGGTTGATGCACTTGATGAGGGATGGTGGTTCGACTGGATGGGCAATTTGTCTGCGGATTGCATTGCTTGGCGCTGTCCTTGGCTCAATCTTCCGGCAATGAGTTATAGCATGTCCAGGCTGACCGGGATCTAGTTGATTGGTCTGACCCACTGTGTGTTCTACTTTCCGTTCCGGTTCCTGCGCCAGTTCGGTGATGATCAGACTTGCCCACCAGAAGGGATTGACTACCCGGCTGCTTTCCCGGTCCGAGGTGCACAGGTTGCCCGATATGCCACAGCATGGAGGACCAGAGAGCTCCTGGCCCCGGCTCCTACTTGCAGTTGCACTTTGTCTGACGAGTACTGGGATTGGCTCAATGAAGAGGCACAGATTGGGCCTAGCTTGGCATCAGAGGCTTCGACTAGCTCTAGGAGGGGGCGCGGGGACACCTGACTTGACTATGCCCCGGATTTATTGCTTTATTAGTACTTTCAAGTTTTCTTTATGAGTGTAATAGAAAGCAACTTCAATTGTATGCAAGAGCAAGAGAACTATGTATTGAAATCAATGAAATTGAAGGTTGTGGTACTGAAAATTTTCCGCTTTGGTCCAAAAATGGTCTTAGTTGTAAAAAGATTAATTTGAACAAAGTCAACTTTTATTAAAACTTTTCAAAACTATTTTCAATATGGATCAGAACTGGACACGCCTGAGATCTGTCACTGAGATGCACAACCCTAGATCCTAGCAACTGGAAAGTTGCCCCTAGTCTGAATAGTACCGCAGCACTATGTGGCAACGGAAAGTTGCCCCTAGTCTGAATAGCACTATACCGGAGATCGCGATAAATGCTGATGGACAAAGATGACCGAGATGACCAAATGGACAAAGTTGATCAGGGAAAAGTTTATAGCTGAACTTCAAGATGAAGTTGCCTACGTATCCCAAAGATGAGAATCAAGCCTTACGTAGTTCAGGCTCAGGTTCGCTCGGGTATTTTCACTCTCCTTTTATGCTCTAACTTTTGCCAAGGCCGCCCTTTGAGGGTTTTCAACCTTGCGAGCTCAGTTTTTATAATTTCAAATTTTCTGTGCTTTAAGTTTTGCCTAGGTCGCCCTTTCGGGTTTTCAGCCTAGCGAGCCTCTCAAGGGTAATATTTCTTCAGCTTGTCCATGTTGATCGGTTGGGAGAACTCTAGGCCATCTAGATCCATCAGAACCACAGCTCCACTTGACCAGATTGACTTGATGATGTAGGGACCAGTCCAATTGGGTCTGAACTTGCCCCTTGGGTCGTGGATGGGAGCTCGGTTGTCCTTGAGCACTAATTCTCCTTCCTTTAAATTCCTAGACTTAACCTTCTTGTTGAATGCCCGGGCAATCCTGCACTGATAACCCTGAACATAGTACAGTGCTTTCAGTCTTCTTTCATCAAAGAGCATGAGTTCTTCAAACCTGCTCTGTTGCCAGTCTGCTTCGGCTATTTGACATTCAGCCAATACTCGTAATGACAGAACCTCAATCTCGATAGGTAGAACGGCCTTCATCCCATAAACCAATGAATCTGAGTCGCGAGAGAAGTTCGATTGAAGTCCGGTAGCCTGAGCAACAAGCAGCGGCTTATCTGGCGATCGAGATTTCCACCATCTTCTGTAGTATGTGCTTGATATTCTTGTTGGCGGCCTCAACCGCTCCATTGGTCTGCGGCCAATAGGTAGAGGACTTATGAAAAGCTACGTTGTATTTTTCCAACAAGTCAATCACTTCCTTCTTGAAGTGGGAACCGTTATCTGAAATAACCTCATTTGGGACTCCGTAGCGACAAATGATGTTGTTTTTGATAAATTTTGTGACGTGCGAAGCCTTCAACACCGCATAAGATTGGGCCTCGACCCACTTCGTGAAATAATCTATCGTGACTAGGATGAACTCATGCCCATTCGACCCCTTCGGAGTGCAGCCCCGATCATATCAATTACCCAAACTGAAAATGACCATGGCGAAGTCATGTTGTATAGC
The DNA here is from genome assembly GCA_025200525.1 of Camellia lanceoleosa. Lineage (NCBI taxonomy): Eukaryota > Viridiplantae > Streptophyta > Magnoliopsida > Ericales > Theaceae > Camellia > Camellia lanceoleosa. The sequence continues at coordinate 159,461,015 of CM045762.1, read as the reverse complement.
TTCGACGGCGGGATGTTCATGCGATTTGCATGGATCTGACATTTGTGGCATCGCCGAACAAAGCCGATACAATCCTCCTCCATGGTGGACCAGTAGTAACCCTGTCTGAAGATTTTTCGTGCCAGTATTACTCCGTTCATATGTGCACCGCATTCCCCTCCATGAATGGCTTCCATTAGACGTTTTGACTCTTCGACATCAACACACAGCTTATGCATTCCCAGATGACCTCTCTTATACAGCTTATCCCCACAGATGATGAACTGAACAGCCATTCTTCTGATTGCCCTTTTGTCTTTGGCATTTACCCCTGGCGGGTCTGCTTCCTTCTCCAAGAAATTCCAAATGTCGTAATACTAGGGGTTTTCGTCCTGAACCTCATCTATAGCAGCAATCGACTCGTATGTAGGTGCAAATTTCTGGTCAATGATGACTGGACGCATCCGGACTCCACACGGGATGTCTATCATGGAAGATAGAGTTGCTAAAGAATCTGCGAACCTGTTGTTCTCTCTTAGTAGATGAGTAAAGCTTAGCTTCTCGAACCGAGGAATTAACAAATCCAAGGTCTGGTGATACATTATCATCTTTTCTTCCTTGACTTTCCAATCTCCTTTTACTTGAGACACAACAAGGTTCGAGTCCCCGATGACGTCCAACCGTCTTGCCCTTAGTTCCAGGGCTACTTCTAGACCGGCAATGCATGCCTCATATTCTGCTTCGTTGTTTGAGACTTTGAATCGGAGTTTGAAGGCTAGGGGGATACGGGAATTGTCGGGTGCTATCAGCAACACTCCTATCCCATACCCGTGCTAGTTTGACGCTCCATCAAAGTACATCGTCCAAGTTTCATCGTCGATGTGCTGAATGGCCTCATCTGGAAATAAGCACACGACTGCTTCACCCCATTCCACTGGATGGTCGGCTAAGAATTCTGCTACTGCTCTTCCCTTAACTGACTTGCGCGTTACATACTTCAGATCGAATTCGGAGAGCAACAGCAACTAACGAGCTAGCCTACCCGTAAGTGCTGGTTTCTCGAAAAGATATTTGATGGGATCGAGTCGTGAAACCAAAATTACAGAGTGAGCTAACAGGTAGTGCCGCAGCTTCGTAGTAGCCCATACCAAAGCTAAGCAAGCCTTCTCTAAAGGTGTGTAGCGAATCTCATATTCTAGCATCTTCTTGCTCATATAGTAGATGGCTCTCTCCACCTTGTCCTCTTATTCTTGCGCAAGCATGCAGCCCATTGTAGTCTCAGTTACTGACAGATACAAAATCAATGGTTTCCCCGGTTCTGGTGGTGACAAAACGGGCGGGTTCTGTAAATATTCTTTAATCTGTTCAAAAGCAGCTTGGCATCGGCCGTCCCATTGGAATTTCTTTCCTTTTTTCAGGAAACCAAAAAGTGGTTCACAAGTCAAGGTTAATTTTGAGATAAACCGTCTTATGAATTGCACTTTACCTAGAAAGCCTCGCACCTCCTTTTCAGTCCTTGGTGGTGGCATTTCTAAGATGGCCTTGATTTTGGAAGGGTCGACTTCGATGCCTCTTTGATTAATCAGAAACCCCAGTATTTTTCCCGCTGTAACACCGAATGTACACTTCTGAGGATTTAGCCGCAACCGGAATTCTCTGATCCTTTGGAAGAACTTTTGCAAGGCGGTGTAGTGGCCCTCTCTTTCTTTGGACTTGACAATCATGTCGTTCGCGTACACCTCAACCTCTTTGTGGATCATGTCATACAATATTGTGGTCGCGGCCCATTGATAAGTAGCTCCAGCATTCTTCAACCCAAACGGCATTACTCTGTAGCAGTATGTCCCCCACAGGGTGGTGAATGCAATCTTTTCCCGATCTTCTGGTGCCATCACTATCTGATTGTAGCCTGAGAAGCCATCCATGAATGAGAGCAAAGCATGCCCTGCTGTGAAATCCACTAACTCATCGATATGCGGCAAGGGAAAGTCGTCCTTCAGACTGGCTCTGTTCAAATCCCTGAAATCCACGCATACCCGGATCCTGCCATCCTTCTTTGGTACCGGAACAATGTTGGCCAACCAAGTCGGGTACTCGGATACCAGCAGGAAACCCGCGTCGATTTGCTTGGTAACCTCTTCCTTAATCTTGAGAGTCTAGTCTGGGCAGATCCTCCTGAGTTTCTGCTTGATAGGTCGGGCCTCGGGGTCAAGGGGGATCCGATGTTGTACAATCTCAGCGTCGATTCTGGGCATGTCTTCGTAGGACCACGTGAAAACATCTTTGAAATCTTTTAATAAAGCGACTAAGCACTCGCGTTCCTCCGAAGACAACGTGGACCCGATCTGGACCAGCCGCAGGTCCTCCTCAGTACCAATATTCACGATAGTGATTTCATCCATTAAGGGTTTGACAAACCTCTCCTGCTCTTGTTCAATTAAGCGTTGCAAAACCGGAGGAATTTCGTCCTCGTCGTTTTCATCAAAATTTTGAAAGTCTGAGTTTATGCAATAAATCAAGGGCACAGAAAAGTACTCAGAAACCACAGCTATCTGATTCTCATTAAGCACATCCAAATCGTCCGATTAATCGGTTACAACAGACTCAAATAAGAAAGAAAAAGACGACTTGGACAAGACTTTGGTATCCGGGTTATCATCCCCAGGATTACCAGACTCAGACTCAGTTGAGCTGGAACCTGATTCCGGCTCACTACCTGACCCGGTGCTGCTGGACAAAAATCCCTCCTCGTATTGCCAAGTGAGAGAGGGTGCGATAGATGCATCCAAAATAGTTGCTGGCAGGCTCGCAGCCATTTCATCCCCAATCATGGAAACTGAGAAGTTATCCCCCAAGCACTTATGGTCGATCGGAGGATCGGAGAGTAGACTTGCCAGTGCTACCCCCATTTCAATTTCAGCGCCCTCGGCATCCCCTGCTTTACACTGCTCAAACTTAGCTGATGGGTCTGTCTGCGCTGTGGCAATGTCATCCTCGGATAGTTGCAGGTCGAAGAAGATCTCAAAACCTGGCACGCACTTCTTCTTCACGTTCAGCCACGGCTCTGGGAAGCCGCAAAATGGAAAGTCCTCCTCCTCCTGGATGAAGCGTCCATTAAGGGTACCCTGAATGGGCCTATGAATCAATTCAAAAGGCTTCCCAGCCTGCTTTGCTCTGGCTCTTCCGGCCATTTCCTTTCCCTTCCTTACCCAGTCTTCTTTGGTGGGCAGATAACCCAGTCCAAAGGTATGCGGGTTATGTGGCACTTCGGCCAATGCTGCTACGCCTTTTCGGCCGCTCCTTCCTAATCCCATCCCAGGGATGTGTTGTAACTTGTTCATGAGGTAAATAGATTGAGCACTGACGTACACTCCCTCATTCACAGCCATGATATTCTGCACCACCCGGGCCTCAGCCAGAGTAAACTCTCATAAGAACACATCCTCTGTGCCATGCTCGATTTCCAAGACTGGTGTGGACACTTCTGGTGGCGGATGGATGGATGAATTAATTCTCGAAGACAATAGCCACCCCCTTCCCGTGAGGGTATTTCAACATCTGATGTAAAGGGGAAGAGACTGCCTTTACCTGGTGCAACCACGGCCGCCCCAAGAGTAAATTAAAGGTTGTGGGAACGTCCAAGACATGGAATTCAATGTTGTGTTGTCCTAGACCAACCTGGGTCTGAATCTTGACAGTCTCTGCTAGTATTATCATATGCTCTGATCACTTGAGTAGTCGGCACGAAGTCCGCGGGCTTCAACCCGATTGCATACGCTGTTCTGGCTGGGCAGACGTTGATGGCGAACCCGGTATCAACAAGAACCACCGGTATCCACTTGTCTCTATATTCTTGTTATGATTTGCGCCCTCAGGCGGCAGTTCTTTGTCAGAAAAGGTTAATGTCGGGGAACCTCCTCCCGGAAAGACCAGTCCAACTAGCTGCTCTGGTGTGGTATCAATAGAGAGCTTAGCCTTGTCCATAGCAGATAGGACAGCCTGTCTGTGCACTTGTGACGCCATAAGCAGTCCCCAGATGGAGATGTCTGCTTGTATCTTCTTTAATTGTTTGAGCACAGCTTCTTCTTCAATTTGCTTCTCTTTCTGTTTTTCAGCTTCTTTATCCTTCCCAGATGCTTCTGGTTGGTTTAGGTGCGGGGGCTTGAAGTACCGCCTGCTTCTTGTCATGTGATCAACCTCATCGAGGTACCAGGTGTCGTCTGGTTGATTGCTTCCCCAGTCATCGTCTGTGTGGGCAAGACATAAATCATCGTCTTCCCACCACATTCCGTTGGCATTCAAAAGGCACCTGTCTGGCTCGGGCATGTTTGTACTCACAGCACTTTCAGCTTGCATGCTTACAGCATCCTCTATTCTCGTGCCCACAGCACTTTCGATCCCCTCATGGATTTTGGCTTTCCCGGTTCTCTCAAAACCCTGTTGTTCTACCTACGCCAGTGCAGTTTGTTGTTCAACTTTCCCTACATCCACAATTCTTCTGTCCTGAGCGAAATTCTTTGTACCGGCGCTCTCTGGCAATGTACTCTGACTCTCAGCCCTTCCGGCCATAATTGATACCCTCGCCCCTGCCGGGCTATGTTGGAACTCTACAACATCCGATTGATCATCCAGCCATCCGGTAGCCTCTGCCGATTCCTCATACTCAAACCAGTTGACTGCTGCGCCTCCTGATTCTTGGTCATTGAAAAACTGGAGGTTGGCAAGACCCTCTTCCACAGCTATTAAATCACCCGTTCCCTGCTCAAATCTGTCCCCCTGGATCACGCATAGTTCTGCTCTTTCTGGCAACCCTACATTCAGCTCAGACTGGCCCACTGACAGGATGTACTCACTTGGATCGTAGGCTTCTCTAGCAAAATTCCCAGACTGCTCAATCCCAGACTCAACAATTTCACTTTCCTCTGAAACCTGCCTTGTCCCATCTTCGGGGGTCACCACCATTGGCTCAGATTGGGTTGTGGAGATGTCCAACATGCACAAAAGGTCAGTGCAGTCAGGAAGGATCACCTCTGGCTTAGGTAGGTGCGAAGGAGTAATATAGATGCTAGGATCGTAAGACACGACCCCAGTCTGGATAAGATTGACTCTTTTGGGAGGTGGAGCTTGGTTGTGGGTAGGGAGTGGGTTGGTTGTGACGTTAGGTCTTTCTGGTAGCAAAATCACATTTTTCTCAACGAGGTCTTGAATCTCATGACGCAGCCTGAAACATTGGTCGGTATCATGACGTGCTGTTGGTGATATGCACAGTACTTGGCTGGGTTGTGAGAGGGGGGAAGTAGATTTGGTAATGGCCTTGGCTCCAGGGGTTTTAGATGCCCCTTTCTGATTAAGACCCTTAGAGCCTTGGACAAAGGCATGTACAGTGAGGTGAAGGTTCTTTGGCCTCTAGGTTGGTATTTAGTGGTTTGGGTACTGCTTCCGGATGCACCGGAGAAGGGTGTGGCTGCCATGGGCCTTGGAAGGGGAGAGGGGGATGGTGGCGACCAGGCTGACCTCCGAAGTTCTTGCAATTGCAGCGCCACTCGGGCCTGCGTTGTTATTGCGGTTAAAGGTTCTCCGGGGCTGCTCCCTGTCTTGGTCGATCAGACCCTGTTTCATCGCATCTTCGATTTGTACTCCTATCTCGTGCAGATCTGAAAAGGTGGGGAAGGGGAGTACAATCATCTTTTGCATCAGTTTTGGTTGGAGATTGCGCACAATCATCCTGATCTGGTCCTTGTCGGTGGGCCTTAAAGTCATCATTGAGGCCTCTGCCTTCCATCGGGTCACAAAATCCGAGAAACTCTCTTTGGGCTCTTGCCTTGTTGTTTCGAGATCACGAGTTGTAATCTCGATCTGGGTGTTGTAAGAGTATTGCGCAACAAAGGCCTCGGCCATTTCATCCTAACTTCTCTTTATATCGTCCTCCAACTTCGCATACCAGATAGCGGCCACACCCGACAAGGTTCGGCCAAATAGCGAAAGCTTCTAGGGTCTGGTGAGGCCCATTGGTTGTAGTATATCTGAGAATAGCCGGAGGTGGACCGTGGGATCACCAGATCCGTCGAAGCGATCAATCTGAAGCATCTTGAATCTATCTGGCAATGTTACAGCCACATCGGTATATCCGTCCTCGATATCCGAAATAGTTTTTACCCCCTGGGATTTTTTGAATAGCTTCTCGAGCTTGCTCAGCTTCAGTGCTATGGGGTCTACTTCGAACTCGAAGGGAGAGTCTGGGTGGTTCACGGGTGTATGCACTTTGGATGATTGAGGTGGAAGCGGGGGTGGGGCCGGCCCCGTTGGAAGGTCTGTGTCCCCTTGGATGTTTTGGACATTTGGCAGGATGTTTTGGATGCTTGGCAGGACATTTTGGGTAGTTGGTGTTTGCTCGGGCAGGGGGACCCCTGGTGGAGGAGGATTTGGGTGTGAGGCTGATGCTCCGACTTGCTGTTGTAGCTGGGTAATTAGCTCCGCCTGCTGGGCCATGATTGTGGCCTGTTGTTTATAGAACTCCGCTTGGCGGACAGCATCCTCTTGCATCTATTTCATGCTCTCTTGGAGCTGGCGCATCATTTCTTCCATCTTGACAATATTCTGCTGATCTTGCTGACTGACTGGTATGTGTATCTCTATGGCAGAAACTGACATCTCAACCTGGCTATTTATTGCTAGGGTAGACCACTGTTCTGGTAACCTCTGTTCAAACACACTACGCCTTCTCAGCCTTCTCCTGAGAACGGGGGGTAGAAAATGGAACACTGGCTGTCCGTCAACCAGATCCTCAGATCGATTGAGCCGATGACCTCTTGTCCAAAGTGCTTAGGGAATATCTACTGGGTCGGAAGCAATCGTGCTAAAACTGTCCTAGCAGAAAGATAAATAAAGCAATAAGGAAATAAACAACCAGATAAATAAACAGCATAACAGCTTAAAATAAATGCACAACACACAGCTGGACATAACAACACACGATCGATAAGCTGAATACACACTGTCCTCAAACACTGATCATTATCCCTGAATCACTGTCCTCGAAAACTGAATCTCTGATACCCGCAGATAACTGATTCTCAAACACTGACTGATGCCCGCAGGCCTGATGCCCAAACTCATAAACTGATACATGCGTTTCCTCAGAGACGACGACTCTAACAAAGACATAATGTATAAGTGAGAGCCAAAACACCCCTATGTTGGGGTAGGGTTTCCCTGTCCTATTTTGTCAGGAGCTAGGGTTTCACTATGCATGCAGCGGTTTCAAACAACCTATATCGGGTAAGCAATCGGTCCTAGTTTGGAATGGTCACTACGGGTTTCGATATGCACTAGGTCGAATGGTCAAAAAGGGTGTCCCGGTAAAACCGGGGTTTGTGTTCCCATACTGGCAAAGCCTACAACCGGTCAGCCTTATGGTCATGCCTTGACAAGATAAGCCTCCAGCAAACCGTTCAGGAACAGCAGATGGCAAACACGGTGTCCCAGGAGCACCAATGCAAATGCAATGCAAAGAAACACACAAGTGTAGTCAAAACCAGATATCATGAGTTCAAGTTAAGTTCTCTAAATCCCCAACAGAGTAGCCAGAAACAGTAACAAGTCCGCGGGGGACCTCGCTACAGTTCGGACCCAAATGTTGTCACGGTTCGTAATCTGAACCAAGGAGTCCAAATCTGGCGAATCGTTTTGAGAAAACAGATTTTTTTGAAAGAAGTGCCAAACATGGACTGCTTTGCTAGATACAGAGTCGCCACCTAAATATTTTATTTTGGGAAATTTAGGAAACCCTGACTCGTTGCCTAAGGCCATGTGTCCGTCATCACCAAACTTGCCTCGGGTCGAGAACTTGGGTACGATTGGAGATAGTCACTTCGTGAGCACCCCCACTCGTCTAATCAAAGATCGGCCTCTACTAACCATGATATCTAGTTTTGAAAAACGTTGTGTGCTCTTATTCCGGTTATTAGCCTAGATTTACTATGTGATGCGCACAGCATACAAGTATAGACCGGGTCGCCTGAATTGGAACAAAACATTTTATGTTTGTTTTTTTGAAAAGATGGTTTGCTACTCGCAAGTAGGCTTAAAATGCGGATTTTGCCACCCTCGGGTGGGCTTAGAAAACATGGTTTTGCCACTATCCAGTGGGCTTAAAACTCACAGTTGATGATTTGTTCCAATCCAAACAACCCAACCTTCACCAACAAGCATTCAGGCAGTTATATCACATAAGCAGTTAGCCTCATGGTAAGCATGCTATTCATGGCAGTCACTTACACGCATGCAAGAATGCTAAAGCATAAAAACTCACCGAGTACTCCAAGCCAAAACAGAAACTGATTAGAAATCTATGCATGATCCTAAGTATACAGAAATGCCTAATGCAACACATGCAAAAATGCAACTATAGCAGGCTCGGCTATTCTAAACATGGCATATGAGATGCAACAGCTATCAAGTATTCAACTTGGAATTGAAATACAAATGCAGTTAGTATGATGCGCCGAGCCCGGTGCATGCAAGACAAATGAATGAATGCAAACATGCTATCATACTGTATGCTAATTGAAACACGCCCTAATCTAACCATCATAAGCAGGTAAATAAAAGGGAAGAAAGATGTGGGGTTGGAAGACATACATCACACACACGCACTCTTATTACAATTATGCCCTCGCACAGAGGGTCCGAATAAAATAATACACAGTCCCAAATAAATAGTACAGTCCAGATAAATAATACAGTCCAAATATGTACAAAACCCAAATTAAATGACAAATTTAACTAGGAAAGCATTAAATTGGCATGCAAGCCAGGGACTGCCTCGACTCTACTCCAGATGATGAATGATGCATGTCCGGGTTGCCTTGCGCAGAAATCCATGGCGATGCCCCAATTAGCCTCTATTTGCAATTATCCTTGGAATGCGTGCCAAGCCCTGAAAGGCTGTTGATTCTTGATTTGCTGCAACAGAGAGCAAGAAAGGGGCATGGCAATGTATTTTCACGTATGTATGCATGCCTCGATCCTCATGCCACCAATCACGTATCTCGATGCATGATGGCCGAGGAGTCAAATTGCATATGGAATGAATGCATATGAAAACACAACAAAGCCTAAACTCCATCATGGGTAATCCGGAGTGTCGGCGACTGGGGAATTGAGACTCGTTCCGTCACTTGTAGTACGAAACGTACCTCGTTTCCCATGCTCGGGCTAACTCCTATCCCAAACACAATTCAATATGCATGACACGCATGAATGCAACTGAGATACAACCTAACATGCACAATGCTATGAAATGGCATACACGATGCACGAGATAACATGGCATACACAATGCGCTAACATACAACCTAGCATACACAATGCTATAGAATGAAAGGGGATACACAGTGCATAATGGACTTACACCAACATGTGTGGACCTCAGCCACACTCACATAAGAGGCCATTAAATGAAAATGAGACACTCGAGATGCGTGCACACGTGCACGCAAACCGAGGACCGAACCTAAGGCACGAATGCCACTCTAACAAAGCATGGCAAGGCATGGAATATGACATACAAGCATGCAAATTTCAGTACCAAAATATGATGCAAAACAGCTTCGAAACATAGAAACATGGCACCCGATGCATGAGATGGATCCCGAAACTCGAAACTAGGCACATGGAATGACTTATAGCTATACAAAGCATGCATTATTTGAATATGAAGCATACAGAAAGAATCAAGGAAGTCCCAAAAATGCATATTTCCAGTTTTAAGCAAGGCCAAAAAGTGAACACAAATAGAGCTAAGTTAACATGCAAAAATGGCCCCAAAAGAGAGATAAAGAGGCAAGTAGCAGCTGCTGGCCCCAAAAAATGAAGAGCCCTTCAACAAAGTTGAAGAGGGTCTCAAAAAAAGGTATTTTACAGTTTATGACCAAGTCCAAAACAGTGCACAAGTAAGCTTAAAATACTATGCAAAAATAGGCCTAAAAGAAGGTTTAAACACAAAGAGTAAAAAGGGAGCCTCAAACAGCAAAAGACCCTTGATCAAACATGAAGAGCGGGTCAAAATATTACTATTTACATTTCAGGTCGGAGCCCAAAAATATAAGCACAAGGAGCTAAAAAAACATGCGAAAAATAGGGCCAAAAGAGGGATAAAGAAGCAAGTGACAGAAGGAAGCCTCAAACAGTGAAGAGCCCTTCAACAAAGTTGAAGAGGGGCTCAAGAAAAGGTATTTATCAGTTTATAGAAAAGTCTGAAACAGCTCAAAAATAGGCCTAAAATACTATGCAAAAAAAAAGGCATAAAAGAGAGCTAAAGAGGCAAGTGATAGTAGGAAGCCTCAAACAGGGAAATACCCTAATCAAAAATGAAAAATACCTCAAAACATGACTATTTATAGTTTGGGTCGGAGCCAAAAAATGCTTGCAAACAAAGCTTAGATATAGAGCAAGATAGGAACAAAAAAGAAAGAAAAGAGGCTTACCCTTGAAGACCAATGGACCAACAGCTCCTGGCCTGAGAAAAGGTGCTCCTAAGCTCTGAAATACAGCCCCAAGTTGTTGGAATGGATGCTAGTGGTGTGGTGCTATGAGGTGATGTAGAAATGGTGTAAGGGCTTAAGGCGTTTGGAGATTGGAAGAGAGGGAGAGGGAGGGATGTGTATACAAGGCTCAAAACAAATTTTCTAACCCCTAAAACTGAAGGGGAGGGGCTGGTTATATAGGCCAAGGAGTGGAGAAAAAGGGGCAAAATATGAATTTCAAATTTCCCCCCCAAAAGTTCCCCCCTCGGATACAGAATCTGGGGGGGAAAAGGAGGGCATATTTGTAAAGTACCTGAAGAGAGGATTCTGGCCGGCCGGTTTTCTAGGGTTTAGGTGGCCGGCCAGCCTCCCCCATGGCCGGTCGGCCAAGGGTCAAAAGGGTCAATCATGATTAGTGGCCGGCCATGCCAAAAAGATGGCCTCCCATGTGTGCACAACACAATCATGTGGTCAAAAACTGGAGAAAGTGAACCAGGAGAGAGAAAAGCCCATTTTTTAAAGAGGTTCAAAGGGTCAGAGACAATTACTGGCCGGCCATATCATATTGGTGGCCTCCCAGGTGTATACAACACAAATATGTGGTTTAGGGCTAGAAAAAGTGGCCTTAAGGTGGTCAACATTGGCTTTCTAGTGAGAAAAACGGGCGACGGAGGGCGATGAAGAAATAAAATTGGTCCTCAGAACAATTGCTGGCCTCCCACCCTTCTACGATCTTCCTAACAATGAAATAGAGGTCACTGCCAAAAATGAACTTAAACCGATGCAAAACGAAAGTTCGGGGGGCCGAAACACGCAGCTTGGGGCCCCGAAAACTGACTGTTAAGCACCGGAGGTGGCGTTCGACCACGAAGTTGGTCTCTCGAGCCACAGTGTCCCTCAAAAGGGAGCAAATAAGGTATGTGCCAAAAACCGGAGCAAACAGAGGTGGTTAAGCGGTCCCGAACCGAGACACGCGGCCGACGGCTCCAAAAAACTGGAAACTGGGCTCCAAATGGGAAAAAAATGGCCTATGAGCATGAAACGTAGCCTATGGCCACTGATAGATGATTTATGAGACCTCTCCCTCCCTTCGAGAAAAGAAAACAGAGAAAACAGAGCCTGGTTCGCAAACCGAGGTAAGGCACGAAAGAGTCCGGAAGTCTGGAGGCAAGGCTCGCAGCCGAGACTCTAAAACCTCTGAACGGGCACGATATGCAACATCACCAAGTGCTCAATTGGTGGCGTCTGAGTCTTAAGGTCGGTCAAAAATGGGGTGTCTACAGGTAGCCCCATACCTGACGCAAGAAGCGATCCCCCAAAAACCAGGCCCTACCAACTGGCCCCTCGAACAGGATCCTATACCGAGAGGCACCCCATGCTCTGGCAAACTGAAATTGGAGGTCTCTACCTAAAGGCGCCCAGGGCCGCCATGTGATCTGCGGATAACCGATGTATAAGCTAATCAGAAATTGTGAATGTGCAAGATAAATCAAAGATCAAAAACATGAAGAACTGAGAGTTCTGAAATACCTCTGACGGCCGCACTGTATCAAAGTACTGCCGTAGGTAGAGGAAAGACTCCCGAGGTCTCGGCCGATACTGGCCCTCGAATACGAGTGAATAAGGGGTCACGAGGGGCACCTCCACCTCAAGCTCCGGAGCCAGCGTCGGGAAGTACGCATAGATCCATAGTTGTGGAAAACAGAACAGTAGCCATCAGAATACAAAATGCTGAGTGCAGAATGTAAATACAAAATGCTGAGAGCAAAGTGCAAGGTACAGAATGTAAAGTGCGCCGTGTGTGCAATGTACAAGTAATGAGAAGCAGAAATGTAAATCAAGAGGGCAGAAAGTACCTCCCAAGCCCTCCAATAGCCGCCAACCATGTTCCCCCGTCTGCGGAAGGTCGCGCTCATATAGTAATAGAGAGTAGCCAGACTGGCGCCACCCCAATCATATCGGCTGACCTGCGATAGGTCCACTAAAGCACTCAACAGATAGAGCCCGACAGTGTTCCCCCTATCAGTGAATAGAGTGGTCCCGAAAAGGAACATCGAACTGGGTGTATCAGGCTACCTCCTCAGGAGTCTCAGGCTCCATCTCCGCCCTCCTGAAATGGGAAGAAAACCAAGTATATCGGACTCTGCCCGAAGATCTATTAATTGGTGGGCGAGCTCCCAATAAGTAGATCCAGGCAACCTCCCACTGGTCCATGTCCTCGTCATATGGGATGGCCCAGCCTCCCACATCAAGGCCTGTCAATACAGCGAAGTCAAACGGGGTCATAGTCATGTCCCCGGTAGCAGAGAAATGGAAGGAGTTGGTGGTGTCCTACCATCTCTCTACTAAGGCACCCATTAGCGTCCTACTAGCAGGACAACGGGAGATCCCAGTGCAGAAAGGCCCAAACCCTGCCAAGTCAACCAAATCCCGGACAGCCTCCGGGAGCTCCGCGTACCACTCTCTCACCACAATAGAGCCATATCCTCGTGCAGCACGAGAAGTCACCTGCATTCAGGGTGAGCACAGGCATTCAGTTTCAGAATGAAATGAATAAACTACGTGCAAATGAAATGAATAAGCTGCGTGCAAATGAAATATATGAGCTGTGTGTTCAGAAAATTCAAAGTATGAGCCATGTGTTCAGAATTCAAGTGTTTGGGCTGCGTGTTCAACTCAAAATCAGTATGGGCTGTGTGTTCATCTCAAAGTTCGAGCTGTGTGTTCAACATCTAGTATTTGAGCCGTGTGTTCAGATTTCAAAGTACGAGCTGTGTGTTTGACATCAAGTGTTTGGGCTGCGTGTTCAACTCAAAATCAGTATGGGTCGTGTGTTCATCTCAAAGTTTGGGCTGTGTGTTCTACTCTCAACAAGTGTGTGCTGCGTATTCACCTTCAATTTGAGCTGTGTGTTCAAAATTCAAAATCAATGGGCTGTGTGTTCTACTCTCAACAAGTGTGTGCTGCGTGTTCACCTTCAATTTGGGCTATGTGTTCAAAAATTCAAAATCAGTGGGCTGTGTGTTCTACTCTCAACAAGTGTGTGTGGCGTGTTCACCTTCAATTTAGGCTGTGTGTTCAAAAATTTAAAATCAGTGGGCTGTGTGTTCCACTCTCAACAAGTGTGTGCTGCGTGTTCACTTTCAATTTGGGTTGTGTGTTCAAAAATTCGAAATCAGTGGGCTGTGTGTTCTACTCTCAACAAGTGTGTGCTGCGTGTTCACCTTCAATTTGGGCTGTGTGTTTAGAAATTCAAATGATTGAGCCGCGTGTTCAAAATGCAAACGAAATGTTGTGTTATAGACTAAACATTCAAAACAAGCTGTGTGCTTGAGTGAGCAGATAAACATAGCGAAAGCACGAATTGCACGGAAAATGCAGAATACATTGCAGAAAATGTAAAAGTAAATTAAATACCTCTCGTGCCTGATGAGAGAGGTGGGACTCCGGCTCTCGCAAAAGCAGATCCCCAGGCACTCGATCCTCGAAATCAGTGAAATGATAAAAAACCGCATGAGAGAGTATATGTGTCGGAGGGTCGTACCTCTCGGGGATGAATGGCCGAACCCTCGGGGGTAAAGACATAATGTCTGGCTCACCCCCGGCACTTGGAGAACCTCCACCATGGGGAAAATGACCTGCCATTTCAAAAAATCTACAAAAAGGAGCAAAAATAAGCAAAATGAGCCAAAATTGGAAAAAGTCAACAAAAGTCAACTCTCGGGAAATGAAAAAGTCAACAAAAGTCAACTCCTGAGAAAATCTTCCAAATATTGAGACAAACTTACCTCAAGTGGTGAAAATGAGAAAAGAAGCACCGAAATCAAAATTTAATCTGTTCAGAGTGTTGAAAACCGAAAGATTTCGCGAAACAACTTAGCGTGGGGTGTTGGAAAATGCGTATAGAGTTCAGATCTGAGGGAGAAAATGGTTTGGGAAGGAGGGGAGAGCAGTTTCGGAGCTGAAGTTTTGAGCAAAAGGTGTTTGGATAAGCACATTTAAAGAAATGAGAGCAAAAAGACCAAATCGCCCTTTTTGGCTAGGTGGTCACGGCCACCTTTTTTCAAAGCCGGCCACCCATCTCCCTCAAACATGGCTGGCGGCCTCCCCCTTGGACCAAACATGGCCGGCAGCATTCCCAAGGTGGTCTCCAAGGTCCCTGCAAATTTTAGTGATGATTGGAGTCCCCGACACCCGAGAAAGTACAAGGAAAGTGCACTTTTCGTCGCAAAATCCCCCCGCGGCAACTTCAACTCCAGCTTTCGATGCGTGTCTCATCGTTACTCGTCAAAAGCAAGGTGTATCCTTATTGAATATGTTGTGACCCCTCCGGGAGGTAAACCGGAGGTCGCAATTGAGCCACCTTCGTCGAAACTTGCGTTTCTTTACTCGTTGTTTCATAACAAACGCGCGTTCGAGTTTGCGCTTATCCTGCATTGTTGTGCACGATTACTTGCATGCTCATGCATACCACTTGCATTGTTGTGCACGTTTCACAGGTATTGTCATACCCATGTGCTTAACTTGCGTTGTCGCGCGCGTCACTTCTCACATTACGATGCACTCACCCATCAATACCGCGTTTGCCTGCATTCGATATCACACTGAACATATGTTGCTAACTATGTTGTGCTTGTTGAGTTTCTTCCTTTTGCAGGCACGATATTGTATGTACAGTTCATTTGAGGCTGGTGCGACCAGACGTGCCGCACAAGTATTGTATCTTCTCCATGTGAGACATGGTGAGAATTCAATGATTCTCCACAATCTTCAACTGCATGAAATGTAATATTGCTTTGCATTCTTGCTTAAAACTGTTGCATCTATTGTGAATATTTGCTTCATTACAGCTTGCTGCTTCGCATGATCATTGAGTTACATCCGGCTTTGTGCACATCGCTTTGCATTTTGCCCCCTACCTGCGGGCACATCTTTTTGTTTATCTCGCCTGTTTGTCTAAGTCTTCGGCCCTGTCAAAAATGGGTCGTCTCTGGGCTTTGACATTCACTCCCGTCACTTATGACTTTCGAATTCTGTCAAAGAGGGGCAACTATAGACACCCCATTTTTGACCGACCTTAAGACTCGGACGTCACCAACTGAGCGCTCGGTGATGTTGCATATTGTGCTCGTTCTGAAGTTGTGGAATCAAGGCCGTGAGCCTTACCTCCGGACTTCCGGACTCTTTTGTGCTTTGCCTCGGTTTGCGAACCAGGTCCCGTTTTCTCCGTTTTCTCTTCCCGAAGGGAGGGAGAGGTCTCGTAGACCGTCTCTCAGTGGCCGTAGGCTACGTTTCAGGGTCGTAGGCCATTTTTCCCGTTTGGAGCCTGGTTTTCGATTTTTTTTTTCGGAGCCGTCGGCCGTGTGCCTCGGTTCGGGACTACTTAACCACCTCCGTTTGCTCCGATTTTTGGCATACACCTTGTTTCCTCCCTTTTGAGAGACACTGTGGCTCGAGAGACTAACTTCGTGGTCATACGCCATCTCCGATGCTTAACAGCCTATTTTCGGGACCCCGGACTGCGCGTTTTGGCCCCCGAACCCTCGTTTTGCATCGGTTAGGGTTCATTTTTGGCAGGAACCTTGGTTTCATTATTATAAAAGTTGTAGAAAGGTGGGAGGCCAGCAATTTTTCTAAAAAAATAGCTTTATTCCTTCATCGCTCTTCATCACCCGTTTTCTTCACTAGAAAGCTAATTTTTCCCATTCCCGGGCCACTTTTTCTGACTTTCCACCACACCAGTGTGTTGTACACACCTGGGAGGCCACCAGTATGGATAGGTCGACCAGTAATTCTTCCTGACCCTTTTGAACCCGTCTAAAAAGTTGGTTTTTCTCTCTCTTGGGTTACATTTTCTGGTTTTTCTCCACATAGCTGTGTTGCACTCACCTGGGAGGCCACCTTTCTTGGGTGGCCGGCCAGCAATTCTTGTTGACCTCTTTGACCCCTGGTCGACCGGCCAGGAGAGGTGGCCGGCCGGCCACCTGAACCTCTTGAACCTAGCAGGCCAAGTTTGTCCCTCCTGGTGCATTCCAGCTATGCCAGCTGTTTTGCACCAGACCCCCTGCCCGAGGGTCCATCCTTTTGGGGGGAGATTTGAATTATTTTTTCCCCCCTTTTCTTTGGCTCCTCTCCCTCTATATAACCAGCACCCTACTTCATTTCTAAGGGTTAGAAAAACTAGTTGGAGCATTATACATACAACCCTATATCTCTCATCCAAGCTTCAAAACATCCTTGACCTTGCACCGTTTACACACCAACCCATAGCCTACCACCTCCATCATCCATTCCAACCCCTTGGACTTGATTTTTAGAGGTTGAAAGCTCACCAACTTGGTCCAGAAGCTGCTGGAGGTCGGCTCTTCAAGGGTGAGTCCCTATTTTCCCTTTTCTTGGTTCATTTTGCATGATATCTTAGCTCATTTTGCTTACATTTTTGGGCTTCAACCTGAACTGAAAATAGTCTTATTTTGAGCTTATCTTCATGTTTGATCAAGAACTTTTTTATGTTTGAGGTCTTCTACTCACCCTTTGTGTTTTATCTCTCTTTTAGGACTTATTTTGCATGATATATTAGCCTTATTTTTGAGTATTTTTGGGCTTCGAGCCAAACTTTAAAGTATCTTTTTTTGAGCCCCTCTTCAACTTTGTTAAAGGGATCTTTGCTGTTTGAGGCCATCTACAGCCCCTTTCCCTTTATCTTTCTTTTAGGGCTATTTTTGCATCATATTTTAGCCTTACTTGTGAGCATATTCGAGATTTTCCATAAACTGAAAATAGTCTTATTTTGAGCCCCTCTTCAACTTTGTTGAAAGAATCTTTGCTGTTTGAGGCCTTTTACTACCCTGTTTGTCCAATCTCTCTTTTGGGGCTGTTTTTGCACGATACATTAGCCTTATTTGTGAGCCTTTTTGGACCTCGACCTAAAGTGAAAAAAGTCTTTTTTTGACATCATATTCATGTTTGATTAAGGTCTATCCTCTGTTTGGGGTCATCTTCCCCCTATGCATACTTCATCTCTTCATGATTAGGGCTATGCATTAGAACACTTGCACTGGCCATGGTTTGGCCTCTTAGCCACTGAAATCCAGTGGGATTTCAGTGGCTTAGGTGTAATCTTGAAGGCCAAAATCAGAGGGGGTGACCCCCTCTCTCCTTGTCTTGTTCGGTGGCCTTTTTGGCCTTCCAAAGGACCCCCTATTTGAAAGCTTCCAAGCTTTGTTTCTATCACTTTTCAGTGGGTTTTAAGACCCCCATAACTCATTTCCAGGGGTGGTTTCACTATGCTTCATGTCTATCTTGTATGTGCTTAATAACCTCTTGTATGGCCCTCTAAAGGAGCTCACCATTTTTACACATGTTGGCTGCATTTCAGTGATTATTTGGGTATATTTTGGCATGTTTTGTTCATTGATTTTTTCTGGTTTGATGAGTTCTCATACGTTTCATGCACATGCCATGTAAACCATGTTTGCTAGTCAAAGTTGCATGCTATTTTAGTCCATCATGCTAGCATCTTTTGGTCATGCTTTGAACTAGAAATGTTCATGTTTTGAGACTTCCTTGGCTCTGTCTTTGTTGTTCATAATAAAATAATGCATGCTTTGTATAGCTATAAGTCAATATATGTGCCTAGTTTTGAGTTTCGGGACCATTTCATGCATTGTATGACATATATCCATGATTCGGGATCATTTTGCATCATGATTCAGTGCTGGAATTTGCACGTTTGAATGCCATGTTTCATGCCTTGCCATGCCTTGTTAGAGTGGCATTTGGTGCCTTAGTTTTGGTCCTCGGTTTGCGTACATATATGCGCGCATTTCGATAGTCTCATTTTCATCTTATGGCCGCTGATGTGAGTGGGGCTGAGGTCCACTCATATTGGTGTAAGTCCATCATACATTGTGTATGCCATTTCAATTCATAGCATTGCATATGTTATGTTGTATGTTAGAGCATTGTGTATGCCATGTTACATCGAGCATTGTGTATGCCATTTCATAGCATAGTGTATGCCAGGTTGCATGTTAGAATTGCATTCATGCATGTCATGCATAGTTCATTATGTTTGGGATATGAGTTAGCCCAAGCATGGGAAATGAGGGACATTTCGTACTCCAAGTGACGGAACGTGTCTCAATTCCCGGTCGCCGACACTCCGGATTACCCATGATGGAGTTTAGGTCTTGCTGTGTTTTCATGTGCATTCATTTCATATTAAGTCGTGCAATTCGACTCCTCGGCCATCATGCATTAGGATGCGTGATTGATGGCACGAGGACCGAGGCAAGCATACATATGTGAAAATACATTGCCATGCCCCTTTCTTGCTCTCTGTTGCAGCAAATCAGAAACCGGCAATCTTTTGGAGCTTCACACAATATTCTGGGCTTAATTGTAAATAGAGGCTAATTGGGGCATCGCAATGGATTTCCGAGCAAGGCAACTCAAGCATGCATCATTCATCATTCGGAACAGAGCTGAGGCGATCCATGGGCTTGCATGCCAATTTACTGTTTTCCTAGTTCATTTGTTAATTAATTAGGGTTTTGTACTTATTCGGACTGTAATTATTCATTTGGGACTGTATTATTTATTCGGACCCTCCAAGTGAGGGCACAATTGTAATAAGTGTGCGTGCGTGTGATGTATGTCTTCCAACCCCACGTCTTTCTCCTTTTTATTTACCAGCTTATGATGGTTAGAATAGGGCATGTTTCAATTAGCATACAATATGATAGCATGTTTGCATTCATTCATCTATTTTGCATGCACTGGGCTCGGCGCATCATACTCACTGCATTGTATTTCAATTTCGAGTTGAATACATGTTAGCTGTAGCATCCCATATGCCATGTTTAGAATAGCCGAGCCTATCTTAGTTGCATTCCTGCATGTGTTGCATTAGGCATTTCTGTATAGTTAGGATCATGCATAGATTTCCAACATAGTTTCTGTTTTGGCTTGGAGTACTCGGTAAGTCTTTACGCTTTAGCATCCTTGCAAGTGTGTGAGTGACTGTCATGATAGCATGCTTACCATGAGGCTATTTGCTTATGTGATATAACTGCCTGAATGCCTGTGGGTGAAGATTGGGTTATTTGGATTGGAACAATGCATTGACTGTGAGTTTTAAGCCCACTAGATAGTGGCAAAACCATGTTTTCTAAGCCCACCTGAGGGTGGCAAAATATGCATTTTAAGCCTACTTGCGGGTAGCAAACCATCTTTCAAAAACAAATATGAAATGTTTTGTTCCAATTCAGGCGATCCAGTCTATACTTGTATGCTGTGCGCATCACATAGTAAATCTAGGCTAATAATTGGAATAAGAACGCATAATGTTTTCAAAACTAAATATCATAGTTAGTAGAGGCCGATCTTTGATCGGGCGAGCGGGGGTGCTCACGAAGTGACCTTCCCCAATCGTACCCAAGTTCCCGAGCCGAGGCAACTTTGGTGATGACGAACACGTAGCCTTAGGCAACGAGTCAGGGTTTCCTAAATTTCCCAAAATAAAATATTTAGATGGCGACTCTGTATCTAGCAAAGCAGTCCATGATTGGCACTTCTTTCAAAAATCTGTTTTCTCAAAACGATTTGCCGGATTTGGACTCTTTGGTTCAGATTGAGAACCGTGACAATTGGAGTCCTGAACTGTAGTGAGCCCAAAATGAACAGAACGGGACTCATCCTCCCGGGGCGTTCGGGGACGTCTACAGGTATACTAAAAGAAGAGGTGTTTATGCTCCAGCCACTTGGGTTTGTTAATTCAGCTCATCCTTACCATGTTTGTCTTCTAAAAAAGCTTTATATGGGTCTAAAACAGGCCCCCAAAGCCCGGTACTTAACATTTTCCACCTATCTGCTCTCTCAAGGATTTTAGGATAGCAAGTGTGACTCTTCCTTGTTTATTCAGAAATTGGGCACAAATATTACTATTCTTTTAGTCTGTGTTGATGATATATTGCTTACATGCAATAATTTTTCTCATATTCAGTCCCTTATTTCTCATATGCACACAGCTTTTTCCATGAAAGAATTAAGGGACCTATCATACTTCCTTGGTATTTCTATTAGCACCACTGCTTCAGACTATGTTTTATCTCAAACCAAATATACTCAAGACATTCTCAAGAAAGCAGGTCTAGCTGACTGTAAGCCTTGCTCATCTCTCATCTCTGTCAAGCCAACTCTTCCTCCAAATGCTGATCATTCATTTTCTGATCCTGCTCTTTATTGTAGTCTGGTTGGGGCTCTTCAGTACCTTACCATTACTAGACCTGACATTTCCTTAGCAGTAAATCAATCTTGCTAACATATGAATTCACTCACAGTTGATCATTTTGCTGCTGTGAAGAGGTTGTTTCGTTTTGTCAAAGGAACTCTTACTCATGGTCTATCTTATTCCCCTAGTTCCTTTGATGTTCATGCATTCTCTGATTCAAACTGGGCTAGAGATATCATTTACCATAAATCCACTTCAGGCTACTGCATTTTTCTTGGTAGTAATCTTGTCTCTTGGTCAGCTAAAAAGCAACCAATTGTTTCCAGATCCTCTACTGAGGCAGAGTACAGGTCTCTTGCTCATACTGCAGCTGAATTAGCTTGGATTGGTATGCTTCTTCAAGATTTATCTGTTGTCTCTCCTGTGCTTCCTACACTTTGGTGTGATAATGTTTCTGCATTTGCTTTAGCCTCTAACCCTGTTTTTCATTCACGCTCTAGACACATTGAGGTCGATTGTCATTTTGCGCGTGATCAAGTTCTAGCTAAGAAACTGATTCTTCAGTACATTTCTACTATTGATTTACTGGCTGACATCTTCACTAAGCCTCTGTCTATTTCTCGATTTTTGTATCTTAAAGCCAAGCTCATGCTGTGTCCTTCTTCCCCCATTCGCTTGCAAGGGGATGTTGAGGATACTAACTCTGCAGATACTAACTCTGCAACATTACCTACTCAACTCAACTCCAGCTGAACACCAGACTCGCACTGCACTGACTCGACTCAAGACTTGACTCCTCAGCTCAATCATCAGTTTAGTCCTCAGCTCAATCAGTTTAAGAAGAAAAGTTGTATCAGTTCAAGTTTACCCTGTTCAACTGCTTTATTAACTACACCTATGGTGGTTAGAGAATCTGGTAGAAGATTTGTTACTAGTTGTTAAGTTGTTAACACACTTGTAAAACAGTTAGATTAGTTAGTTAGGTTTTTTTTTTTTTTGATCGGCAAAACAAAGAAGCTTCATTGATGTAAAATATAGTAAAAAGTAAAAGACAAAATACATCAACAAAGAAAGACAGGTGCAAAAGCATCGCAATGGGCTGAATCATTCCAACTACGTTGGCACAAAAAAACTCATCCTATCATTTGCTAGCACCTCCAGAGTTTGTGAGCAACCAACTGAAGAAACAGAAAGGAAAACAAAAAACAGCATAGCATAGTGCAGATTCACCCCCCCCTCAAAAAAAAAAAAAAAAAACAAATGTTGCTGTATAACCAGATCATTCACAATGTCACAGAGAGAGCAACAACAAGTTCAACTCATAGAGATAGAGCATACACACCAGACAGCAGAGCAGAGTGCAAATTCACCCCCCCAAACATTATTACAGCAGAGCAGAAGTAACACCCATTAGTGCAGATTTTCGAAACATGACAGATATAACAAATAGAACAAACATGCCTTTACACAAGCTCATGCACCATTTTTGTTGCACAGCCAATAACCAAACACCCAACATCAACAACACCAACAATTTTACTGCTCCACCCGCAGTAATCGAAAAATTTACAGATCAAGTAACACAGCAGACTACCCCAACCAAGAAGGGAAGCCACACACACAGACAAAAGCAGAACACACACACAGAGCACTCAGTAGAAGCAGAACTCATCAAATGCACCTCCTGGTCTGGTTGAAGTTAAATATAAAATCATGAATGGAATAAGAGTCTGAGTTCCCAATAGAGTGACTCTTCAACCAAATGGCAACTCTAGTCTTGATAAGCTCACAAAGCTGGAGGGAGTTAGGTTGAGCACTATTAAACACACAATCGTTCCTGAGCTTCCAAATTGACCATAAAACAGCAAGTGGTAAGGCTTTCCATATTTGGAGTTCCTTCTTCCTGATTTTAGTGCCAATCCACCAATCAAATAAGGCCACCACAGAGCCTGGACATACCCAATGAAAACCCCAACAATCTATAATGTCAGACCAAATTTTCCAGGTAAAGGGGCAAAGGAGCAATACATGGTTAAGGGACTCAGGTTCTTCTCTGTAAAAGTGACACTGAGTAACAGCCTCGCCTCTAAGAACACCAATGCTATGAAGGAACACAGATGTTTTGATTCTGCCTTTTCAAGCCAACCAAGAAAAAAATTGAACTTTTGGTGGTGTGATGTTATTCCAGATGAGCTTAGGCATGGACACAACTGGACCTCTATTAGACTGCAACCAACAGAATAAGTTACATGATCTGAAGACACCCTGATTTGAAGCTTTCCATCTCATACCATCCTCCACCTCATGCCTTAATAATGGCCCATTACCTAGTAGGACTTGCAAATTTTGAACTTCCTCCTCTTCCCATGCCAACAGAGGTCTCCTAAAGGTTAAGTTCCAGTTGGGGTAGCTACTTTTCCTATCCATGAAATCTTTAAGAGAACCATCTTTATCAGAAGAAAGACAAAATAGTCTAGGAAAGAGGGACTGAAGACAGTCACCACCTAGCCAACCATCCTTCCAGAATGAGATATTATTAGATACATATCTGTTATATATGAGAGGTTGTATGAATAAGTGATCAAGCATCACTGACGATGCGGATGTTGGTAATGTCAACATTGGTAAACTACCGGTTAATAACCTGGGCTCACAGAGATCTTTCAAGCAAGCTCTCCTACGGTCTCGGTTTAATGAGACTGAGAGAGAACGGAGTTTTGACAGTGAGGCTGCTTATTTATCATCTGACGAGGAAATGGATAATGAAGAAGAAGTAGAGGATGCCTCAGAGACCCAGAGACAAGGCTTGAACCCGATTATCAAGCTACCTGCTAGTCTTCTCAAAAAGGTCAGAGAACCATGGAAGAACTGTCTCATTGTAAGGCTCTTGGGGAAGAATATTGGGTATAACTTGTTTGTCAATAGGATGCGCAGGCTGTGGAACCTTCAAGCAGGCTTTGAAGTGCTTGATATCGGTAATGGGTTCTTCATTGTAAAATTCGAAATGATGGAGGACTATACTAAGGTGTTCACTGGGGGGCCATGGGTAGTGATGGATAGGTATGTGACAGTCCGAAAATGGCAACCTGATTTCAAATCAGATGAGGCCGAAGCGGACATAACCGGTATCTGGGTAAGGTTCCCAAATCTGCCCATTGAATACTATGATGAAAAGGTTCTATATCACATAGCGAAGGTGCTTGGAAAGCCTTTAAAGGTAGACATTAATACCGCCATGGCCGCATGGGGGAAGTATGCCAGGGTATGTGTTGAGATGGATCTTCGCAAACCACTCATCTCTCACCTCACCATCGGTCGCTACCATTATGTTGTGGAGTATGAACACTTGAATTTGTTGTGCTTTGCTTGTGGCCGTGTTGGTCATCGGAAAGAGAAATGCCCGGAATTTCCGATGATCCAACCGGAGAAGAAGACCCCAAATATGACCGTTAATCAAACGGATACAGAGGCTGGGCCGAGAGAAACACAGCCCAATGGACAAATTAATAAAGAATTATCTATGGAGTAAGAAACCCATGGTTATGGGCCGTGGACCCTAGTAACCACTCGAAGAAAACATCAACATGGCAAGCAGAAACAGAGGTATCATACATATAAGGCCAATAGATTTGAAAGCCTCCAGACCAACCAAGAACAAGGTGAACCAAGTAAAGCCCAAGAAATTGTACAAGCTCAGCGTAAATATGTGGATCTTGATATGGACCCTCAGACTATTCAAGAAAACTTACCTCCTGTACGTACACAAAGCCCACAAGGCACACCTGCACACATGCAGGATGGAGGGGATGTTTTAAGGATGGATGGTGCAACCGGGCCCAAAGAGAAGGAAATGATCTGCTGTGATAGCCCACAATCTACAAATAATACAGGCCCACAATCTAACCCAAATGTGTTCAACGCTCAAGGAAACCCTATAGCTAACCCCGTTGTTGCAACAACATACTCAGGCAGCAACTCCAATGTTTTGAATACAGCCACCGCCCTTGTTCTCTGTGTGCCCAACAGCAACATTAGATCCACAGATTTCCCGTCCAGCAAGGAGGAGCATGTTAATGGAGGAAACGGCAGAGAATCTCCCACTGCTCGAACACCGAGTGGATCAATTCCGAGCCTTGATGTTCCTAGAATTAGAGAAAGAAGTGTATCACCACGTGGGCATAGATTGGTGGCTAGAAGAGGTGAAGATGCTGATTCAGCCCTGGTGGGAGACAGACCCACACACCGTGAGGCATATGGTGCTTGTGAAACCCGCGAAGACGTTGGAGGAAGATCGGAAGATTGTGCGAAATCTTTTGGGTCTAACTGAAGAAGAGGATTGGCCTACACATAATATGTCGTCCATGGATCTGATTATATGGAATTGTAGGGGTGCTGGTAATGCCCGATTCAGAAGGAATCTTAGGGAGCTTGTTAGCCTTTATAAACCGGATATGATGGTACTCATGGAAACAAAAGTGGGGATAAGTTCAATGGGTATGTTTTTTAACAATCTGGGGTACACAGCTTCATCTCATGTAGACCCGATTGGCAGAAGTGGAGGTATTTGGCTGTTGTGGAACCCCAGTCAACTTAATGTGAGAGTTCAAAATGCTTCTTCACAGATTATCACAGCTACCATTTCTAGACAAAATTACCCTGATTGGGTACTATCTGCAATTTATGCTAGCCCAAATAGCCGTCTGCGAGATGAACTCTGGAATGATCTATCAACATTGGCTCAACATACACAGGATCCATGGCTTGTAGCAGGAGATTTTAATGACTATTCCAGTGCTGCAGATAAACGGAGCTTCTCAATTGCCACATCTCAAAACCTAAGTCAGAGTCAAAGAAAGAGCCAGAAATTTTCAGACAGAATCAGTAGTTGTAACCTCATGGACTTAGGCTGTGTTGGACCGAGACTCACTTGGACTAATAATCGGACAGGATGGGCTAATACGATGGTGAGACTGGACCGTGCACTCTGTAATACAGAATGGAGAACTCTTTTTCCTGAGGGTTATGTCCGGAACTTACCTCGGACATACTCAGATCATTCTCCTCTCCTCATTCATACTCAAGGTACGAATCCTTCTAAGCCTCCCTGTAATGTATTTAAATTTCAAGCTGCCTGGTTGTCTCATGAAGATTTCAGTACTGTTGTTGATAATAATTGGCCCAGGCAGACTGATAACCTCCTGGGAAATTTAAATTCCATGACATCCGCCTTGCAGGATTGGAATAAAAATATTTTTGGGAACATTTTCCGTCGTAAGAGATGGCTGCTTGGCAGGATTAATGGGATTCAAATTTCCCAAGCCAGGACCTATTCCCATAACTTACATAAACTGGAAAGTGAGCTTACTACTGAATATAATAGAGTTTTATACCAAGAAGAGCTATTTTGGTTTCAAAAATCTCGGATTAACTGGATCACTCAGGGTGAGAGGAATACCAAATTTTTTCACATATCTACTCTTATCAAGAGAAGGAAAACTAAAATTGAAGTTTTGAAAAATGAGGAGGGGGTTTGGGTAGATAACCCCATGCAGCTAAAAACCTTAGTCTACGATTACTTCCAAAATCTCTTTGCTTATACACATACTACCAACCTTGAGCATTGGAGTAATCTGACTAAGCACCTCAGTCCTGAGGACCAGAGTGATTTGTGTAGGACAGTCTCTGCTGATGACATTTGGAAGGCAGTTAAGAACATTAAAGCTTTTAAGGCCCCAGGTAGGAATGGTTTCCAAGCCATCTTCTACCATACCTTTTGGTCCACTGTGGGCCAATCTGTGATCAATTTTGTGCAAAATTGTTTTTCTTCCTATACCATTCCCCCTGAGATTAATAGGACTTTGGTAGCTCTTATACCTAAAGTTTCTAACCCTGAGAATGTGAAGCAATTTAGGCCTATTAGCTTGTGTAACGTTACTTACAAAATTATTTCAAAAATTCTTGTTAATAAAATCAGGCCTGTGTTGAAAGATTTAATTAGCCCTAATCAGAGTAGTTTCATTCCGGGTAGATCCACTCATGATAATATTATTATCACTCAGGAAGCTATACATACTTTGAAAAAGAAAAAAGGAAAGGTGGGCTTCATGGTTTTTAAAATTGATCTTGAGAAGGCCTATGATAACATCTCTTGGAATTTTCTCTACCAAACTCTGTGTGAATTCCAGTTTGATGAGAAATTGGTACAACTGATTATGAGTTGTATTACGAGTGTGAAAACAGCTATTTTGTGGAATGGGGAACCCCTTGAGGAGTTCCAACCCGCTAAGGGACTACGCCAAGGGGATCCCCTATCCCCATATCTTTTTGTGTTATGTATGGAACGTCTATCGGCCATGATTTGCCATCAAGTGA
This sequence comes from Camellia lanceoleosa, assembly GCA_025200525.1. NCBI lineage: Eukaryota > Viridiplantae > Streptophyta > Magnoliopsida > Ericales > Theaceae > Camellia > Camellia lanceoleosa. The sequence continues at coordinate 159,433,904 of CM045762.1, read as the reverse complement.
AAGGTAAAAACTGGATTGGGCTTAGCTTGGCTAAGCATGGTCCTAACATATCTCACCTATTTTTTGCGGATGACTTGATTTTGTTCGCCAAGGCGAATGAGCATAACTGCAATACTATCCTGCAAGTTTTGAATGAGTTTAGTGACATTTCGGGTTTAAAGGTTAACCTCCATAAATCCCATATATATGTGTCGCCTAATATTGCCAGAAGAAGAGTAACCCAGCTCAGTCATATGTGTGGGATTCCTCTAACTGAGAATTTGGGAAAATATCTTGGGACCCCATTATTGCATGATAGAGTGTCCAAAAATCACTTCTCATCCATTTTGGAAAATATGAGGAAAAAACTTGCTGGGTGGAAAGCTGGGATGTTGTCCTTGGCGGGACGAACAACCCTGATACAATCTGTCACTAGTGCTATGCCAGCTTATACTATGCAAACTATGGAACTCCCAAGGAAAGTTTGTGATGACATTGATAAAATTAACAGAAACTTTCTTTGGGGAGATACACTTGACTTTAAGAAAGTGCATCTTGTCAACTGGGATCAGGTTTGTAAGCGGTAAAAAGATGGAGGTCTTGGGATACGAAAGGCTAGAGATCAAAATTTAGCGCTTTTATCCAAATTGGGGTGGAAAATGTTAACTGAGGATAAGTCTCTCTGGGTTGATGTGTTAAAACATAAATACTTGGGACAACAACATTTCTTCGTTAAGAAGAAAGGCAAAAACATATCTCACATTTGGAAAGGTATTCTAAATACCAGGGAGCTCCTTGTGCAGGGAGTTCGATGGAAACTTGGAAAAGGCAATAAAGTGAGAGTTTGGAAAGATTGGTGGTGTGGTGATGGAGCTTTTGAAAAAAGCTTGAGCACACATACCAATCAAACTCCAAACTCATATCATATTACTGTGGAGTCTCTTCTTGATGTACATGGGGATTGGGATTCAAATCTTTTACATCAAACCTTTCCTTTACCTATGGCTGCTGCCATATTACAACTACAACCACCCAATGTTAATGCTGGAAAAGACACACCCAGATGGATTAAATCCCCTGATGGTGTGTTCTCTACAGCTAGTGCCTATGATTTAATTGTCGATCACCAGAATCAGGATGGCGATTGGGGATGGATTTGGAAACTTAAGCTCCCTCAGAAACTTAAAAGTTTCTTGTGGATTGTTTTGCATCACAAAGTCCTCACCAACAAAATGAGAAACCTGAGGGGGTTAACTTCTGATCCCAACTGTCCATTCTGTACTAAGGTGGAGGATATGGAACATTTGTTTTGGGCTTGTCCCCAAGCTATTCAGATATGGTGCCATGTGTTTAGTGAGGCCTGGTATCACAGCAGGCGTATGTTACCTTGGGAAGATTGGCTCATCCATAATATGAAAGGGAAGAAAAACACATCACATCTGTTCCTCATTTCCCTCTGGACTATTTGGAAAAATAGAAATAACATGGTCTTCAACCACAAAAACATTAATATTCAAGAGAGTGTTAATTTCATATCAAATTATGCCAAAGAAATATTTCAAGCATTTAGTTTGGATGTTACCAAACCATTTAAAACTAAAAGTGCTACTGTGTGGTCTTGTCCAATTGCAGGAACAATCAAACTTAACACGGATGGCAGCATTCGTAAGCATGGTGGAGGAGGTGGATTTGGGGGACTATTTCGAGATGCAACAGGAGCATGGATTAGTGGATACTATGGCAGGCTGGAAATATGCACTTGTCTTGAGGCGGAGCTTTGGGCAGTCTACAAGGGGCTAACCATTATACTTCAACGGGGGTTTAATCAAGTAATAATAGAGACGGATGCAGAACAAGTGGTAAAACTGTTGAACGAGGGACCGGATGAAAGATGTCCATTTTGGGGCATTGTGGAGGATGCACGCATTATTATGAGAGGTTGTGATTGCTCCATTCAACACATTCGCAGGGAAGCTAACATATGCGCAGATGCCATGGCCAAATTAGGGGAATATCAACCGGAAGATTTACTTGTTGTCAATGAACCACTTGCGGAGATCCGTACCCTGCTTGTTGCGGATATAGTGCATCTCTCTGAGGAGAGTTCTAGTTTGTAGTTTTGTTGGTTTGTATTTATTTTCCGATGTACCTAAAAAAAAAAAAAAAAAAGATATTTTTCACAAAACCAATGGAGCACAAAATGGCAGGGGAAGTAGAAATCAACAAAGCAAACCTAAAAATCTGGTTCAGATTAAATGAAATTTAAAAAGTTATGAGCTCAGGGGCCGGCTTTCCAAACTCAGAACCCTCCAAGACAAAGAAACACTGCAAAGCCACTTTTTTGCAACAGCTAAGGCTGGAAACAAAATAACAAAGAAATTTAAGAAAAAAAAAAAAAAAAAAAGGCAGAATCACTCTTTACAAAATGTTTTCTTAACCAAATGGTTACAACCTCACTCTAAATCTAAACAGCAACAACTTCCCTGAAATGCAATTATTACACCGGATTATAGCCTCAATCGACTAATTCACTGCCAGTCACCGTCAATAGTTTCTTCTCAATGACCATTCGAAGGCCGGAATACAGTATAACCATTATCACTGCACGCCAGGTTTGAATAGTCTGGAATATGATATCTGTAGCCATCACCCCCATCTGTGTTCCTCATGCTAAGATAGGATAGATCAGAACCACCCATCTGCCACTGGTTCGGAATCAATCCATCGATCTGCCCGTTTGCATAAGGCCGTTGATTTACTTGGGGAATCATATCCCGTAGCGGATCATAGTGGCTGCCTAACTGCCGATTCAGATGGTGAGGTCCGTTGCCAAAACTTTGAAAGTTCATGCTCGCCCTAGCCCCAAGCGCCATTCTGTGTTCATCGTCAAGTAGGTCATTGATTATGTCGAGGTGTGGAAACTCATCAGCGAATAAACCTTGGCTCTGACGTCCTGATGATATAGATGCCGGAAACTCAGTCGAGAAGTGATCCTGGGATCGGCTGTGTACAGGCATGTAGAAATCAAGGTTATGACAGTTATGAATGTCGTCGTGCATCGAAGAACCATAGTGTATGCTTCGGTTTCCGTCCCTTTGAGGAGGGCACTCCATCCATTGAGGTCCATTCTGCAACATATCATGATTCATGATTCACCATTCCGAATGAAAGGCTTGGTTTTACCAAGTTCGGTTCAATTCTTTCAGAACTGTGGGGTAAAAACATTGGTACCGACTTCATGTTGGACGGTGACATGGTGGGCACTTGTTGCACTGATGGCTTTTCGGTTGGTTTTGGAGTGGCATTTTTATGTGTATCAGATTTCAATGCAGGTGTAATATGAGATGAATTTATCGGCGGGGCCACTCTCTCCGCTCGTTGGGAGATGTCTGATGATGGTTTCCGAACTGAAGCTGGATCAGCAGCACCCGGGGTCTTCGATTCTGACTTCACCTTAACAGCATATGGCTGATTTTTGGAAGAACTGTTAGGAGAGGAAGGCATGGTCATTGGCTTGTCTTTTGAAGGTCCTTCCGTATCGACCTGATCTTTGATGCTCAGTTCTCTTTGCAGAGAAACAACTTCTTCTTCCTATTACACAAAACAACAAAGCTTGTCTGCTCTCATGAAAATCCAAACCCAAGGACCAAAAATGAAGTCAATTGAAACAAGGCAGCAATGCCTAAATGAAAAAGTAGAAGCAATAAAAGAACAAAGCCAATACATCACAGTCCATCTTGATAAGATACAAGAGGCAGAGGAGGCACAAACACAGTTGTAAGCTCAGCATTGGACTGTGATATGCTTCAAACATTCAGATAATAGATGTATCTATCACTTAGACACACACAAAACACATTATAAGTTTAAATAAATATTAGAAGCCAATGGTGAAACAAAACTAATGTACGTTTATACCTATTAGATTTTAAAAATTATTTTAAATTAATATATGACATATAATAAATATATAAAATTATATATTTTACATATATTACATATCATGTCTTATATTTTCTAAAAATTTCCTTGTTAGCATATCCGTGTTATGTCTATATGGTGTCACATGTCTGTGCTTTTTAGCTTTCCATAATTAATTGCAAATTTTACACATATTTGCCTTATATGCAAAGCCCTTTCAGTTTACATATCCTTCAAACAGGAAATTCTGTTACTTGAACGAAAGGAATGATAGGAATACCACCTTCTTCACCACATGCTGCTCAAGCTCCTTTATCCGATCCTGCAAGGAGAGTACAACAGCTTCGGACTCAACTTCAGCCTGGCAACTTCCAGATGCACCATTCGGCTGTGCCGCATCTCTCATAGCTTCTGACGGCTGACTGTGCGCTTCATTGGCCGAACCAGTCACATCACTAGTTGCCCTGCCTCGCTGAATCCTTCCTCTACAAAATTGAACCAAATATATCAAAATATAAAATAATCTTGTCAATGTGCCCCTACAACAAAAGGAAGGGTAAATTTACCTGCTCGGTGATTTTTGGTTTTCTTGGTTCAGAAAATTCCCTTTGTAAGGCCCATTCATTACCACCGATGGAACCGAGTGTGTGGAAACGTGAAAAATATAAAAATAACTGACAAAGGCATTAGACAATTTATTTATTTTTGCATGGTTTTGTGAGTTGATCAAATAGCCACAAGATCAACTCACAAAACCATGGAAAAAAAAAAAAAAAAAGATAGTCGATTTTTAAAATCATAAATTTGAAGGAAAGAAATAACTGAAAAGAAGCCTAATGCCTTTAATACCACAAATCTTATGATATTATCTAATCTCTTATTTTTCTTCATTTAATCCTCTATATTAGTATTAAAGTTATATTAAATTCTTACACCACGATGAACAAACAACGGACCAACAGTACATGTGACTTAGTTGTTCCCAATCTCTTGTTTGTCTCATTTTGAAGTGAATCTATCTCTATCACATTTTATCATATTAGTGAGGCAATCAACCATGTCATAGTATTGTTTACCCATCTAATCCTCACCACAATTTCATAATATCCAATCCTCAACATTAATCCCACACTTTTTTTTTTTTTTTTCACTGTTGAAATATCTTAGTGGTAAGAGATGCAATTCATTTAAAATGAACCAAAGGTTGACCACAGAGGGCAAAGGGAGTTTCCTTGGCACAAAAGAATTCAATCTCATTTTTCTATGCACAAATGCTCATGTACCCATTGAAAAAAAAGGTATTTAATAATTTTGAACACTTATTAAATTTTATATTTTTTTAAGTATGTAGAATTGTTATTTTTCATGAAACTTGATGACATAATATGTGATATAACATTTTTAACATCAAAGAAACAATGTTTGGCATTCAATCTTCCATGTGTTTGATCTTAGACTATAGACCGAATGGCTATTCAAACTACATACAATTCAATACATAAAAATAAAATAATATAATATATGCTCTAGTCAAAGAAATCCCCTTAACATTTGGACCAACAAATTAACTAAAACACAAGCCTATATAAACATATATCACATCTCCAACAACATTTCCATTGCAATCTCCAGCTCAAATCTCCTTTCCTTAGAACAAAAAGTAAGTTTCCATACAGTGACAAACAAAGGGTTAGGTCATTTCAAGTTCAAATGATGGTTTCACATAGGTTTATCTTCACAACTTTATTCATTGTGACCATTTTATTCTCTTCAACTTCTTTAGTACAACTTGCAAAATCCATGAGACCTCTGAGGGATCCTTCGGTACTAATCCAGTCTATCCTTAGAGGAATTGTGCCGCCATCTGGCCCTAATCCTTGCACTTACATCCCTGGCCAGGACACTGGGACTTGTCCATAGCGGTGCAAATGAAAAAATTATTAGGTATTCATACAATATTACTTGTGTTGTGCTCGTCATCAACGGAGTGTACACTATATGAGTCATCACTTAAAAAATGTAGGTTAGTTCTTTCCCACCTATAAAGTTTTTTGCTACATCATTGGTTAGGAGAAACAAGCGCACAATGCCAAATGGGGTTAATAAAGATTCAAGCTCTTCATCTTGTACAACAATAAGTTTTAGTTGCACATCAACTAAGGTTTTAAATATTAGCTATTATGTATCGTATCAGCTGTTATGTATCGAAATTTCAAATTTTCATCAATATGCAGGCTCATACTGCCTGACATGTGACTGTATCACTGATACCAATATCCTAATACCATTATTTAAAACCATGATACAAACTTAGGAATATACAATAATTTTTTTTTTCTAGAGGTTTTATTTGTTTTAGTATTTATTTATTTATTTATTCTATTATATGGGACAACCATTACAAGTTTGGTTGTACACCCATGTACACGGTGTAATTTATATCCCTTTTAAATTTATTTATTTTTTAATATTTTACAGTTGTTAAATTTATTCATTTATTTATTTTAACAGTTGTTGTATACCGATGTAGAAATGATACTTTGTTAAATTCCGGATGTGCATGAAAGAAATTTTTTATTTACGTTGACAAATGCATGGAATTAAGGCGAGGACACTCGTAAAAAATGACTCAAATTGAGAAATTTTGTCTAATTTTGAATTCTTAATACCAACTGTTCTAAAAGTTTGTTTTAAAATTCAATCTGATGTCAAAATAATAATAGATAATAGATTTTGTGTTTATCATGATTTTATATCTTGAGCTGCTATGGAGAGTGCTTTTGGATCAATATAATTATTCTCTATACATGTTTTAATAGTGTGAAATGTTTAATTGGGAACTTGCAGCTCAAGATGGTTCACAATTGGGGCTTCTTCTTTTTTCTTTTCTTTCTTTTTTTTCTTTTTTTTTTTTTTTGTATTTTTTTGTATTTTTAAATACATCCAAGTAAAAAAAAATACAAAAAGCGTCTAAAAAATAAAAGGGTGGTGATTCATCCCACTAATTTTTGGACCACTAATAGCATTAATGAATTAAAAAAAAAACACAAACTCAAGCCAAAACATCACATCATTTTGGTAGGACCCCCTGTGCCACATCATTAGTGATGCTCTAGTGCTCCCAATTTAGAGCTCTAAAACATTATTGAAAATAAAATATGCGGACTAGATTTATTAGTATGACTCACATCACATCACATTAATTTTTATTTATATTTTGGATATATTGGGAGGAAATGAAAATCGAATCCCAGTTGTTGTAACCACTGAATTAATCCTAGCGATTTATAATAGGGAAAATATCAAATTAATTCTAGTTTGAAAAAATAATTATAAATTAATGAAATTTTTTATAAATATTAATAATTAAAATTATAAATTTTTTCATGAATTTGTTATTATTGTTTGAAAAATCCACCTGATTGTAATTTCTCCTTTATAATACATTAAATTTAAATCTACACTATAAACATAATTTTATAATTTTCTAGATTTGTAGTTTTTTTGTTAAAAAGAAAAAAGAAAAAAAGAAAAAAGGAAAGAGAGAAATAAAATATATTATGAACTAATATCATTTTCTTCCACATTAATATTATGTGGGATCCATTCTTTTTTTTTTTTTTTTTTTTTTTTTTTTTTTGATTCATAGGAAGTTCAAAACAAACAGAAAGAAAAAGATGCTACAAAACACAAAGAGACTAAACTCTCATCTCACTAACACCAGTGATATCAGCTATAAGCAGGGCCTTCAAATTTTCAGGAGGATCATCAAGAACCACCATATGTTCATTTGTGCAACTCCCATATTGGCAAGTTGATCTGCACACTTGTTTCCTTCTCTAGGTGTGTACCTCAGTGAGCAGTTACATCTTTGCAAGAGGAACTTAGCATTTTCGATGAGAGCTCGATAGGGTGAATTATGGCATGGGCCATCTTGGATTTGGCTAATTGCTAGTTCTGAGTCTGACTTAATTGCAACCTTCTTGGTGCCTTTTTGAAAGAGAATGGTGAGACTCCTGTAAATAGCTCATAGTTCTGCCTCTAGACTTGAGCAATGACCTAATTTTCCTTAGAATCCCCAAATCCATACACTAGATTCATCACGCAACAGGCCACCATAGCCAGCTTGACCTGGATTCCCTTTAGAGCAACCAACAACATTGAGTTTCAGTTTACCTGCAGGGGGAGAATTCCATTTAATTAGTAAGGGGTGAGATGGACTTGGGTGAAGGGCTAACTGGAATGCCTCTTTTAGCTCATGAGCATAAGTTCTTATGTTCTTGAGACTAACTTGAATGGGAGTGGATTGATTTTCAAAAACAAGTTTGTTTCTATCTTTCCAAATCTGCCAAATTGCAGAGATGAAAATAACATGCCAAGTTTGACCAAAAAACATATTTTTATTTTTCAGATTAGTTGTAACCCATTCAAGAAAAGGCTGACAGCAACCCTCTTCCCACCAAATAGCTTTGGAGAATCTACATTTCCTGGGTAGATGGTCCATGTCTTCACTATCTGAACCACACCCAAAACAGGTATCAGAACCAGTCATATTTCTCACCAATCTCATGTGGTTAGTAAGAAGTCTCCCTTTGACAACTAGCCAAATAAAACTCTTCAGCTTTTGGAGGACTTTGATTTTCCAAAGCCAAGTCCAATCACCTCCATGAAGCAGTGGTGTAATTACCATAGGTCGATCCCACCCAGAATGGGGTATCAGTGAAGGTAACAAATCTAGGTCTATGAAGTTTGAGGATATCATAAATAGCTTGGGAACTGACCAGGTCATTAAGAGCATCAATATCCCAGTTGCCCTCATCATTAAGGACAACACTAACTGTTAGTTGGTCATTACCCTAGTTGGGGCCATAAGCCAAGGATAGTGGTTGGTCTCCACACCACCAATCATTTCACAGAGATATGTTCTTACCATTTCCAACATTCCATTTGACACCTTTCCTCAGGATGTCTCTATTCTTACAGATGCTTTTCCAAACATAAGATGATCTTCTTTTAAGAGGCCAATGGAAAATGCTCTTATTCCCCAGATATTTGGATTGGAGCACTTTACACCAAAGTTTGTCTTTATCACTTAACATTTTCCATCCTAGTTTGGTTAAAAGGGCTGCATTCTGGTCCCTAGCTTTCCTAATCCCTATTCTTAGCTTTACTACTACAAACAATATCCCAATTCACCAGGTGAACCTTCCTAGTGTTAGCAGTCGCACCCCAAAGGAAATTTCTATTGAATTTATCAATATCATCACATAAGCTTCTGGGGAGGTCCATAGTCTGCATAAGATAGCTAGGTATAGCAGAAGTAACAGATTGTATAAGGGTGTTTCTGCCAACAAGAGAGAGGGTTTTGGCCTTCCAACCTGAAAGTCTATTTTTCAACTTCTCCATGGTATCCCTAAACAGATTCCTATTCACTCTACCATGAATCATAGAGGAGCCCAGATATTTACCAAGGTCTTAGGTTAAGGGAATGCCACTATGGAAACTAAGGGAGAGTGCCTTATGATGGGATAAGTTGGGTGAGAAAAAGAGTTTTGATTTAGAGTAATTAACTTTCTGGCTAGACACAATACAGAATTCAAACAACACTTCTAAGATAACTTGGCAATGATATTGGTCAGCCTTAGCAAATAATATGAGGTCATCAGCAAAGAAAAGATGAGATATGGTTGGGCTAGAATGGCTTGCTTTGATACCCTTCCAGATACCCTTCTCAACCTTAGTATTTATCATATGAGAAAGTCTCTCCATACAAAGCACAAAGAGATAAGAGGAGAGGAGATCTCCCTGTCTGAGGTCTCTCTCATGTTTGATTTCATCAAGAGTTTCCCCATTCCAGAGAATAGAGAACTTATTGTTAGTGACACAGCTCATGATAAGGTTAATCCAATCATTATTCAAATGCAAATCTAAGAGAGTATCTCTAATGAAATCCCAGGAAAGACAGTCATAGGCTTTTTCCAGGTCGATTTTAAAGATCATGCCACTACTTTTGCCTTTTTTATGCCTCAAGGTATGGAGAATCTCTTGGGTAATGATGATGTTATCAGTGGTGTTCCGCCCCAACATGAAACTACACTGGTTAGGGCTCACCAAGTTATCAAGCAGAGGTCTAAGTCTGTTTACAATCAGCTTGGATATAATCTTGTAAGTAACATTACACGAACTTATGGGCCTAAACTGTTTAATATTTTCAGGATTATCAATCTTAGGAATAAGTATAATGAAGGTCGCATTAACAGATTCAGGAACAAGCTTAGTATGAAAGCAATGTTTAACAAAATCACACACAGATCTTCCAACAATGTCCCAGTATTTATGATAAAAGACAGCCTGAATATCATCCCTCCCAGGAGCTTAAAGGCTCCAATGTTTTTGACAGCATGGTGGATTTCAAGATTGGAGATAGGTTTCATGAAGCTATCATTATCTTGCCTAGAAAATTTAACAGGAGAAAGATTATTCCAATTATCAAGTTGGAGAGTGTTATGCTTCTTGAAAGACATTGAAAGTAGTCAACAATGAGATTTTGACACCAGGGAAGTCAGATATCCAGTTACCCTTCTCATCATTAAGAGCATTTATCTTGAGTTTTCTCCTCTTAGTTAAAGTTGATATATGAAAATATCTAGCATTTTTATCTCCAAGAGTAATGTAGTTTGATCTACATTTCTGAAACCAAAGCATTTCTTCTTGAAACAAGGTCTCATTATACTGACTGATGAGATCTTGTTCAAGAGTTTGAAGACTGTGAGTGAAACACTACTACAAATATAAATAAAGATTACACTTTTTTGGTGTGATGTATGCTTTTTAATCACACCTTTTAAATTTTATTAAAGTGTGGTCTTTAGAAGTGTGATTAAAAATGACCATTTTTAATCACACTTTTTAAGTGTGATTAAAAACATTTAGATCACACTTTTTAAGTGTGGTTAAAAACTTTTAGATCACACCTTTTAAGTGTGATTAAAAACTTTAGATCAAACCTTTTAAGTGTGGTTAAGAACTTTAGATCACACCTTTTAAGTGTGATTAAAAACTTTAGATCACACCTTTGAAATGTGATTAAAAACTTTAAATCACATCTTTTAAGTGTGGTTAAAAACTTTAGATCACACCTTTTAAGTGTGATTAAAAACTTTAGATCACACCTTTAAAGTGTGATTAAAAACTTTAAATCACATCTTTTAAGTGTGATTAAAAACTTTTAGATCACACCTTTCAAGTGTGATTAAAAACTTTAGATCACACCTTTTAAATGTGATTAATAACTAATAAAACCTGTGATAAAAAAAATTGACATATTTGAAGAATAATCAATATTATTTTTGTACGCGCATTTGAAGAATGTAATACACACTATATACTATATTTTAAATCACAACCATATATTGAATGAAATAACATCATATATTTCATAAATAAAAGTTAAATATTTAAAAGTATATACAAAGAAATTAATAAAAAAAAAATAACTGTGATTACATATATTAAAAAATAAAATAAAAAAAACTTGAAAAAACTAAATTCTTGAATTCTTTGACCATATTTTGCATATCTCCAAGAAATTTCTGACCTGAAAAATAAAAAAAAAACAAATTAATTTAAAAACCGCTAGAAACATAGGAACAAACTTACTAATTAATTTATAAACTTACATTTAGATCACACCAAAAATAATGTAATTTATCCAGTTGTTAAACTGCCCTCAAACCTTTCAAAGATTTCCATCTTTTATCCTGAGGGTTAAAAATCATACAATAAGGATACTCTTATGCAAAAATAGTATAAAGCTACAAAAGATATTAATACCCTTGTAGAAGCCAAAATAAATCATCAAGGCATGAATGATTTCAAACTTTCTTAAGCTAGAATAATTTAATAATAAAACAAAAAAGTGATCTAAAACTCAAGATGTGCGCTTGTAGAAAATGACAATATTATTTGAGAAACAAGACATTTAATAAAAGATTAGATACTAAGCACGACACAACAAAGAGAGTAGGGGTAATATGTATACATCCACTCACTTATAGATCAATGTATTGTGCTAGTCTAAAACAATACAGTCTACACCATTCAAGTTTTTTCAGTGTCACTTATAGATCCACTCACTTCTCTCAAATTATCATAGGCAGTAGTATTACGCTTAAGCCGCTTTGCCAGAGCTCTCAGGAAATTCTTCATCGTAACACACCCAAACGCCTAAGCCGCTATGCCAAAGCTCTCAGAAAAAATAAATAAATAAAATTAAAAAAAAAAAAGAATTATCACAGGCAGATCAATATGCAAACAGAAATCTAGTATATGTCCAAATATTTAATATTTACCTCCCCTAGTGTGTTCCCTAATGTTGGCTATTTTTGTATACATCTCTACATTTACATTTACACATACATGTATTCTTGGATCTTTGTCTTGCTTAATACATGATTTTCTAGCATGTGGTAGCAGGGTTGTGTGACAAATATGCTGCTGTCAAGAATACTTATGGCAAAATGGATTAAATCATCTTTGCATCATAGACACTGTTTGAAGGTACATTATGCTTGAAATTATATAACCTTCATATTTGGGAAGAAAAACCATTTTGATAATCATTATGTGCGAAAGCGAAAGAACTTCTCAACTTATAGTTTTTCGATACTTGACACTTACATTCTAATTAAATCGTGGGTTGTTATGTAAGATGTACTTACATATTCAGGAGAGGTGTACTCTTTTGTGCAGAAGGATACCGCTTAATTTATTATTCCCAAGAAACACGGGCATAAAGAAATTAGTTCAAGCAATAAACAAGAAATTGTCTAGAACACAACATAGAAGATTGCTTACAAGCTTTTAAGCTTTGACCAATTCCCAATGAATTGGGTATGCTACGGTGAGTTCATTGTCCAAGCCCACCCGAGATTCCCAAAATTCTTCCTCAGTAAAATTGATAACAAAAACAATTAATCTGAACACAATTTTTAGTTTCTTAGATATGCAAAAAGGATAGTTCAGAAAGCTCTTACACTGTCTGCAGAGTTGAAGGCATTACCAAATCCCCAGATCGGGGAAGCAACTGACTCCCAAAACCTTGTATGCCAGCATTCAAAGATGGCCCCATATTCTGCGGACTCATTGGATGCCAAGCATTAGGTGGTATTCGACCATGCATAGGCTCACCAAGATTTGTTGTTGGTCTGCAGGAGTAACAATAACAGAAGTTCTTGAGAAAAATAAAAAGAACAGTTCAAAGGGAACAAAATCGGAAGAGGAAGATAATAATAATGTTTTTGACAAGTGGAAGAAAATAATAAGAGAGAAATGAAAATTAGTAAATGAATTACCTAAGTCCTGGTGGTTGGAATCGAGGACCAAAACCTGGGCCCCCAAATGCAGGGCCACCCCTGCAAAAGAAAAATAAATTAAGTTCATATTGCATACTAAGAAGCAAGGATAACGACATGGACTACCGATACAACATGGACAAACCCAGCAATTTTCAAAAGATTAAGACACATACAAAGTGAGGCACGACAACAAGTAAACTTTTATTCACATATATATGAAAATATTCATTTTTATCTACAAACATATATATGCTTATCATAGAAAATAAGTAATTTCTAGCTTGATGAGTATGACAAAAAGGTCACCAAATAATTATTAAGGGAAAAATATTAAAATGCATTTCTATGCATATACCTTCAAAAGTTAACTTGATTAATTACTACACAAGCCAAAGTTGTATGTGAGAAATTCTAATCATGAAGTTGCAAGGACTCTTACACCCTCTTGTCAGAAACAATAAAATATCTTGGTAATATTATCTACTCAAACTCTAATTGTGATAAAGAGTAACTTAAACAGAAAAGGATATGGTAAGGATGAAGTATAAGGAAATACCTCGACTCTCCAGCTCTAGGCCTCTTAGGATCAGCAAATCGAACAGTTAATGGTTGATCACACCCCTAAGATGTAAAAGGAGATAAAGGTAAATGGATACTAGCAGAAACAGAGAACATAACACAATCAAAACAACAAAGTAAGCTTACTTTCATAGTATATATTCCACTAAGTCCATTAATTTTCCATCGCCATTTCTCTGCTTGAAAATTTAACAAATCCACACCCTTCAAAAGCAGTTGGACATTTAGATTAAAATCAATGGAAAATTAAACATTACCTGCATTATACAATTTCACAAGGATTGGAAAGAAATACTTGGATCAGCGCCTTTTATGTAGATGACCCAATTTCTTTTTTCCTTTTTCTTTTTTCTTTTTATAAATGTCGACCCAATTTTTCTGAACTAAAATTGAATAGAGGACATAATCATCCAATTATTGATTCTTATTTTCTTCTCTCTTTGAAGTAAATCAGAATTTAAATTCATGTGTGCCATATGATGACATACAAAGCATCTGTGATTGTAATTGCAATTTTTCTAATGTAAGAAGCAGGGACAGGATGTAGGTTTTCTTCCACTTCCATGATTCAAATGATAGGAAGGTTAATCATAAGATTGAAACAACTACACAATGAAATTATAAAAGCAAAACACAAACCACGGCTCTGCTTCATTTCATCACGCATGAGATAAACATCTTCAACTCGACCATATGGTGAAAAAATCTGACAAAGGAAGAATCAGTTGTCAGTATTCAACTTTTATTGCTTTAGGCAAAATATATTGAAAAAGGATATGAAGAAAAAAGGGGCCGTTTTTTTTCATTTTTAGGCCCACCAGGGAGGGTAGAAAACTTCAAGGGGGGAAAAAACAAACTACATGTGGAACATACTTCCTCAACTTCCTTTTCTGTAGCTTGTTTGTTCAGCGATCCGACAAACAACTTGTACTCAATCGCACCTAACATGAAGAAAAAGGTCAGGAATGGAAAATTCACTTGTGCATCAAACAGAAAGACAAGTACACAACATTAAAATAGACATATTTATATATAAAATATATAAATATAAATATACAAAATATTAAATTATAAATATACAAAATATTTTGAAATAGACAAAATATGTAGAAATAGACATGTTTATTTTTGTTCTATTTCTAGCACCAAATTTTTTAGTTTTTATTTTAAAGAAGAAACATTGAAGTTAAGTCACCCACTGGAGCAAACCCATCAATCAAAAAGACAAACCAAGAAAAGTAAATATTTTGGCATTGTACATCCCAACCATGGTGATTTGTGTCTTCTTAAGAACAAAAATTTCAGAATCAGAGAGATTGATTGATGTCACAACAACCAAATTTATATAAAAGTAAATACATACATAGAAGATACAAAGCATAGATTAAAAAAATGTAAAATAAGCAAAGCAACAAATCAAAAACTAACCAGCATAACTGCGAATATTTTCAAGTCGGTTCAATTCCATTGTAAGCTGAGGCAAATCCTGGCTCAGCATCTTCTGATTCTGAATCCTATCTGGAAATCAGAAAAAGAGACGGAAAAAGAAAAAGAAAATTAAAAATTCTGACCAAGACATCATCAAAAATGAAAATAAGTAGCTTGTAGATTGCAAGGAATTATAATAATATTCATCATATCTTTAATTTTCTATAGATGCTCCAGTGTAAAATTCCCACGCCCTTATTCAAACATTTGCCATGAAATAAAAACTGAAAAAGATCACTCCTAGTGGTAAGACAGTTTTTTCAGTCACTTATTAATTGAACCATAGGACACTTAAATGTGAAATAATCATTGCACTTTTCTCATTGCAAGTGGTCACAACTCATACAATATGTTGATTTATTATTATTATTATTATTATTATTATTCATCTCCTTTTTTTTCTTTTTTTCTTTTTAATAAATTCAATTTTGATTGTTTTTGTTTAATAAGTTGTGACTTTACTGGTAAAAAAACACAAAAACATTACAGCACCAGATCAAGGTGGAGTTTCACAAAACTTCTGAAAAATGAGGCTAACTAACTTGAATGCAAAATGCAAGGCTCAATATATTGTTAGCCAGCCAATGCTGTGAAGCATATCATGCCTGAAAAAAGGTTCGATCCACAACTTATATAATAACATAATCCTTTTGATCTTGCCCTACATAAATTAACATAACTAGTTAGAATGCCTCTTTATTCATGGTTGAGACACTATGATTTTATACTTTCTATTTTTAGAGGCATATTAGCAAGCAGTGGTGTGCATAATTTACACATAAATTACATTAAAGAAAAAGAACTTGGAAATGAACAAATTGAATCAAAATCAAAATCACATAGGAGATAGACGACTTTGACCAACCCTAGCCTTAAAAAAATCACTTGCTAGGGTTTCGAAAATTAGAAGGAGGGGGAAAGGGACAGGGGGGGAGCAACAAACAAGTGAGAGAGGGAGAGAGAGGGAGAGAACTTAGAGATAGTTGTAGTCGTCGGTGGTAGTCGCAGTCGCGGTGGCGAGCTTGAAGGATGGGGGCTTGAATGTAGGGGGCTTCGGAGGGAGGTTTCCTAATTTTCTTTGAATATTGTCCCATTGAGTCGAAGCTCCTTCCACGTCCTTGTACACGAAGTGATAGTTCGCCATTTTTGAGAATCTCCGATCAACTCTCTTTCTCCCTCTCTCCCTCCCTATAGTATCGTATTTTGGGGATTTTTTTGTTAGGGATTGGGGATTTGATGAGATCGTGAGAAACAAAGGGAGGAAAGAAAGGAGGGAATTAGAAAGAGCGGGAAAACGAAAATAAAAAGAAGAAAAGAAGAGGAGAGTAAGGATAGGCGGTAGTTTGATTTATTTTTTGTTAAAATATATATATGTATATATATATATTTTGTAGTTAATGAATTTTATTTTATTTTTAATTTTTTTTAGTTACTAAGGTTGAAAATTTATTTATTTTATTTTTATTTTAATGAATTTTTTTTATTTGCTAGAAGTCAGGGTAATATTTTTATGAAAAATATTTTCAATTAAAATAAAGTTAATGAAATTTAGAGAGATAGAGACATGTAGAGAGATAGAGACACACAGATTAACTTTATTTTAATGATTTTTTTTTATTTGGTAGAAGTAGGGATAATATTTTAATGAAAAATATTTTCCATTAAAATAAAGTTATTTTTTTTATGGTCAATGAAAAATATTTTTTAGTGGCCCTTTTTTTTTTTGTCACTAAAAATCAAGAGCTAATTTTTTGAGAGGAGAGGGAGTGGCAGTAGTGGTGAAGGTGGTGGATAAGAGGTGATGGCAAAGGAGATTAGTGATAAAGTTGTGGTAAATTTGAGGAAAAAACGTAAATTCAAAAAATGAGCTTACGTTGATTTTTAATCAGAAATTTAAAACATTTACTAACAAATTTTTTTTTTCAATTAATCTTTTTTTCAAATATTTTTTTTCCAATTAAATTTTTTTTCAATAAATTTTTTTTCCAACTAATACTAACCAAGGGGACAATTTGTAATGCTACTTTAAACCTTAGGGAGGGGATTGTAATTTCTAAAATGTGAGGGGTGTCAATGTAATTTACCCAATGAGGCAAAATTGGTATTTAAAAAAATGAAATTGCTGAAGGGGGGAATTTGTACTGAAACTTTAACCATTAGGAGGAAGATGTAATTTCCAAAAGGTGAAGGGGAAACTGTAATAAATATAAACCTCAGGGAGGTGTCAGTGTGATTTAGCCAAAAAACATAATTGGAAAAAAAATTATTTGGAAAAAAAATTAATTGAAAAAAAATTTGTATTTACAAAAATTTTAAAAACTGTAATAAAAACTTGTTCAATACTTTTTTTTATTTATAAATAGTTGTCTCAGTTTGTAAATTTGAAGAAAAAATGTAAATTCAAAAAATGAGTTTATGTTGGTTTTTAAACAGAAATTTAAAAATTTTACTAATAAATTTTTTTTCAATTAATTTTTCTTAATTAATTTTTTTTCAAATAATTTTTTTTCAATGATTTTTTTTTCCAACTGATACTTACCTAGGGGGCAATTGGTAATGCTACTTTAAACCTTAGGGAGGGGATTGTAATTTCTAAAATGTGAGGGATGTCAATGTAATTTACCCAGTGAGGGCAAAATTAGTATTTAAAAAAATTAAATTGCTAAAGGGGAAAATCTGTAATATTATGAAACTTTAAACCTTATGGGGGAAATGTAATTTCTAAATGTGAGGGGAGAACTGTAATAAACATAAACCTCAGGGGGGATTAGTGTAATTTACCCCAAAAAAATTAATTGGAAAAAAAATTATTTGAAAAAAAATTAATTGAAAAAAAAAATTGCAAGTAAAATTTTTAAATTTCTATTTAAAAACCAACGTAAACTTATTTTTTGAATTTATATTTTTTTCTCAAATTTACAAACTGAAACAATCATTTGTAAACCAAAAAAATTATCAAACAAGTTTTTATGACAGTTTTTTAAATTTTTGTAAATATAAATTGGAAACTAAAAATGAAATAGTTAGGGTCTGTTTGGTAACGTTTACTTTTTCAGTTTATATTTACAAAAATTTTATAAACTGGTTTTTGTTTATTTTTTACTTATTTTTAAAAAATCATAAACTACAAACGCGTTTGGTAATTGACAAAATGTTTTAAAAAATTTAAAAATACAAAAAACAGTAAGAAATGGCAAGTGGTGGCAAGTGGCGGCAGAAAACGGTGGTGGAAAGTGGTGACGGTGGGTTATAGGTAGCGGGTGGTGGTGGGTGGTGGCGAGTGGGTGGTGGTGGTGGGTGGGTGGGTGATGGTGAGGAGTGGTGGGTGGTGGTAGTGGTGGTGGTGGTGGGGTGGTGGGTGAGTGGATGGGTGGGTGGCGTGGTGGTGGTGGTGGTGGGTGGTGGTGTGGTGGTGGGTGATAGTGGTGGTGGTGGGTGGTAGTGGCAGGTAGGTGGCGGGTGGTGATGGTGGGTGGTAGGTAAGTGGCGAGTGGCGGTGACGGGTGGTGGATGGCGGTGGCAAGTGAGTGGCGGATGGCGGGTGGTGGTGGGTGGTGGCGGGCGGTAATGGTGGTGGATGGGTAGGTGACGATAGCAGGTGGTAGGGAGTGGGTGGTCAGTGGTGGTGGTAGATGGGTGGCGGATGGCGGGTGGTGGTAGGTGGTGGTGGTTATAGGTTGGTGAAGGTGGCAGGTGGTGGCAAGTGAGTGGTTGTGGTGGTGGGTGGTGGCAGGTGGTGGCAGGTGGGTGGCAGGTGGGTGGTAGGTGGCGGTGGGTGGTGGTGGCGGATGGGTGGCAGGTGGGTGGTGGTAGTGGGTGGCTGGTGGTGGCGGGTGGTGAATGATGGTGGTAGATGGGTGCTGAGTGGTAGAAGCGGGTAGGTGGCGGGCGGTGGATGGTAGTGGCGGGTGGCAGGTGGTTGGTGAGTGGTGGTGGGGGATGGGTGGTGGGTGGTGGTGGCGGAAGACGGTGGTGGACAATGGCAGCAGGTGGTGGCTAGTGTTGGGTGGTAAAAAAAAAAAACTACAAACTCAAAACGAAAACACATTTTTTGAGTTTACATTTTTTGGCCAAATTTATAAACTGAGACCACTGATTTATAAATAAAAAATTTACCAAACAAGTTTTTATTTGAGTTTTTAAAATTTTTGTAAATATAAATGTAAAACGAAACGTAAGTGTTACCAAATGGCACCTTAGCAAACAGACTTTAAATAGTAAAAATGTTGTAAAATTAACAAATAATTAAATAAGTTATCAACGTAAGAAATGACTTATTAAAAGATTCTTAAGCCATATATGGTTTGATTTTTAGAAAAAAAATTTAAAAATTAAAAATTAATTTGGTTAAGAAATAAAAACTAAAAAATAATTATCATTTAAGGGTAAAAAATAATTATCATTTTAATTTTTGGACATGTTATATACATATGTATGGTTGTTTCAATTTAATTTGTAAAAAATTATTTCTAACCACTCGAAAGATAAAAATTATATAAAAATGATAATTATTTTTTATTTTTTATTTCTTAACCAAAATAATTTTTAATTTTTTTTTCTAAAAATCAAACCATACATAGCCTAAGAATTTTTTGATAAGTCATTTCTTATGTTGGTAACTTATTTAATTATTTGTTAATTTTACGATATTTTTACCATCTGAAACTTGTTTGGTAACCATTTCGTTTTCAGTTTTCAATTTATATTTACAAAAATTTTAAAAATTGTCATAAAAACTTATTTGATAATTTTTTTGATTTATAAATGGTTGTCTCAGTTTGTAAATTTGAGAAAAAAACGTAAATTCAAAAAATAAGTTTATATTGGTTTTTAAACAGAAATTTAAAAATTTTACTAACAATTTTTTTTTCAATTAATTTTTTTTCAAATATTTTTTTTCCAATTAATTTTTTTCAATGAATTTTTGTTCCAACTAATACTAACCGAGTGGGCAATTGGTAATGCTACTTTAAACCTTAGGGAGGGGATTGTAATTTCTAAAATGTAAAGGGTCTCAACGTAATTTATCCAGTAAGGGCAAAATTAGTATTTAAAAAAATTAAATTGCTAAGGAGGGAATTTGTAATTAAACTTTAAACCTCAGGAAGGGAGATGCAATTTCCAAAACGTAAAAGGGGAACTGTAATAAACATAAACCTTAAGGGGTATCAGTGTAATTTACCCTATATATATATATATATATATAATCACACCTAATTAGAAAGTGACATAAAAAATAAATATTATCACACTCAATCAAATTAAGTGTGATTAAAAATTTGGGAATTGTATACTTTATATAAAAACCAGTTTGAAATATTTTATACAATCACACCTATTTAGGAAGTGTGATTAAAAAGTAGTAATGTATATATAATCACACTTCAATTAGAAAGTGTGATTAAAAAAATATATAAATAATCACACTTTAATTAGACTGTGATTAAAAATATATAAATAATCACACTTATTTAAAAATGTGATTAAAAAGTAATAGTGTATATATAATCACACTTTAATTAGAATGTGTGATTAAAAATATATATAAATAATCACACTTTAATTATAATGTGTTATTAAAAAATATATATATAATCACACTTATTTAAAAAGTGTGATTAAAAAGTAGTAGTGTATATATAATCACACTTTAATTAAAAAGTGTGATTAAAAATATATAAATAATCACACTTTAATTATAATGTGTGATTAAAAATATATATATAATCACACTTATTTAAAAAGTGTGATTAAAAAGTAGTAGTGTATATATAATCACACTTTAATTAGAATGTGTGATTAAAAATATATAAATAATCACACTTTAATTAGAATGTGTGATTAAAAAGTATATATATAATCACACTTGTTTAAAAAGTGTGATTAAAAAGTAGTAGTGTATATATAATCACACTTTAATTAGAAAGTGTGATTAAAAAATATATAAATAATCACACTTTAATTAGAATGTGTGATTAAAAAGTATATATATAATCACACTTGTTTAAAAAGTGTGATTAAAAAGTAGTAGTGCATATATAATCACACTTTAATTAGAAGGTGTGATTAAAAAAATATATATATAATCACACTTAATTGAAAAGTGACATAAAAAATAAATATTATCACACTCAATCAAATAAAGTGTGATTAAAATATCAATCTAATTTTTTTTATCACACTTTCAATAAAAGTGAAATCTTTTTTTTTGTCAAAGTGTGATCTTTAACTATTTTTGTAGTAGTGAAAGTTTCAGCAAGGGCTTTCTGGGTGCCCTCAATCTTGGCCAAACGCCTTTTTTTCCTTTTAAAAATATTACAAAAGGTCTCTTTATTCCAATCAGTAACTTTATTTGTGAAATCAGAAGTGGCATCAAGAAGGTTAAAATTCATAAGGAGCCAAGCAGATTTAATAACATCAATAAGACCTGGATGGGACATCCAGGCAACTTCAAACCTGAAGGGTCTATTAAGGGGATTCAAGAGATGCTTACCTTGAGTGTAGACTACAAGAGGGGAGTGATTTGAGTAGGCCCTGGAAAGGACTTTGATTGTAGCTTTGGGAAACATGGTTTTCCATTCCGCATTACACATTGCCCTAGCCAATTGTTCCATGGTATTGGCTAGACCTTGCCTATTGTTAGTCCAACTCATACGAGGTCTAAAGCTTCCTAGATCAATAAGGTTGCAATTATTCACATGATTGTAGACACCCCATTTTTGACCGACCTTAAGACTCAGACGTCACCGATTGAGTGCTCGGTGATAGTGCATATTGTGCTCTTTCTGGAGTTTCAGTGTCTCGGCTGCGAGCCTTGCCTTCAGACTTCGGGGCTCTTTTGTGCTTTGCCTCGGTTTGCGAATCAGGTCCTGTTTTCTCTGTTTTCTTTTCCCGAAGGGAGGGAGAGGTCTCGTAGACCATCTCTCAGTGGCCGTAGGCTACGTTTCGTGGTCGTAGGCCAGTTTCTAGTTTTCGGAGCCGTCGGCCGTGCGCCTCGGTTCGGGACTGCCTAACTACCTTCGTTTGTCCCGGTTTTTGGCACACACCTTGTTTCCTCTGCTTAGAGGGACACTGTGGCCCGGGAGACCACCTTCATGGTCATACGTCACCTTCGATGCTTAACAGCCTGTTTTAGGGGCCCCAGGCCGCGCGTTTGGGCTCCCGAACCCGCGTTTTGCATCGGTTAGGGTTCATTTTTGGTGTGGACCTTTGTTTCATTACTAGGAAGGTGGTAGGATGGTGGGAGACCAGAAATTCTTTTGAAAATTATTTTCTCTCTCCTCCAGCTGGTTTTTCTGACAGAAAGCTGGTTTTTCTCACTTTTGAGCCATAATTTCTGGTTTTTCATACCATCATTGTGTTATGCATACCTAGGAGGCCACCAATATGGGTAGGCCGACCAGTATTTCTTCTTGACCCTTTTGAACCTTGCTAAAAAGCTGGTTTTTCTCTTTCTTCGGTCACTTTTTCTGGTTTTTCTCTCTGCAGCTGTATTCTACTCATCTGGGAGGCCACCAATATGGGGTGGCCGACCAGAAATTCACCTTGACCCTTTTGGCCCCTGGTCGGCCGACCACCTTAACTAGTCGGCCTGCCATCTGCTTTTTGCTCTCTTTGAGTACATTACAGCTGTGCCAGCTGGAGGCCATTTGGAGCATCCTCCATACACGTGTATGGAGGATATTTGAGGCTTCTTGGAGAAGATTTAGAGCCTCTCCTCTATAAAGGGGAGGCTGATCTTCATTTGCAAGGGTTGAACAAAATTTGAAGGCTTATACATCTCTCTCTCTCCCTATATCTTTACACTTGAGCCTCCAAACCCTAATTTTCTTGCACCATTTGCACTACACCTCATAGCCTACCACCTCCACCATCTATTCTAGCACTTTGGGACTGATTTGTAAGGGTTTAAGGTTCATCAACTTGGTCCAGAAGCTACTGCTTTGCTGTGCTACAAGGGTAAGCATCCATTTACCCTTTTCTTGCCTTATTTGCATGATAGCTTAGCCCTATTTGCAAGCATTTCTGGGTTTTTTCATAAACTGTAAAGTGTCATATTTTGAGCTCCTCTTGAGGTTTGATTAAGGATACTTTTCTGTTTGAGGTCTCCTACATCCTTGTATGCTTTATCCCTCTTTGTAGGCTTATTTTGCATCATATCTTAGTCCTATTTTTGAGCATTTTTGGACTTCGACATAAACTAGAAAAAGTCTTTTTTTTCTTCTAAACATGTTTGTTTAAGGACTCTTTTCTTTTTGGGGTCATCTTCTCCCTTGCATGCTTCATTTCCTCAAGTTTTGAGCTATGCATTAGAGCATTTGCATTGGCCTTGGTTTGGCCTCTTAGCCACTGAAATCCAGTGGATTTTCAGTGGCTTATATGTGTCTTGGAGCCTCAAAATCAGAGAGGGGTGACTCTCTCACCCCTTGTTCTCTTTACTAGCATTGTTGGCCTTTCAAAGGGATTCTTTTTTGCATGCATTGAAGTCATGTTTTAGGCCTCATTTTCTGAGTTTCAAGGTCTTCCTAAGCTCTGTTTGAGGCCCTTTTGGCCATATTTTATGTCCCTCATGCACATGTGGAGTAATCCTCCTCAAGGCCTTTCAAGGGGACCTTTCATTGCATGCTTTGTTAACCAATTTCAGGGCCTTTTTGGTGAGTTTTAAGGCTTTCATAATTGATTTCCAGAGTTGGTTTTGCCATGCTAAGTGTTTATCTTGTATGTGTTGAGTAACCCCTTGCATGGCCCTCCAAAGAAGCTCATCATTTCTGCATGCATTGGATGCATTTCAGTGGTTATTTGGGGTTTATTTGACATACCATGTCTCTGTTTTTGGTTGGTTTTGTGACCTCTCTTGTGCTTCATATACATGCCATGTAAACTATGCTTACTAGCCTAGGTTGCATGTTGTTTTAGCCCTTCATGTTAGCATTTTTGGGCCATGCTTGAAATTGATATTGTACTTATTTTGGACTGCCTTGGCTCTGTTTTCATGCCTCATGATCAAATAATACTTGCTTTACATGATTATAGTTCAATGCACTTGCCTAGTTTCGAGTTTTGAGGTTCATTGCATGCATATACTGAGGTGTGTTCATGTTTTGAGCCTATTATTCATCACATTTCGGAGCCTATACAAATGCCATGATGTCATGTTTTCATCTCTTTAAATGCGTTCGAAAGTTGGTCTTGTATGCCTCATTTACCGACCATTAAATGAGCTCCATTCCGAGCCATCATTTTAGGATATTTCCCCACTATTTCAGACCTGTCTAAGGTCTGTTTGGGGTTAGTTTTGCCTTTGGTGCATTGCTTCAGATACCTCTAGTGTAACGCACCTCACTAGTTTCGGCACCCGGGGCACTTAGCTTGCATTGTGTGCCATGTTTGCATGTTTCGGGACCATTTTGTATCATGTTTCAATGCTAGAAATTGCATGTTTGTATGCCATCTTTCATCCCTTGCCATGCTTTGGTAGAGTGGCATTTGATGCCTTAGGTTCGGTTCTCGGTATTCGTGCATGTTTGCATGTGTTTCAGTTGTCTCATTTCCATCACATGGCCACTGATATGAGTGTGGTTGAGGTCCACTTATGTTGGTGTAAGTCCATCGTGCATTGTGTATGCCATGTCAGTCCATAGCATTGCGTATGCTAGGTTGTATGTTAGAGCATTGTGTATGCCATGTTACATCGAGCATTGTGCATGCCATTTCATAGCATTACGTATACTAGGTTGTATGTTAGTCGCATTGTGTATGCCATCTCATTTGCATTGTGTTTGGGATAGGAGTTAGCCCAAGCACGGGAAACGAGGGACGTTTCACACTCCGAGTGACGGAACGTGTCTCAATTCCCGGTCGCCGACACTCTGGATTACCCATGATGGAGTTTAGGTCTCGTTGTGTTTTTATGTGCATTCATTTCACATTGAGTCATGCAATTCGACTCCTCGGCCATCATGCATCGAGATGCGTGATTGGTGGCACGAGGATCGAGGACTACACTCCCTAAAGAGTAGTCATGCATACATATGTGAAAATACATTGCCATGCCCCTTTGTTGCTCTCTGTTACAGCAAATCAGAAATTAGCAGCCTTCTGGAGCTTTGCGCAATATTCCGAGAACAATTGCAAACAGAGGCAAACCGGGGCATCGCAATGTATTTCCGCGCAAGGCAACTCAAGCATGCATCATTCATCATTCGGAACAGAGCTGAGGCGGTCCATGGATTTGCGTGCTAATTTACCTGCTTTTCTAGATTAATTTGTTAATTAATTAGTATGTACTATTTATTCGGACTGTACTATTTATTCGGACTGTATATTATTTATTCAAACCCTCCGAGCGATGGTGCAATTGTAATAAGTGTGCGTGTGTGTGATGTATGTCTTCCAACCCCACGTCTTTCTCCCTTTTATTTGCCAGCTTATGATGGTTAGATTAGGACATGTTTCAATTAGCATACTTATGCTCGCATATTTGCATCCGCTCATCTATCTTGCATGCACCGGGCTCGGCGCATCATACTAACTGCATTGTATTTCAATTCCGAGTTGAATACGTGTTAGCTGTAGCATCATCATATGCCATCTTAGAATAGCCGAGCCTATTGTAGTTGCATTTTTGCATGTGTTGCATTAGGCATTTCTGTATAGTTAGGATCATGCATGGATTTCTAACATAGCTTCTATTTTAGCTTGGAGTACTCAGTAAGTATTTACGCTTTAGCATCCTCGCATGTGTGTGAGTGACTGCCATTATAGCATGCTTGCCATGAGGCTAACTGCTTATGTGATATAACTGCCTGAATGCCTGTAGGTGAAGGCTGGTGTAGACACCCCATTTTTGACCGACCTTAAGACTCAGACGTCACCGATTGAGCGCTCGGTGATGTTGCATATTGTGCTCGTTCAGAAGTCTCAGAGTCGCGGCCGTGCGCCCTGCCTCCGGACTTCCGAACCCTCTTCTGTGCCTTGCCTCGGTTTGCGAACCAGACTCGGTTTTCTCTGTTTTCTTTCCTGAGGGGAGGGAGAGGTCCCGTAGACTATCTCTCAGTGGCCGTGGGCTACATTTCGTGCCCGTAGGCCATTTTGCCCATTTCGGAGCCCGGTTCCCGGTTTTCGGAGCCGTCAGGCCGTGTGCCTCGGTTCGGGACCGTCTAACCATCTCCGATTCCTCCGGTTTTTGGCATGCATCTTATTTACTCCCTTTCGAGGGACACTGGGGACTTAGATACCCACTTCGCGGTTGAACACCACTCCCGGTACCCATGATCGATTTTGGGTCCCGCTGCCGTTCGACCCCGAACCTTCATTTCGCATCGGTTTGGGTTCATTTTTGGTGGAGGCCTTATTTTCATGGTTAGGAAGCTTGTAGGAGGGTGGGAGGCCAGAAATTTTTTTGACAACCAACTTTTTGTTTGGTCAAAAGTGGTTCAGCATGAATCCAGGAAGGAGAAAAGTCTGCGCGGCTTCACCGAAACAGGCGTAACTCTTTGCACAAGAGGAATCAAGCTATGAGGCCACCACCGTTGGAAAATTTACTCCCGGGGCTTCATTTTTCACTCAAGAATCTCCTAAATTCAATTCCGGACGGAGGAGATATGGTTGATTGAAGTAAGGCATCACTACAGTTGAACCGAAATCTGCGCGGCTTCACGGAAACTGGAATAACTTTTTCCACAGGAGGAATTTTGATGCAAGGTTTATGCTATTGGAAAGATAACTTCCGGGGCTTCAATTTGGACACTTGAATGGCCACATTTGGACTTCCCTAGCACCCACCGGCCAGGTTCTTCCCAACAGCTCCTGAAAAGTAGTTGGCCGGCCAGAAAACCTAGCTGGCCGGCCACCCTTTTTGTGAAATGACCTTTTTGCCCCTGTGAGTTAGCCGGCCATTTTCCTCTCCCTCAGTGTATTCCAGCTGTGCTAGCTGGTTGCCAATTGGACCATCCTCCATACACGTGTATGGAGGATTAGAAAGGTCCCTTAGATATTTTTCATGCCTCTCCTCTATAAAGGAGAGGCTTGGTTTCTTGGCTCAAGGTTAAACATTTGTTAGACACATTTGAGAGAGAGCTATACCTTCCACCTCCCATTTCTCTCCATTTCCAAGCTCCAAAGTCATTTTTTTTCAAGTTTGGTGCCATTTCTTCATCACTATCAAGCATCCCCATCACCACTCCATTTCCAGCAGCAAGGAGAGGTTCTCAGAGGCTTATAAGCAACATTCCTCAAGCTAAGAGGTAGAAAAGAAGAGATCTTCAAGGGTAAGTCTCCATTTCCCTCTTTTGTAGCATTTTCTTGCTTCATTTCTT
This sequence comes from Camellia lanceoleosa, assembly GCA_025200525.1. Classification (NCBI taxonomy): domain Eukaryota; kingdom Viridiplantae; phylum Streptophyta; class Magnoliopsida; order Ericales; family Theaceae; genus Camellia; species Camellia lanceoleosa. The sequence goes on along the minus strand of CM045762.1, from coordinate 159,406,264 downwards.
AAGCCTACTTGTTCACTATTTTGGGCTCCGACCTTAACTGAAATGGTCCTTATTCTGAGCTATTATTAATGTTTGTTCAAGGGCTCAACCCTGTTTGAGCCCTCCATTTGGTACTTGCTTCAATACCATCTTGTATGCCTTTATTTTGCATGAAATTTTTAGCCTATGAGTGATCTGTTTTCGAGCATAATGTAAACTGTAAGTGGTCCTATTTTGAGCCCCTCTTCAACATTTAAGAAGGGATCAACCCTGTTTGGGCCCTCTATCTTGCACTTACTTCATAATCTCTCCTATTTACCGTAAGTTTGCATGATTTGTTTGGCCTACATGTAGTCTGTTTTGGAGCATGTCATGAACTGTGAGTAGGCTTATCTTGTGTCCCTCTACAATATTGTAGAAGGGATCAACCTTGTTGGGGGTCTCCATGTTATACTTGTCATTATACCCCTCTTTGACCCCCATTTTTGCATGCTTTTTTAAGCTTATCTAGCTTCTGTTTTCGGCCATCATCAGAGCTGGAAAGAGTCATATTTTGATTTTCTTGACATATTTCATTAAGGGTCTTTTCTAGTTTGATGAATGTTTGGGGTACCTCATGTTATAGCCTTATGCATCCTAGTTCTTGCATGACATTTTTAGCATGTTTTCATACTGAGTTGGGGGATTTCATCTACTGTAAATGTTCATATTTTTAGTCCCTCTTCAGTGTTTTAGAAGGGTATTTTGCTGTTTGGGCATTGCATGTATCACTTGCTTCATAGCCTCCCTTGTGGAGCCATTTTTGTACGCCATTGTTTCCCTATCTATGCTTGCTGTTTGGCCATGTTTTAAACTGGAAAATGCTTGTTTTGGGGCTGCCTTGCTACTGTATTTTCATTCCATGTCCATATTGTGCATGCATTGCATAGCTATAGGCCATTTCGGGCGCCTAAATTCGCATTTCGGGACCATTCCTTGCATTTGGTGTCATTTCGCCATCTTTCGGGACTGTTTTCCCCCATATTTCAGTGCTGAAATTCCATTGGCATGTTTGCATATCATTTTCTATGTCATTTCATGCCTTAATGCCATTGCCTCGGTTTGCGTACCCGTGTGCACGCATTTCGAGGCATCTCATTTTCATCTCACGGCCTCTTATGTGAGTGTGGCTGAGGCTCACTCATGTTAGTATAAGTCCATTTTGCATTCCGTATGCCATTGCCTCGGTTTGCGTGCCCGTGTGCACGCATTTCGAGGCACCTCATTTTTCATCTCTCGGCTTCTTATGTGAGTGTGGCTGAGGCTCACCCATGTTAGTGTAAGTCCATTTTGCATTCTAAATGCCATTTTAGTCTCATTGCATCGTGTATGCCATTGCCTCGGTTTGCGTGCCCATGTGCACGTATTTCGAGGCATCTCATTTTTCATCTCTCGGCCTCTTATGTGAGTGTGGTTGAGGCTCTCTCATGTTAGTATAAGTCCAATTTGCATTTGGAGTCCCATTTCATGCTTTAGTACCATTGCTTCGGTTTGCGTGCTTCGAGGCATCTCATTTTCATCTCACGGCCTCTTATGTGAGTGTAGCTGAGGCTCTCTCATGTTAGTATAAGTCCAATTTGCATTTGGAGTCCCATTTCATGCTTTAGTACCATTGCCTCGGTTTGCGTGCCTGTGTGCATGCATTTCGAGGCATCTCATTTTCATTTCACGGCCTCTTATGTGAGTGTGGCTGAGGCTCTCTCATGTTAGTATAAGTCCAATTTGAATTTGGAGTCCCATTTCATGCTTTAGTACCATTGCCTCGATTTGCGTGCCTGTGTGCACGCATTTCGAGGTACTTTATTTTCATCTCACGGCCTCTTATGTGAGTGTGGCTGAGGCTCTCTCATGATAGTATAAGTCCAATTTGCATTTGCAGTCCCATTTCATGCTTTAGTACCATTGTCTCGGTTTGCGTGCCCGTGTGCACGCATTTCGAGGCATCTCATTTTCATCTCACGACCTCTTATGTGAGTGTGGCTGAGGCTCACTCATGTTAGTATAAGTCCATTTTGCATTCCGTATGCCATTGCCTCGATTTGCGTGCCCGTGTGCACGCATTTCGAGGCACTTCATTTTCATCTCACGGCCTCTTATGTGAGTGTGGCTGAGGCTCTCTCATGTTAGTGTAAGTCCAATTGCATTCTGTATGCCATTTTATGCCTTAGGATCATTTCCTCAGTTTGCGTGCCCGTGTGTACGCATTCCGAGACATCTCGTTTTCATAGCATTGTGCATGCTAGGATTGTATTTTAGTTGCATTCATGCATATCATGCATATTGCATCGTGTTCGGGATAAGAGTTAGCAGACGCACGGAAAGCAGCGTTCGTACTCGAGTGACGAGCGGTCTCAATTCCCAAGTCACCGACACTCCGGATTATCCATGATGGAGTTAGGTTTTGTTGTAGTGTTCATGTGCATTCATCCTATATTGAGCTGTGCAATTCGGCTCCTCGGCCATCATGCATCGATATGCGTGATTGGTGGCACGAGGATCGAGGCATGCATATATTTTGTGAAATACATTGCTATGCCCCTTTCCAGCTCTCTGTTGCAGAAAAAATGAAAAATCAGCAACTTTTCGAAGTCTGGCATGCATTTCGAGAAACATTGCAAACATAGGCTAATTGGGGCATCCTAACGGATTTCCGCGCAAGGAAGCTCAAACATGCATCACTTCATTATCTGGAGCGGAGTCAAGGCAGTCCCTGGCTTGCATGCCAGTTTACAATTCTTCTTCTTTAATTTGTTAATTAATGAGAAATTTGTATATTATTCGGACTGTAATATTTCGGACTGTATTATTCTTTCATTCGGGACTGTATTATTATTTATTCGGACCCTCTGTGCGAGAGCAAAATTGTAATAAGTGTGGGTGAGTGTGATGTATGTCTTCCAACCCCACGTCTTTCTTCCCTTTTATTTACCTGCTTACGATAGTTAGATATAGGGCATGTTTCAATTAGCATACAGTATGACAGCATGTTTGCATCATTCATCTGTTTTGCACGCACCGGGCTCGGCGCATCATACAAACTGCATTTGTATTTCAATTCTAAATTGAATACGTGTTAGTTGTAGCATTCCATATGCCATGTTTAGGATAACCGAGCCTGCTATAGTTACATCTTTGCATGTGTTGCATTAGGCATTTCAGCATATTTAGGATCATGCATGATTTCTAATGAGCTTCTGTTTTGGCTTGGAGTACTCGGTAAGTTTTATGCTTTAACATCCTTGCATGCGTGTGAGTGACTGCCATGATAGCATGCTTACCATGAGGCTAAATGCTTATGTGATATAACTGCCTTGAATGCCTGTGGGTGGAGGTTGAGTTATTTGAATTGGGACAATTCATCAAATGTTTGTTTTAAGCCCACTAGATAGTGGCAAAATCATGTTTTCTAAGCCCACCTGAGGGTGACAAATCCACGTCTTAGCCTACCTGCGGGTAGCACCATCAAACCATTTTCAAACTAACAAACATGAAATGTTTTGTTCTAATTCAGGCGATTCAGTCGATACTTGTATGTTGTGCGCATCACATAGTAACCTAGGCTAATAACCGGAATAAGAACTCACAATATTTTCAAAATCAGATATCATGGTTAGTAGAGACCGGTCTTTGACCGGGCGAGCGGGGGTGCTCACGAAGTGACCTTCCCTAATCGTACCCAAGTTCCCGAGCCGAGGCAACTTTGGTGATGACGGACACGTGGCATTTGGCACCGAGTCAGGGTTTCCTAAATTTCCCATTTTAAAATATTTAGGTGGCGACTTTGTATCTGACGAAGCAGTCCATGTTTGGCACTTCTTTCAAAAAAAATCTGTTTTCTCAAAACGATTTGCCGAATTTGGACTCTTTGGTTCAAGATTAAGAACCGTGACATTCGAGTCCTTCGAACTGTAGTGACCCAATATCGAACCAGAACGGAGGGGGGGGACTCGCACTCCCTTCCCCCGGGATGCGTTCGGGGACGTCTACAGTTTCTGGCGACTCTGCTGCGGAGTTAGAGAACTTGACTCGTACTCATGATATCTGGTTTTGACTACACTTGTGTGTTTCTTTGCATTACATTTGCATTGGTGCACCTAGGACACTGTGTTTGCCATATGCCATTCCCGAACGATTTGCCGGAGGCTTGTCTTGTTAAGGCATGTCCATAAGGCTGATCGGCTCTGGGCTCTGACAGCATGGGAACACAAACCCCGGTTTTACCGGGGCACCCTTTTGACCATTCGACCTAGTGCATATTCGGATCCATAGTGACCATTCCAAACTAGGACAGGTTGCTTACCCGTTTATAGGTTGTTTGAAACCGCTGCGTGCGTAGTGAAACCCTAGCTCCTGACAAAATAGGATAGGGAAACCCTACCCCAACATAGGGGTGTTTTGACTCTCACTTATCTGTTATGTGCTTGTTAGAGTGCATCTCTACAGGGAATGCATGTATCAGTCTATGAGTGTTGGACATCAGGCCTGCGGGCATCAGCATTAGTGTTTTGGGGAATCAGTTTTACCTGAAGGTATCAGTTTACAGGCGGAATTTTGGGGCAGAATTCAGTAGAGAGCACACTCATTCAGCTTTGCTCATATTGGCTATGGTGAAATCAGGCTGAGATGCTGTCTGTTTTCTCTTTTGCTAGGGTAGTCTTGGGAACCATAGCTTCAGAAGGCTCCAATATCCCCCGAGGATCATTAGACCTGTGCTGATAGACTTTGTCGGGTCAGAAATTCAGTTCAAGGGCAATCAGTGTTCCTTGATTAGACCATTATAGGTCGGGGTAAAAAGGCGGTCGAGGGCAGTTATACGGTTGTTGATTAGACGAGCAATATGGCGAGGATGGAGAAATGATCGTCAACTCGAGGAAAGTATGAAACTCATGCGGAGACCTTTGCCGTCAAGCGGAATTTGCCAAAAGCTGGCGAGATTATAGCCCAACAGCGAGACAATTGCCGAGCTAGAGCCAACTGAGTATCTACTTCACACCAGCTCCTCCCTACCCGAGTTCCAACGCTCGAGAGCGGCTAATGTCGAGATGATACGGACATTCCAAGCGTGACACTCGCTGGTTCTACCCCAACTATCTAAAACACCCACCAACCTACCAGACTCCCCTTTGAGTTCAAGGCGGACCCCACGGATTGAAAGTGAGCAAGCTTGAGGAATTGTTCAAAAGTCTCGGGGCCCATTCTATTCGACATAGAGGATGGTTTTACCGACTTCGATGGTGACATTACGGATCGGTTCAAGCTGCCACATATCGATCGATTCGATGGCTCAAGACCCAATGGTGCACCTCCAAGCTTTTACGATATCCCGAGGCCAATGGGTTTGACTCTGACCCGAAATTGTCACTATTCGGCGAACCACATGCAGGATAGCCGCAATTTGGTATGCAAAATTAGAGAGCTCTGTGAAACAGAACTGGGAAGAGCTGGCTGAGGCCTTTGTTGCTCAATACTCCTATAACACATAGATCGAGGACACAACTCGTGATCTTGAAGTCACCCGCCAAGAACCAAAGGAGGGTTTCTCAGAGTTCGTGATGAGATGGAGGGCAAAGGCCTCAATAATGACTATAAGGCCTTCCGACAAAGATCAGATCAGGATGATTGTTCGGAATCTGCATGGCGAGTTGCTGCAAAAGATGGTCGTTCTACCTCTGTTTACCTTTCCAGCCCTTCATGAAATGGGGGTTCAAATCGAGGATGCCATCAGACAAGGGATCTTCGCAGAAGATAATGAGCCTTTGAGGAGGAATGTTACTCGCAGTTCCAATGCTACTACTGATGGTATACAGTGCGAAATGCTTTCAGTAGACACTATCACCACTTCCCAATGACCAAAAACCAACCACTTGACTCGGCCCCAAGCCCGAAAATTCCATCCTCTTTACATGAGTCTCTCCCAAGCTTTGAAAAAGCTGCAAGAAGAAGGGCACCTAGAACTCCTAGAACCCCAACCCCTCCCAAATCCTCTTCCACCAAGGTATGACCCAGCTAAATACTGTGCCTACCATCAACAGCACGGTCATGATACGAACCGTTGCATCCGCCTCCGTCATAAGATTCAGGACCTTATTGATGAAGAGACCTTAGCTCCACCAAAAGGACCTCAAGTTAGTACCGACCCATCACCTCTACATCTCAACCTCATCCATATACTGCCATCCACCTCGACCCTGACATATACATCACCCCAGCCCGTCTACCCAAGCCTGAGGTGTTCATTCCGGAAGGCATGGACTTATGCATGATGGATGCACCTGGACCCCAATCATCTCAAACCCGTGAGCCCACTACTTCTAAGCTAAAGAGAATGATCGAAGATCTTCAAAGAACTGTAACAGATTTGGCCTCTGGGACATTGGCTCCATCATCAGTCATATCACATACCAGGGAGTTCATGTCAAAAGGCTCCCCAGTCCTGAGGCGGGTTACATCTGAGGAAGGCCAATCCCGTGGCAAAGTGGAAGCGAGTGGAAAGAACAAGGTAAGGGTAGACATGGATCCCCATGAGTATCTTCTGTTGGCTGTTGAGGCCTTGAAAACCGAGGGACTGAACAAAGAGCAAGTGCTCGCATGATTGTTGCAAAAAGCGTGGATGACATTTTCGCCACTCAAGTCAGGGGCAGTCCGAATCAAAAGGAAAACCGGGAGAAGGGCCGTTATACCAGAGGCAACCCTGTTAGCTCTAATCCTCCACTTAGAAGAGATCAACAAACCAGGCCAGCACCTACCAATCCCTCTACTGGTGCGTCCAGCAAAAATCCACAAACCTTGAAGTACCAACCCCGAGGTCAGAGGGTCTTCCATGCCCTCCACATGCCTTTATCCAAAGCTTTCCAAATCCTTGTTGGACAAGGCCATCTCAAACCCCTTGAGCCTCGGTCTCTCCCGAACCCTCTTCCGACTACACATGATGCTACCCAGTACTGCGCATACCATCAGCAAACTGGCCATGCTACCAACAACTACTTCCGTCTTCGCCATGAAGTACAGGATCTATTTGACAACGAGGTCATCCTCCCGCCGAGCTCAGCAAAGTCTATCGGCCTGGTCGATGAACTTGGGGATAATGTTATGTGAATGGGGATGAACCACTGCGGGCGCTCAATCAACTCGAGGCGTGGGAATGGCACGCCTTTATTACGAGCAATATGCAAATACCGGTTTGTGCTTCGACTTGGGTATTGGGTCGATTTTGTTACTTTGTTTTGAGTCATCTTTTTGTTTTGAGTCGGTCTCTTTTGTCTTGGGTCCATCTTGTTGTATCGAGTCGATCTGTTGTATAAGTCGGTGATTAGGGGTGTTACTTGAGCGTCACCATTTTGTTTAGCGTTTGTCTTTTGTTTTGTTTTGAGTCTTTTACGCGAGGAGCAGTTATGCTATGATTTTGAATGAAAAAGAAGTGATTTCCATACTCTCGCATTTGTTTACGCCATGTGCTAGTTGTGCGGGATTTGAATGAAATGGCGGTGCATTCCACCGCTCTCTTGTGCCTTGAAGCCATTGTATTGACCTAAGTTTTTCAAAACCTTTTGAACAACTGCGGTGAAAACAAAGAGGAGAATTCCTCGGGATTTGCAAAACTTTGATCAAATTGAGAGAAAGAGAGGCGTGCTAAGCCCTTAATGAATGAAATCATGCTTGTTAGTGTAGTCTTGAGAAGGACCACGGCTTTGATCCAGATTGATCCTACCTTGTCTTGGTGTGACGATTTGTCGTTTTCTTAAAAACTTTCAAAAAATGTTTCTTGTGATCCTGCAAAGACATGTGTGGAATCGCTCTTGAGATTGTGCGACTTAGGATCACTCGGCCTCGAGACTCGACCCCCTTGGCCTTTCAAACCTTGAGCGGCATTGAGAATGTTCAGCGATCGACCATGATGTAAGGCACTGTGTGGCGGTTGAAGCGACCCTCGAACAAGAGGCACCAAAGTCGGATCAAGAAGGTCAGACCTCATCAGAAGAAGCTTGCAAGGCTAGAGCAGAAGCACCCCTCGAACTAGGGGCAAAAAATATTCGATGTGCTCAAAGAGCCAAAGGTGGATCTTTCTGCAAGTCAATACAACAGCCACTCTCCTTGATATAGAGGGCTTCAATCTCGAACCATTTGGCATGGATGGTTACATTTTACCCTTTGAGAGGCTCATTTGGGCGAAAACCGAAAAGGCGACCGAGCAAAAGTTAGAGCGAGACAAGAAAAATATATATACAAAAATGCAAAAAGAAAAAAAAATGCAAAGATACAAAAATGCAAAAAAAGAAAAGAAAATAAAAGCAAAAAAAAGAAGAAAAAGGAATGAAAAGAATAGAAAAAAAGAAAAGAAAGAAAAACAAAGCTACAAGGTCGAAAACACATAGCAGTAGCCTTGGCAAAAGTTAGAGCATAAAAGGGAGGTTAAACACCGAATGTACCTTAACCCCGAACTACGTGAGCTTGATTCCCATCTTTGGGATCGTAGGCAACTTCATTACGAAGTCGGTAGTAAAAGCGATTTAAATTCAATTGTGTCCATGTAATGGTTTTAACCATCCTTGCCTTCTCTGTATCCAAATGCAGTTTGCAATCATCGCTCAGGATGACTACAATCTTACTGCGTCTTGGATTCAAACAAGGGCAACTTTCCGTTTCCATTCAATGCGCCATGCCCGTTCAAACAAGGGGTAACTTTCCGTTGCCATGCGGCTCTCTTCAAATGCAGGCGGTTTTCCTTTGGATCCGGGTTGTGCATCTCGAGTAGGTTTCATGCTCGTTGAGCAAGTGGCCGTTTAAAAATAGTTTTGAGAATTTTCTTGAGGTTGGCTAATTTTCTCGAAAAATCATTCTATCTTTTCCAAAACTGGACCATTTCTTGGACCCAAAAAAGGAAAATTTCCAGTGCTCATAGCCTGACTTGCATGATTTCAAATCAAAAACTGAACAAGCATGTTAATCTAACTCTCATTTTTGGTCAAAATTGTTTTAGTAGAAAGCCAAAAACAAAAAATGGTCGAAATGATGAACTAGGGGCACAGTTGAGTCAGGCTCCCTGTCTTTTCCCTGTTGTCAATGCATTTGTCAAAAAAAGGGCACTCTACCTGCCAGAAGAGGGCACAACTGAAGCTAGAAAGGGCAAAAAGCTCTCGTATCTTCCAAGCAGCGAGGTATCAAGCCAAGTCGAAGCCTGTTGGAATGGATCAGGATATTCCTCCCTCATCTAGACGGATCGATCATGTCCAAACTCCCAGTAGAGCATCGTCAACCGATGTCAGCTGCAGATTTGCTACACACCCAAATGTAGTGCAACCCCTCTGTGGGAGGAATTCACTAGCTGTGAGCGGAAGAAAGAGAATCGAGCAGAATGCTAGGGGCCCGAGCCTTCAACTTGCTGTTTATCCATCAACCACCCAGGGGAGGGATGAAAAATGAGAGATTTAAGAATAGAGAGATGTGCGATGAGAGAAAAAGTGAGAAAAAGGTTTTGTGAGAAAAGCCGAGCTTGAGGGCCGAGTGATGTGAGAATCACAAATAAGAAAGGGTGGGAAACCTACCCGGTGAAATAGGCTCCCTGTGCACGCACGTCTGAGTGTCGTGTCTTTTTGTTTTATCTCGATTCTTGTTTTGAGTCGTTTCGAGTGTTACTCAATGTATCTAGGTTGTGTGCCCTTTTTTTTTTCCGTGTTGAGTCATTTTGCTGTCTTCAGTCGTAGGCTCAATACCTGGTCGAAAATCCATCTCTCAATTTCAAAAAATAAAATCGTTTTGTGCTCCGAGTGCTGTGCCGTTCTCCACATTTGTGCAAAACAGAATTTGTTAAAGCCGCGGGGTTCAACCCACGTCATGTGAAAACAGTAAAACCAGGACCCATCTGAAGCTATGAAAGTTCTGGGCTACCAAGCAAAAGAAAAGATGGAAAATTTGGAGCATCTGAGTGTGTTTCAACTTCTGCAAGTTTCGTCTTTATGAGCTATGTGCCAAATAAACAGAGTATTGTATTATGAGCTGCGTGTTCAGAATATTGTTGTTTAGACCTCCTCTCACGATTTCAGCGTGGTTTGAGTGTCCCGTTCCTTTTCTCACGATTTCAGCGTGGTTAGAGTTTGGTTCTTTCCTTACGCGGTGTTCAGCGTGTTTGGAATCTATCTCGGAATTGCGTTGTATTATGCACTTTTGGCGGTTGTTTTGACCTCTTCTCGCGATTTCAGCGTGGTTAGAGTGTTCCGTTCCTTACGCGATTTCGGCGTGTTTGGAATTTATCTCAGGTTGCGTTGTGTACGCACCTGGGCGGTTGTTCGGACCTCTTCTCACGATTTCAGCGTGGTTAGAGTGTTCTTTTCCTCACACGATTTCAGCGTGTTTGGAATTTATCCCAAGTTGTGTTGTAGACGCGCTAGGCGGGTTGTTTTTGTTTGGACCTCCTCTCACGATTTCAGCGTGGTTTGAGTGTCCCGTTCCTCTTCTCACGATTTCAGCGTGGTTAGAGTTTGGTTCTTTCCTTACGCGGTTTTCAGCGTGTTTGGAATCTATCTTAGGTTGCGTTATTATGCGCACCTGGCGGTTGTTTGACCTCTTCTCACGATTTGGCGTGGTTTGAGTGTCCGTTCCTCTTCTCACGATTTGGCGTGGTTAGAGTTTGGTTCTTTCCTTACGCGGTTTCGGCGTGTTTGGAATCTATCTCGGGTTGCGTTGTTATGCGCTGGCGGTTATTTTGACCTCCTCTCACGATTTGGCGTGGTTTGAGTGTCCGTTCCTCACACGATTTGGCGTGTTTGGAATCTATCTCGAGGTTGCGTTATTATGCGCTTTTGGCGGTTGTTTTGACCTCTTCTCGCGATTTCGGCGTGGTTTGAGTGTCGTTCCTCTTCTCACGATTTGGCGTGGTTAGAGTTTGGTTCTTTCCTTCGCGGTTTTTGGCGTGTTTGGAATCTATCTCGAGTTGCGTTGTGTGCGCTTTGGGTGGTTATTTTGACCTCTTCTCGTGATTTGGCATGGTTTGAGTGTCCGTTCCTCACGATTTCGGCGTGTTTGGAATTTATCTCGAGTTGCGTTATTATGCGCTGGCGGTTGTTTTTGTTTACCTCTTCTCACGATTTCAGCATAGTTAGAGTGTTCCTTTCCTTACGCATTTTCAGCATGTTTGGAATTTATCTCAGGTTGCGTTATTATGCACTTTGGCGGTTGTTCGGACCTCCTCTTCGACTATCGGCGTGTTTTGAGTGTCCCCTTCCTCACACGGTTTTGGCGTATGCAGAATTTATCTCGGGTTGCGTGAACGCTACCGATTGGTTTTCTTTGTTCTCTCTCTTCCCACGAGTCCAGCGCGGTTGGAGTATGTCACCATTTTGCGTCTATTGTACTCTCTGTTGCATCGCATCTTTTATCTATTGCATCACATCTATCACATCCATTGCATCATATCTGTTTCATTATCTGGTCTAGGAGACCTTAAATCCTCTAAAGGTGCAATTCCTTTGGTGTTTGTCGTGCCCGAACGACTTCCAGTGGTCTGGTATAGCCACCTGCCTATGTTAGCGGTGAGTTCCTAGGAGACCAACTGAGACGGTGGAAACTAGAGTTCGAATGACTTATGCCTAGAATGTAAAGGTTTAGGATTTCCGAGACTAAAGTCTGGTTTAAATACCCAGGGGTATATCCTCGGCTTGAAATCTGTATGGCAGCCCCATAGATTGAGATAGCATGTGTATGCGCCTCAATTCTGGATACTGAATCAACCTAGTCTGTCACCCTGTTGGAGAATAGGGAAAGCTGCGGCCATAGTCAGGGAGAAAAGTAGTACCTGTGGTTCAACCAAGAAGAAGCGGAAGATTCTCACATCAGCATAAGGTAGGACATTCTTTGAGGTAAGTCATTGCCAATTACTGTAAGGTACCTCCTTTTCCTAGCTATCACATTGCATTTTAGCCACTACATTACGATTGCATTGCATGAATCCTCAATTTTCAAACCGGCTTAAGCTTAGCGTGTAAGTCCAATCTTCAAACCCGGCTTAAGCAGCGTGTAAGTCCAATCTTCAAACCGCCGGCGTGGCGTGTAAGTCCAATTTTCAAACCGGCGTGGCGTATAAGTCCAATCGTCAAACCCGGCTTGTAGTGTATAAGTCCAATTTTCAAAGCGGCCGGCGTGGCGTAAGTCAATTGTCAAACCGGCTGCGTGGCGTATAAGTCAATTATCAAAATCTCCTGCATATCATTTTGCATTTTGCCTTTACTGCGGGCATGCTGCGCACACATATCTCTGTTTATCTTGTATGATTGTCTAAGTCTTGGCCTTGTCAAAAATGGGTGATCTCGGGCTTTGACATTCCTCCGTCACTTGTGACTTAGGGAGTTCTGTCAAAGAGGGCAACAGAGACACCCCATTTTTGACCGACCTTAAGACTCAGACGTCACCGATTGAGCGCTCGGTAATGTTGCATATTGTGTTCATTCAGAAGTCTCAGAGTCGCGGCCGTGCGCCCTGCCTCCGGACTTCCGAACCCTCTTCTGTGCCTTGCCTCGGTTTGTGAACCGGACTCAGTTTTCTCTGTTTTCTTTCCTGAGGGGAGGGAGAGGTCCCGTAGACTATCTCTCAGTGGCCGTGGGCTACATTTCGTGCGTAGAGCCATTTTGCCCATTCGGGCCCGGTTCGATTTTGGCCGTCAGCCGTGTGCCTCGGTTGGGACCGTCTAACCATCTCCGATTCCTCCGGTTTTGGCATGCATCTTATTTACTCCCTTCGAGGACAGGGTCTTAGATACCCACTTCGGTTGAACACCACTCCGGTACCTTGATCGATTTTGAGGGTCCCGAGGCTAGCGTTCGCCCCTGAACCTTCATTTCGCATCGGTTTGGGTTCATTTTTGGTGGAGGCCTTATTTTCATGGTTAGGAAGCTTGTAGGAGGGTGGGAGGCCAGAAATTGTTTTGACAACCAACTTTTTGTTTGGTCAAAAGTGGTTCAGCATGAATCCGGGAAGGAGAAAAGTCTGCGCGGCTTCACCGAAACGGGCGTAACTCTTTGCACAAGAGGAATCAAGCTATGAGGCCACCACCGTTGGAAAATTTACTCCCGGGGCTTCATTTTTCACTCAAGAATCTCCTAAATTCAATTCCGGACGGAGGAGATATGGTTGATTGAAGTAAGGCATCACTCCGGTTGAACCGAAATCTGCGCGGCTTCACAAAAACTGGCATAACTTTTTCCATAGGAGGAATTTTGATGCAAGGTTTGCGCCATTGGAAAGATAACTTCCGGTGCTTCAATTTGGACACTTGAATAGCCACATTTCGACTTCCCTAGCACCCACCGGCTAGGCTTCTTCTTGACAGCTCCTGAAAAGTAGCTGGCCGGCCAGAAAACCTAGCTGGCCGGCCACCCTTTTTGTGAAATGACCTTTTTGCCCCTGTGAGCTGGCCAGCCATTTTCCTCTCCCTCAGTGTATTCCAGCTGTGCCAGCTGGTTGCCAATTGGACCATCCTCCATACACGTGTATGGAGGATTAGAAAGGTCCCTTAGATATTTTTCATGCCTCTCCTCTATAAAGGAGAGGCTTGGATTCTTGGCTCAAGGTTAGACATTTGTTAGACACATTTGAGAGAGAGCTATACCTTCCACCTCCCATTTCTCTCCATTTCCAAGCTCCAAAGTCATTTTTCTTCAAGTTTGGTGCCATTTCTTCATCACTATCAAGCATCCCCATCACCACTCCATTTCCAGCAGCAAGGAGAGGTTCTCAGAGGCTTATAAGCAACATTCCTCAAGCCAAGAGGTAGAAAAGAAGAGATCTTCAAGGGTAAGTCTCCATTTCCCTCTTTTGTAGCATTTTCTTGCTTCATTTCTTAAGCCTACTTGTTCACTGTTTTGGGCTCCGACCTTAACTGAAAGGGTCCTTATTTTGAGCTATTATTAATGTTTGTTCAAGGGCTCAACCCTGTTTGAGCCCTCCATTTGGTACTTGCTTCAATACCATCTTGTATGCCTTTATTTTGCATGAAATTTTTAGCCTATGAGTCATCTGTTTTCGAGCATAATGTAAACTGTAAGTGGTCCTATTTTGAGCCTCTCTTCAACATTTAAGAAGGAATCAACCCTGTTTGGGCCCTCTATCTTGCACTTACTTCATAATCTCTCCTATTTACCGTAAGTTTGCATGATTTGTTTGGCCTACATGTAGTCTGTTTTGGAGCATGTCATGAACTGTGAGTAGGCTTATCTTGTGTCCCTCTACAATATTGTAGAAGGGATCAACCTTGTTGGGGGTCTCCATGTTATACTTGTCATTATACCCCTCTTTGACCCCCATTTTTGCATGCTTTTTTAAGCTTATCTAGCTTCTGTTTTCGGCCATCATCAGAGCTGGAAAGAGTCATATTTTGATTTTCTTGACATATTTTATTAAGGGTCTTTTCTGGTTTGATGAATGTTTGGGGTACCTCATGTTATAGCCTTATGCATCCTAGTTCTTGCATGACATTTTTAGCATGTTTTCATACTGAGTTGGGGGATTTCATCTACTGTAAATGTTCATATTTTTAGTCCCTCTTCAGTGTTTTAGAAGGGTATTTTGCTGTTTGGGCATTGCATGTATCACTTGCTTCATAGCCTCCCTTGTGGAGCCATTTTTGTACGCCATTGTTTCCCTATCTATGCTTGCTGTTTGGCCATGTTTTAAACTGGAAAATGCTTGTTTTGGGGCTGCCTTGCTACTGTATTTTCATTCCATGTCCATATTGTGTATGCATTGCATAGCTATAGGCCATTTCGGGCGCCTAAATTCGCATTTCGGGACCATTCCTTGCATTTGGTGTCATTTTGCCATCTTTCGGGACTGTTTTCCCCCATATTTCAGTGCTGAAATTCCATTGGCATGTTTGCATATCATTTTTTATGTCATTTCATGCCTTAATGCCATTGCCTCGGTTTGCGTGCCCACAGGCACGCATTTCGAAGCATCTCATTTTTCATCCTTCGGCCTCTTATGTGAGTGTGGCTGAGGCTCACCCATGTTAGTATAAGTCCATTTTGCATTCCGTATGCCATTGCCTCGGTTTGCGTGCCCGTGTGCACACATTTCGAGGCACTTTATTTTCATCTCCCGGCCTCTTATGTGAGTGTGGCCGAGACTCTCTCATGTTAGTGTAACTCCAATTGCATTGCGTATGTCATTTTATGCCTTAGGATCGTTTTCTCGGTTTGCGTGCCCGCGTGCACGCATTTCGAGGCATCTCTTTTTCATAGCATTACGCATGCTAGGATTGTATTTTAGTTGCATTCATGCATATCATGCATATTGCATCATGTTCGGGATAGGAGATAGCCCGGGCACGGGAAACGAGGCGCGTTTCGTACTCCGAGTAACGGAACGGGTCTCAATTCCCAAGTCACCGACACTCCGGATTACCCATGATGGAGTTAGGTTTTGTTGTAGTGTTCATGGGCATTCATCCTATATTGAGCTGTGCAATTCGGCTCCTCGGCCATCATGCATCGATATGCGTGATTGGTGGCACGAGGATCGAGACATGCATATATTTTGTGAAATACATTGCTATGCCCCTTTCCTGCTCTCTGTTGCAGCAAAAATGAAAAATCAGTAACTTTTCAGAGTCTGGCACGCATTTCAAGAAACATTGCAAACATAGGCTAATTGGGGCATCCCAACGGATTTCCGCGCAAGGAAGCTCAAACATGCATCACTTCATTATCTGGAGCGGAGTCAAGGCAGTCCCTGGCTTGCATGCCAGTTTTCAATTCTTCTTCTTTAATTTGTTAATTAATGAGAAATTTGTATATTATTCGGACTGTAATATTTCGGACTGTATTATTCTTTCATTCGGGACTGTATTATTATTTATTCGGACCCTCTGTGCGAGAGCAAAATTGTAATAAGTGTGGGTGAGTGTAATGTATGTCTTCCAACCCCACGTCTTTCTTCCCTTTGATTTACCTGCTTACAATGGTTAGATATAGGGCATGTTTCAATTAGCATACAGTATGACAGCATGTTTGCATCATTCATCTGTTTTGCACGCACCGGGCTCGGCGCATCATACAAACTACATTTGTATTTCAATTCTAAATTGAATACGTGTTAGTTGTAGAATTCCATATGCCATGTTTAGGATAGCCGAGCCTGCTATAGTTACATCTTTGCATGTGTTGCATTAGGCATTTCAGCATATTTAGGATCATGCATGATTTCTAATGAACTTCTGTTTTGGCTTGGAGTACTCGGTAAGTTTTATGCTTTAGCATCCTTGCATGCGTGTGAGTGACTGCCATGATAGCATGCTTACCATGAGGCTAAATGCTTATGTGATATAACTGCCTTGAATGCCTGTGGGTGGAGGTTGAGTTATTTGAATTGGGACAATTCATCAAATGTTTGTTTTAAGCCCACTAGATAGTGGCAAAATCATGTTTTCTAAGCCTACCTGAGGGTGGCAAATCCACGTCTTAGCCTACCTGCGGGTAGCACCATCAAACCATTTTCAAACTAACAAACATGAAATGTTTTGTTCCAATTCAGGCGATTCAGTCTATACTTGTATGCTGTGCGCATCACATAGTAACCTAGGCTAATAACCGGAATAACTCACAATATTTTCAAAATCAGATATCATGGTTAGTAGAGGCCGGTCTTTGACCGGGCGAGCGGGGGTGCTCACAAAGTGACCTTCCCCAATCGTACCCAAGTTCCCGAGCCGAGGCAACTTTGGTGATGACGGACACGTGGCCTTTGGCACCGAGTCAGGGTTTCTTAAATTTCCCATTTTAAAATATTTAGGTGGCGACTCTGTATCTGACGAAGCAGTCTATGTTTGGCACTTCTTTCAAAAAAAATCTGTTTTCTCAAAACGATTTGCCGGATTTGGACTCTTTGGTTCAAGATTAAGAACCGTGACATTTGAGTCCTTCGAACTGTAGTGACCCAATATCGAACCAGAACGGGAGGGGGGGGGACTCGCACTCCCTTCCCCCGGGATGCGTTCGGGGACGTCTACAGCTGGGTTATTTGAATTGGAACAATTCACCGATTGAGAGTTTTAAGCCTACTAGATAGTGGCAAAATCATGTCTTCTAAGCCCACCTGAGGGTGGCAAATCCACATTTTAGCCTACTTGCAAATAGCAAACTGTTTTCAAAACAAACATGAAATGTTTTGTTCCAATTCATGCGATCCAGTCTATACTTGTATGCTGTGTGCATCACATAGTAAATCTAGGCTAATAATTGGAATAAGCACGCATAATGTTTTCGAAACTAGATATCATGGTTAGTAGAGGCTGATCTTTGATCAACAGAGCAGGGGTGCTCACGAAGTGACCTTCCCCAATCGTACCCAAGTTCCCGAGCCGAGGCAACTTTGGTGATGACGGACACGTGGCCTTAGGTACAAGTCAGGGTTTCCTAAATTCCCCCAAAATTAAATATTTAGGTGGCGACTCTGTATTTGGTAAAGCAGTCTATGTTTGGCACTTCTTTCAAAAAATCTGTTTTCAAAAACGATTTGTCGGATTTGGACTCTTTAATGATTCACCGGTCTTGCATTGCACTCTGCGAGATTAGATACAGGACCGTAACATTGAGTCCTGAACTGTAGTGAGCCCAAATGAACAAAACGGGATTTCCCTCTGGTGACGTTCGGGGACGTCTACAATGATCAAGGAATTTCTAGGTCCTCTCATTATCCTAGCTGCGTAAGAAGGCTCTTCTTTCATGTTGGCTTGAGTAGTCGTTGAAGTCACCAGCTACCAGCCAAGGTTTTTCCATATCAACCACCATATCTTTAAGTTCCTTCCGCAAATGGGCTCTAAGAGTGGGATTGGGACTAGCATAGACAGTGGCCAGAACCCATTCTTCAAAATCCTTTTTATGGACCGTAGCATGGATGACTTGTGAGTTGACAGTAGAAGTTCTAACATTCACTTGGCTAGTGTCCCGGATTATCCAGATGCCATCTACTCTATCCACTGGGTCAACAACAGATGAGGCGGTAAAACCAAGTCTGTTGAAGAAATTGCTCATCTGGTTATAGGCGACTTTCGTTTCCATGAGCACTAGGATTTCAGGCTTGTGACTCTTGATAATCTCCACTATATTTCTCTTAAATTTGTTATTGCCGGCTCCGCGGCAATTCCAAAATAGAAGTCGAAGCAAATCCATGGAAGGCTATGGTGGGAGGTCTCTTACTGCAAGTTCCTTAATGATACTACGGATTCTCCAATGATCGTCCTCCACTGATTTGAGGGAGGCCATTTGAATCGAGTGGAATGGGTGGGTTAGGTTGTCCCCCCAACTTGGTTCGATTATCAACCGTAGTTTCTCTATCTACCAAACGAAAGCGGCTAGGTGAAGAGCTTCGCTCTCGGGTTCTAATAACAGCCCCACTGCTCTGCTCTAGTTAAGGTGCTTCTTTATTCATTTATCCTGAACTTCTGGTGTTGGCTCTCTATCTCTCTCCATTGTTGATCTTGACGGAGTCTGGGTCTGGGGGTTCACTCTTCCTAGTTAGTTAATCTAAAGAACAAGTTGAAGAAAGGGAAGTTAGGTTAGAGTTAATGGTGAGTGTATGGGTTACCATAGCATCTACCATGGTAGAGTCTTCTTTACTTGTGATGGGTTCCAAAGCACAGCTCATGTCAATCACTGTAGGCAGTTGCTGCTCTACATTATCGTATACGTCTCCATTGAGTTGTGCACAGACTGAGACCTTAGTAGAAGAATCTGCAGTAGCAGTAGATGAGCTTGCACCAGATAAGTGATTCAGAGGTGAAGGCTGGGTCTGATTGGATTGTTCGAGGGATTGAGATTGAATCTGGTTGACTTTCCTTTTACCTTTCACTTCTTTAGTTTGGCTTGAGCCCATTTGAAGAGATGGACCTGACTGGGCTTTCTCAGTACCTGTTCTATTGGTTTTCCTTCCCCTGGAGTGGTCTCCTTGCCCATCCTGGCCTTCGTTCAAATATTTAAATTTATTGGGTTTAAAGGTTGGACCAGTTGATTCTTGGGCTTTTCTAGGCTGAATTGGCCTACGTCTACGTTTAGTGACAAGCATCCATGGACCAAATGTCTCCTCTGTGGTGTCCGTTGATTACTGGTTACCGTTGATTACATTGGTGGGTTTTTTGGAGTTTTTGGTGCAGGTAACGGCTATCTGAACACCGTCCGGTGGTGAACAAGGCAGTTTGAATCTACAAGCTTCCTTCCTGTGATCAGTACAGCCACAGAGAGAGCAGAAGGAATGGAGTGATTCATACTCAATGTCATAGCATTTGTTTTCCAACACAAATTTGGGTTTCAAAGGTTGGTTAAGGTCCATCTCTACACAAATTCGTGCAAACTTACCTCTCGTAGCCATAGCAGTTGTCCAATCAATTTTTAGTGGTTTACCAATGGTTTTGGCAATAGCAAACAGAACCTTATCTTCATAGTACTCTATCGGAAGCTCCGGAAACCAAACCCATACTGCGGTTATGGTTTCAAAAGCTTCCGAGGGTTTGAAGTTAGGTTCCTATCGCCTCACGGTGAGATAATGGTCCATGATTACCTAAAGGCCTCCTATATAAACCTTTGTATAGTCCTCCTGGTTGGAGAACTTGAATAAGAAGAAATTGTACCCCAAATCGATGGTGTTGAACTCACCTTGTAGTCCCCATATGTTCTTGACCCTTGTGCATAGCATTCTGTACCCAATGGTTTTCCCCAAAAGTCTAATAATCAGAGCATTCTCCCATAGTTTTCTAATCTTTTGAAGGAGTGTTCTTTGGAAGAGTGACTCTAGGTAGACCCATGTGTTCAGAGGTGGAATGGACGATTGAGGAAGGTCCCTCTTGATCATCGTCTTCCTCATTAGATAAGAGTATTTCCACGCTACTGTCAAATGTGTAATCACTATGCCTTGCTATGACCAGTACATCCTTGAAGGATTTTGGTGGTCAATTTCTTAGAGGTGTGAGACACAGTTCACTGTGGCCCTCATCTCCCTTTTCAAACAGTATCTCGACTTCAGTTTCCATCTCAGTGTTTGCAAGTGGAATAGAGCTCTTGATTTTCTTTGTACTCCGAACCAAGTGGTCTTCTTCTTCTTCTTCCGTAGATTGAGTAACATTAGGGTTAGGGTGATGGTTTGCTTCCTCCATAGGTATGTTTTTTATGTGGGATCCATTCAACTAGGTACATTTATATATCAATAGCACATTTTTGTAATCATACATTATTTACTGCTTCATTTGTTACATTACTCATGGTGATTACACAACCTACGTTTGACAAGATAGTTGAGGTTAATTTAACTTATTAAAATATAAAATATATTAAAAGTTAATAAGATTAAATATTATAGGATAAATTATGTAAATAATCCATGTAGTTTATACGATGTATCAATTTGGTTTGCCCCTTAATTTAACAGATGTGTCATTTTAGTTCGATAAATAATGGTTGTTAAGTAATTTAATGGAATGTCAAACAATGTGTCAATTTGGTCCATGTACTTTACACGATATATCAATTTGGTCTCTATAGTTTCAATTTTCTCGATTTTGACAAGGACTCAATAGACACATTGTGAAAAATATAGGGATCAAATTAACACATTGTTTGACTTTCTGTTAAATTAACTTAACAACCGTTAAAATGACACAATCCGTTAAATTAAGGGGCAAAATTGAGCAAATTAAAATTACAGAGACCAAATTGACACATCATGTAAAGTATAGGGACTATTTACATAATTTTCCCAATATTATATTTAAATCATAATTATTTATTTTTTTTCTCACAAAATTATAAAAAAAATTAAAAGTTCGTTCCAAACAAAGCTTTTTTTAGTCAGGCTAAAATAACCAAAAAGTAAAAAAATCAAGCTAAAAAAATTCTTCTCAAACAAAACCACAAAACATGTTAGATTAAGGTTTATTTTGCAAATTAAAAAAAGTCAACTAATTAGTTTATTGGCTTATTTGAGTCACATTACATTTTTATTTTTTTACATATTTATTTTTAAAAAAAAACCAATAAGCCAAAAAAAAAATTCACTTCCTAAAATAGTCACTAAAAAAAAGTGAACTATTTTCTCTATTTTTCGAAACATCTTCTAATAAAAAGTTAAAAAATCAATTAAAATATTTATTTCTCAAAGTAACCATAAATATAATAATAATAAATAAATAAATAAATAATACTTATAACATTTTGAAGCGTAAAAATGACTCGTGACCCGTGAGTTCGGCCCGTTTAGGACCGTTTGGGCCCGAATTTGAGCCCAGCCCGAGCCCTTGGGCTTAGGCCATCATTTGAAGCCCGGCTTGGCCCGTGGGCCTGGCCCCAGTGGCCCAACCCATCCGCTTGCTTAAGATCTACTCAAGACCCGGCTCAGCTGAGACCCGATATCTTTTTTACTAAAAAATAATAAAATTTTGTTAGAAAAAAATTTAAAAAAACGGTCAGGCCCACCTAAGTCCAAAGCCAAGCCAGGCCGGCCCGGCCAAGGACCGAATACCCCTAAGCCTGATCTTGGGCCTAAAATTTTGACCCGTAACCTGAATCGACTTGAATTTTTACAAGCACCTATAAGACTTGACATGAGCAGAGTGGATTGGGTCAAAATCAGATTTACATCCCTACATTTTGTTTTGTTAACACATGATACAGGTAGGTGTACACTGACACATTGTTTTACCCATAATTACATGGGGTTCACATTAAAAAAATAAAAATAAATAAATAAATTGGATCCTCGTTTATTTTTATTTTTTTTGGGGCTCCTCGTTTCTATTATTTTTAAACAAGGAAATTATGCATTGCCCTTTTTTCGTTTGGACATTTTCTTATTTTTATTCTTAAATTTTTTGTCTCTTATTTTAACAGTTTTTGTTTTAAATTTTTTTCAATTTATTTCTAAAATTAACTTCTATTTAAAATTAGATAAAAAAAATATCACTCCAGCTACAATATGATATAAAAAAAATATATTATTATATTAGAATTTAGATTTGTATCAAAGGTGTGAGTTATATATAATAAAATATTTTTATATCACGTGATTGTCAATGTATCATTTTTTGTTTAATTTTGAACATAAAATAGTTTTTAAAATAAATTGAAAAAAAAATTAAAAAATCAAAAATCAAAAAAAAAAAAGTTTAAAGACCAAAGTAAAAAAAATGAACAAATATAAAAAGGGAAAAATATTATTTTCCTTTCTTAAAAAATACAATGTGGCATGCCAAGGCATATTTTATTTTCATTAAAATAGTTTCAACCAATATTTTAAAAATCGGATTGGTGGGTGAATCGGAAAAAGGATTGGGTGGACGGGTCACCGGTTCAACCGCCGATTTTATCGATTCTCTCTAAATAAGCCGGTTTTTAGCTTCGAACGGTTTAGAGAATATATCTTGACTGGAATCCCGACTGGTCAACGGTTCAACCGGCCGATCCGGTCCGATTTTCAAAACCTTGGTTTCAATCCATGAGAACTGCGACTTGCTACTAAAGTTGCATCAATACTTTCTTATTATTTAAAAAATAATTAAAAAAATTATACTAAGTGCACAAATCTCTTGTAATTTTATTTTATTTCTTCTTTTTTGGCTTGACAAGTGATAAATCTAAGTCTCAGAAGCTAAATTTATGTTATTAAATTAAGCCAAAATAAATTATTCAAAAGAGAATTGAACATTTTAAATTAGACGTCAACATCTTAATCTTTTTTAAAATAGTGAATAGATTACTTTGGCCTTTGATTTCAATTAGTGTTTGGAGTTTGATATTTGGGTGACTTATTTTTGGGTTAGTAATTTAAAAAAAAAAAAAAAAAAAAGAAAAGAAAAGAAAAAAAAGTTAGACTTTTAAATTATACTTGACAAGGCGAATTGAAAATTTTAAAAATTTTAAAAAGATCCAAAAATAATCTAGAAAAGACAAAATACTCCCCCCCCCCCCCCCCCCACACACACACACACACAAAATAAAGGAATTTTTTTTTTTTTTTTACTTATTTTGGCTTAAATTTTTTTCCTAAGCTTTTCAAAAAAATTATTTTTTAGAATAGTCTACATAAGATGAACCAAAAAAAGTAAATAAAAAAAAAATTGACATAATTTTGAAAATATGTAAGACAAAAAAAGTTAGAAAAAAAGAAAAAGAAAAAAAAAAGTGATTTATTTGGGAGTTTCCAAATAGCCATATCAGATTAAATTAACACGGTATAAAAAAAAATATTTCATAAAATTGTTATAATAAGAAATATAAAAATTAAACTGATACAGGTGGCAAATTATAAAAATTAAAAATCTAATTTTTTCAAATTATTATAAACATGTTAAAGGAAGGCCACACATGGTCAACAAGACCAATTCAATTTCATCTTCACATATAATCTTCATATACGTATGTGCATACCACGCGATCATGTTGTTAATCCGGTTGGGACGTGGGAAACAAGCAGCCGAAGACAAAGTCAAAATCGTCTGGGTCAAGGCCCACCTTTATACCATGTTACCATCAGATCTGTTGTTTACATGGACCTGTTTTCCACAACATGTATCTTTTTAGTGATGTTGACTTTTCATGGGTTCATATCCATTTTGGTATAATTATTTTTTTGAAAACATTAATAAACGAGTAAATTATACTTAGTGGTCTCTATATTTTTTTTTAATATTATTTTAATTTTTACATTTTTAATTGATATAATTTTTATCCTTAATGTTAAATTTTGTGTCAATTTGATCTAATTAATAATGCCGTTAATATTTTTGACTGAAAATAATCGCTGAATTAGTTGAGATTAACTCACTGAGATTATTAAATTTATAATTGTATTCTAAAAAACATGACACACGTCATTTATATGTATATTTTTCATAAAAAAATGATAACAGTTGTAATTAATTGGACCAAATTGAAATAAAATTATAAATTTAATGTCAAAATCGAACCAATTAAAATTATAGGAATCAAAATAACACAAGGATCAAATTACAGGGACTACTGTCACAATTTGTCCTTAATAAACTTATAAATAAATATATCAGTTAGACACATTTGACGATTGACATTATTTACGTTATTTATGGGGGGGGAAATTGAAATCAGTGAAGTCTTTTCAAAATAATTACAAATTCATGAAAAAATTCATGACTTTAATTATTAAAATTGATAAAGTATTCTACTAATTTACAATTATTTTGAGAAGACCCTACTTAATTATATAGTTATAGTCAGTTTATTTATTTTATTTTTTTTTGCCTTACACATTCTCATTTTGCTGTAGAGTTTTGCATTCTTCGTTCTTTCTAAAAACACCCTATTTCATGATCTTCAATTCTTAATTCATCATTTTTTTTTTTTTTTTTTTTTTTTCTGCATTGTTTTCTCTTATATCTTGGTGTAGCAACAAATAAGCTGTCAATATTGTAATCTAGCTCACACCACTGAAAGAGTTAATCTAACTTTGTTGATTACTTGAAAATATTTGAGTTTGTCATTTCACAACCATTGTCCAGTATTGTAACAATCAGAGTACTATTCGTATTGCTTATAATAATTTTTTTAATAAATTTACACCAAACGCAGAGATTAATTATTGTGACTTTATGCATCAACGTGTTGTTCGTGGCACCATTTGACTCGTTTTTGTTAATTTAGCGGAGCAAACTATTTATATCTCTTCACAAAAGCACAAATTTAAGTAGGTGCTTTTTCACATTGAGTTTGAGGAGAATGTCAGTGTATATTGTATGTATTATTATTGTATTGTCTTATTTAGTGTATTGGCTTTATTTAAATTTCTTGGTTTAACACTTTGGCCTCATTTGGAAAGTGGCAATTTTTTAAGCTTTTTTATTATTTGGCTATTTTAGTAGGCTATTTTAGTTTTTGTGTTTGGAAAGATGAAATGAAGTTTTATTTGAGTTGTTGTATTAGAAAATGTGTTAAAATGGTGTTTAAAGTTAAAATGACAAATTTGTCCCTAACTTTTTATTTTTTAAAATTAACTAAAGGGGCAAAAGTACAATTTAACAGTTGTGGGATAGCTATCCGTAGGCACAGTATCTACACTGTGGATAGTTGTCCGTAGGCTGCTGCCTTGTCCTTTAGTTTTTTTTTTTTTTTTTTTTTTTTTAATAAAAATAGGTGAACAGTGGACTTTTTGGCTTATTTTCAATTTGAGGCTATAATAACCTCAAATTGATCTTCCCAAACAGCGCCTTTATCTCAACCTGTATAAAGGCTCTTTATTTTTATTAGATATATTCATTTAACTTCCTTTCTTTTAAGATTAATTTGACTTGAAGAACCACAATTTACTATTAAGATTAATCAAAATAATAACAAAAATATCTGTCAAGGCAAGCTCGTTGGCCAAGGCTTACGCCTAAAATTTCAGTCTTGGGTTGGCTTAGTCCGTCATAATAGATGGGCTTGGGCAATAGTTGCCATCATAAAATTTTGAACCTTTACAGTCTGTTACGAACTCCGTTTGGCATTCAAGGATTCCATGTGTGTTGATCTTAGAACATAGACCGAGGCAATTCAAACAAGCCAAGGAAAGTCAACACATGAAAAATTCATCTATATGCTTTAGTCAAAAAAACACACATCCAACATTTGAACAAACAAGTCCACTAAAACCCAAAGCCAATATAAACACATGTACATGTAACATCTATGCATCAAATCTCCAACAACATTTCCATTACAATCTCTAGCTCAAATTTTTTTTCCTTAGCACAAACAAACAACCCTTCAAATAGTTACAAACAGAAGTGTGGGTTATATTTTCTGAGTACCAACACGTGGCAAGGTGACGCCGACGTGTCAGCCGAAGTGCCACGTGTCGTAGTAGTTACGCCGAGGTGATCTCGGAGTTACCGAGATTATCTCCAAAGATAACAGAATCCGAGATAAGCGGATAAAGGACAAGAGTTCTAGATTGAGAGAAGACTTCAGTTTGGGTAAAGATGAAACTCTTAGAGGGTTTATCCTAATCCCACTGGGAGTTCCAGATTAGCAGTAATCCTGAGTCCATTGGAATTAGGCTCCTATTGGGACTAGGATTGTATTGACTATAAAAGAGAGGCACCCCCATGGGTCTAAGGTATGTTCATATACTCAAGCTTGTAAGTTGAATACTGGATTATCTTTGAGAGATATACTGACTTGATCGTCGGAGTGCCCCCGGGTGGAAGAACCACCGCCGGAGCCTTTTCTTTCTGTGCAGGACAGCAGGGTGCCATCTATTCTGCCTGTGTTCTACAGCTGAATCACTATGGAGGGCAGTGTGGTCAGAAAATCACTCACACAATTTGGCGCCATCTGTGGGAAGGAAAGACGAATAGATGGCCAGTAACGTACAAAAAGAAAAGGTTGGGGACGACGCTCCCACTGGGAATGGCAGGCCTATCGACCTTGACATTGAAGGAGACAACCACAACGAAGAAGCCCGTGACCAGGGGCTCGGAGGAAAAGACGTCGGCCAGGAGGGCGACACTTCAAAGAAAATAGACCAAGACAGATACTACAACGAAGATAACCTCCAAGTATGAAGGGACAGGTGCCTACGGAGGGATGTGGAAGTAAAAGAATTGGCAGACAAGTTAGCAGACCTGCAGTCGGTCGTCAACTTCATGATGCAAAACAATGTCATGCAACCACCATACCCGCTGCAGGACACGCCAATTCCAGCAGTTTATACTCAGAAGGGAGGAAGGAAGACAATTCCCGAAGTACCTCAACACACCAGGAGCGGAAGGCACTCTCACTCGCCTTCCAGGGAAGTGGGACGAGAGGAGCCGAGACAAGAGAAGTCCCAAAGGACATATCACATGAAGGACCCAGAACCCAGAGAACATCGGCATGTCCAGGGACAGGCGTTCTGCTTTGACACAACCCATGGAAAAAGATCAAAACGGGCCCACCACGAGACCGAAAGTAGTGTGCCAAAAAGACTGAAGTCAAAAGATAGCCGAGCTCCAAGGAGGAGTAAAGAAGACCTACGAAATTACCTCAAGAGGAAGGAACATAATGCTGAAGCCGAGGTTACCTCACCCAACAAGCCGAGGACATCGTTCTCGGTAGAGCTGGACAAATTTGAGGCGCCGAAGAGATTTAGTATGCCAAGGTTTCAAATATACGATGGTAAGTCAGATCCTAACTTCCACGTTAGATTATTCTTGAACTCAATGGCACTATACAATGGAAACGAGCCGTTGCTCTGCAAAGTGTTCCCCTCATCCTTTGGGGAGATTACATCAGATTGGTTCCACAAACTGCCAAAGGGAAGTGTGAAGACTTGGGAAGGCTTAATTTGAGATATTTGTGGCGGGTTAAGTGACAAATAAGCTACAGCCATTAAGGGTGGACGCATTAATGGCTCTGAAGATCAGCAAGGATGAAGGCCTTAGGGCCTATGCAAAAAGATACTATGAGGTGTTCAATCGAATACCCGAATGCAACCAAGAAGTGGCGGTCGTGTCTTTCAAGAACGGACTAAAAGATGATTGTTCACTATGGAAATCTTTAGCAAAGACATTGCCGACGAACATGGAAGAGCTCATGGCAAGAATCGAGAAGTATGCCAGAGCCGAGGAGGATACATCGGGGAATAAGGAGGTAAAACAGGAAAAAGGGAACGGCTCGCCAAAGCAAGGCCGAAGTAACAACGGATTTAGCAAAGCAGAGATAGAATTAAGGGGCAAACAGGTAGTAACGACTGTGTTCCGAATCCCAGTCCACAAAGTCCTGGATCAAATCCGAAATCAACCCTATTTCAGAGCACCAGCAAAGGCCCCAGGGGAATACATGGGCAAGAACGTTGGTAGGCGTTGTGCTTACCACAATGAAGAAGGGCACCCAACTCAGGGCTGCAGAGCCCTAAAAACATACTTAGAGGACTTAGTAAGACAAGGCCATCTGAGGGATCTTGTCGACGAAGCCAGGACCAAAGAAGAGTAGGCAAGGTTACCTCAAGCACCAGCAGCCCCGCCTTCCCTAGCACAGCAACCACAGGGAGGGGGACCTAGGGTGGTTAACGTAATTCACTCCAAGGTGAACGAAAACGACATACGGGGGGAAACCCAAAGAGTAAAACACTTGCAGCACGTGAACCAGGTCGGACAGAAAAGACCTCAGCCTGAAGAGTACCTAGGCCCGATGATAGCCTTCACCGAAGCCGACCTAGAGATAGTCCAGTACCCGCATAATGATGCCTTGGTAGTATCCCTCCAGGTTGGGAAGTGCCGAGCAAAACGCATCTTGATAGATCAAGGCAGCTCTTGTGACATCATGTATATTAGATGTTACAAGGAGCTGGGCCTTCACCCAGACGACATGAAGCAAATCGAATGGCCCGATGGTCGGCTTCAATGGAACGCCAACGTGGCCACTGGGCGCTACAAACTTGGAAGTACAAGCTGGCACTAAGAAGATCAGGACAGAGTTCATCGTGATTGATACACCTTCACCATACAACATCATCTTGGGAAGGCCATGGTTGCATGCAATAGGGGCAGTTTCCTCAACGTTACATCAACTATTGCGGTTCCCAACAGAACATGGAATTGAAGAAGTCAGAGGAGACCAGCTGCAGGCAAAAAATTGCTCCATGGCAGCAATGAAAACAACCTGCAACATACAAGAACCAGGAAAGGCAGAGATTGAAGATGAGGACATGGAGGTCCTAGATGATGTCGACAAGGAACCGGCCGAGAAAAGTGAGGAAACACTGAAGAAAATCCTCATCCAGGAGGGCAATGAAGAGCGCTTCTTTCTTCTCGGCTCAAAGCTTAGTGAAGAAAAGAAAAAGGCTGAAGCCTTTTGAGAACAAACATAGAGGTGTTCACCTGGACACCTTATGAAATGCCTGTCATTGACCCCGAGGTCACATGTCACAGACTGAACGTTGACAGGTCGGCCAAACCTATAATACAACGAGCCAGAAGACTGACGTTAATGCACGTCGAAGCAGTGAAGGAGGAAGTAGACAAACTTCTAAAGGCCAAGGCCATCAGAGAAGTCAATTATCCGACATGGCTATCAAACACTGTGGCAGTAAAGAAGAAAAACGGTAAATGGAGGGTATGCATAGATTTTACAAGCCTGAACAAAGCCTGTCCCAAAGACAGCTTCTCCCTGCCCAAAATTGACCAGCTGGTGGATGCCACATCTGGACATGGAAGGATGAGCTTCCTGGATGCTTATAGGGAGTACCACCAGATAGCCATGTACCCCCCAGACGAAGAGAAGACAGCGTTCATCACCCCAAAAGGCTTGTACTGTTACAGAGTGATGCCTTTTGGGTTGAAAAACGCAGGAGCAACCTACCAAAGGCCGATAACCAGAATGTTCAAGCACTTGATCGGCCAAACAGTAGAAGTCTACATCGATGACATGGTCGTAAAGACCAAGGAGCCCAAGAGTCATCTTGCCGACCTAAAAGAGGTATTTGAGATCCTCAAAACAAATCAGCTCCGACTCAACGCATCGAAATGCGCATTTGGAGTTGGATTTGGAAAGTTTCTGGGGTACCTGGTAACAAGAAGGGGAATAGAGGCCAGCCCAGATCAGATCAAGGCCATCTTAGATCTACAAAGCCCAACATCGGCAAAACAGGTACAAATGCTTACTGGAAGGGCCGCAGCCCTAAACAGGTTCATAAGCCGAAGCTCAGACAAGTGTAAACCCTTCTTCAACCTGGTGAAAAAGACCACAGACTTCCTATGGACTGAAGAATGTGAGGCCGCTTTGGCCGACCTAAAGAAGTATCTGACCACGGCTCTAGTCCTCTCAACACCTAAACTTGGGGAAGAGCTGTTCTTGTACTTAGCTGTATCAGAACATGCAGTAAGTGCAATACTAATCCGAGAAGAATAAGGAGAATAGAAGGCTGTTTACTATGTAAGTAAAACCTTGGCCGACGCAGAAACAAGGTATCTACCACTAGAGAAATTAATGCTGGCCATGGTGATGGCCTCAAAAAAGTTGAACCATTACTTTCAGGCGCACAAGATTGTGGTACTAACAGAGCACCCACTGAAATCCTTATTACAACAAGGAGACTTAGCAGGAAGAATTGCAAGATGGGCAGTGCCCTTGGGCCAATATGACCTGGAGTTCAGGCCCAAAACAGCAATCAAGAGCCAAGTTTTGGCCGACTTCGTGGCAGAGTTCACGCCTGAATCCATCGAACATTGGGCTCCGTTGAGCCTAGATAAACATTGTCCCAGCAAACAAGGAGAATCCCGGCCTAAGGCAAGAGAGCAAAGGAAAGAAAAACTCAGACCCTGCAGTATCTACATCGGCGACCCTTCAGACTATTTGTTGATGGAA
This sequence comes from Camellia lanceoleosa, assembly GCA_025200525.1. Taxonomy (NCBI): domain Eukaryota; kingdom Viridiplantae; phylum Streptophyta; class Magnoliopsida; order Ericales; family Theaceae; genus Camellia; species Camellia lanceoleosa. The sequence goes on along the minus strand of CM045762.1, from coordinate 159,375,920 downwards.
GTTCAAACCGACAAGGAGCGGGGGCAAGAGTACTACTGATATCTCTAGATGGAGAAATAATAGAACAGTCCATTCGTTTGGGGTTCAAGGCCTCAAACAATGAAGCAGAATACGAGGCATTAATTGCAGGGCTAAAACTGGCAGTAGCAGCAGAAGCAGATAAGGTAATAGTTTTTTGTGATTCACAACTTATTGTTAACCAGTCAACAGGAGAATTTGCAGCCAAAGACGAAAGGATGTCGGCATATGCAAAAGAGGTCATCAGATTGGCAAACTTATTTCAGAACTGCCGACTACTCCAAGTAAGCCGAGATGATAACAGCCACGCCGACGCGTTGGCCAACCTGGCAAGTTCGATGCAGACCGGAAAGACAAGAACAATTATGATAGACTATATGTCGGGCCCGAGCATAGAGCCACAGAACACAGAGCAGGAAGCAATGTGTATGGACATGGGGCCAAGCCGGATGGATTCAATTATTGCATTCCTGAAAGAAGGAAAACTGCCAGAAGACCGCAAGGAGGCACACAAAGTCAGATTGAAGTCGGCAAAATTCAGTCTGACTACGGACGGACATCTCTACAGAAGGTCCTTTACTAGACCCCTTTTAAGGTGCGTACACTCTTTGCAGGTTGAAGATTTTTTATATGAAATTCATGAAGGAGTTTGTGGAAGCCACGCTGGGGGCAGATCACTAGCTCACAGGGCCATTACCTAGGAGTATTGGTGGCCCTACATACAAAAGGATGCTGAAGCCTACGTGAAGAAGTGTGAACAATGCCAAAGGTTTGCACCTTTGATACATCAGCCAGCTGCTGACCTGAACCCAGTATCTAGCCCTTGGCCGTTTGCCCAGTGGGGCATGGATTTTGTTGGACAACTTCCCCAAGCAACTGGGCAGAGAAAATACTTGCTGGTAGCGACTGTAGACACCCCATTTTTGACCGACCTTAAGACTCAGACGTTACCGATTGAGCGCTTGGTGATATTGTATATCGTGCTCATTCATAAGTCTCAGAGTCTCGGTCGTGAGCCTTGCCTCGGGACTTCCGAACCCTTTTCTATGCCTTGTCTCGGTTTGCGAACCAAGCTCGGTTTTCTCTGTTTCTCTTCCCAAAGGGAAGGAGAGGTCTCGTAGACCATCTCTCAGTGGCCGTGGGCACATTTCGTGGCTGTAGGCCATTTTGCCCATTTCGGAGCCCGGTTTCCAGTTTTTGGAGCCGTCAGGCCGTGTGCCTCGGTTCAGGACCGCCTAACTACCTCCGTTTGCTCCGTTTTTTGGCACACACCTTATTTCCTCCCTTTTGAGGGACACTGTGGTCCGAAAGACCAACTTCGTGGTTGAGCACCACTCCCGGTGCCTAACAGCCCACTTTCGGGGCCCCGAACTGCGTGTTTCGGCTCCCGAACCTTCATTCTACATTTTTGGGCTCCGACCCGAACTTGAGATAGTCATATTTTGAACTCCTTTTCATGTTTAATTAAGGACCTCTTGATGTTTGACATCTCCATCTATCACTTGCTTCTTTACCCCTTCATTTTTCCCTTTTCTTGCATGATAGTTTAGGCCTACTTGTATTTATTTTCGTGGCTTGATGTAAACTAGAAAGTGTCTTATTTTGAGTCCCTCTTCAACTTTGTTGAAGGACTCTTTGCAATTTGGGACCCGAAGCTATCACTTGCCCCTTTACCTCTCCTTTTTGCCCTTTTTGGGGGGAATTTTGAATCCGAATTTTCCCCCCCTTTTTTCCCCCTCTTTTTCCACCCCTTTTGCCTATATATACAGCCCCTTCCCTTCATATTTAAGGGTTACAAAATTTGTTTTGAGAGCCTTGCATCAATTCTCCCTCTCTTTCTACTCTAAGCCTCAAAACCCTTAAGCTCTTACACCCATTTCTACACCACCACCTAGCACCACACCACCACTCCACCACTTCCATTTCCAGCAGTTTGGGGAACTTTCCAGAAGCTAGGAAACACCACTTCTCAAGCCAAAAGGCAGCCAAGAGTTGGTCTTCAAGGGTGAGCACCATTTTCCCCTTTTTGAGCTTCTTTTTGTATCATTTTTTTAGCCATTTTGCTTGCTGTTTTGGGCTCCGACCCTAACTGGAACTAGGCTTATTTTGAGCCATTTGTCATGTTTTTTGAAGGGTCTTACCCTGTTTGAGACCTCCAGCCACCACTTTCTTCATTACCCCTCTTGGATGCCATATTTTGCATGATATTTTTGGCCTATATATAATCTGTTTTGAGCTCTGTCATAAACTGTGAAGTAGCTTATTTTGAGCCCTTCTTCAACATTGAAGAAGGGCTCACCACTGTTTGGGACCTCCATGTATCACTTGTCATTGTACCCCTCTTTGGTCCCCATTTTTGCATGATTTATTAGCTTATTGAGCTTCTGTTTTTGGATCTTGGTCCAAACTGAAAATGGCCCTATTTTGACCCCCTATTCATGTTTCATTAAGGGTCTATGGATGTTTGAGACACCCTTTGTATACTTCATGTTATAGCCCTTTTGGTGGCCTCATTTTGCATGATATTTTGAGCCTATTTGTACACTGTTTTGAGCTCGGAAATCAACTGTAAAAAGTCTTATTTTGGGTCCCTCTTCAACATTGTTGAAGGGCCCTCACTTGTTTGAGACCTCCATGCACCACTTGCTTCTTTGCCCCTTTGTTGGCCTATTTCTTGCATAGCATTTTGAGCATACTTGTATCTGTTTTTGGAGTTTGTCATAAACTGTAATACATCATATTTTTGTCCCCTCTTCAATATTGTAGAAGGCCCATTCTCTTTTTAGGGCCAGAATTTGTGACTTGCTTCATTACCTCCCTTGCGGAGCCATTTTTGCATGCTAATTTAGTCCCACTTGTGCTCACTGTTTGGCCTCACTCTAAACTGTAAAAATGCTTCTCTCGGGGTTTCCTTGCTTCTGTCTTTTCATTTCATATTCAAATTATGTATGAATTGTATAGTTATAGGCCATTTCATGCGCCAAAACCCGTGTTTCGGGACTTGTTTCATGTATCGGGTTTCATTTTACCGGGTTTCGGGGCTGTTTTGCATCTCATTTTACCTCTGATTTTTGCATGATAGTATGCCATTCCCATGTCTTGCCATGTCTTGTTAGAGTGGCATTTCCGTACCTTAGGGTCGGTTCTCAGTTTGCGTGCACGTGTGCACGTATCCCGAGTTGTCTCATTTTCATCATTTTGGCCTCCTATGTGAGTGTGGCTGAGGTCCACTTGTGTTGCTGTAAGTCCATTATGCATTGTGTATACCATCTTAGTCCATAGCATTGCGTATGCTAGGTTGTATGTTAGAGCATTGTGTATGCCTTGTTACATCGTACATCGTGTATGCCATTTCATAGCCTTTCGCATGTTAGGTTGTATCTTAGTTTCATTTCATGCATATCATGCATATTGCATCGTGTTCGAGATAGGAGTTAGGCAAGACGCAGCGAAATGCGTTCCGTACTCCGAGTGACAAAACGTGTCTCAATTCTCCAGTCACCGACACTCCGGATTATCCATGATGGAGTTAGGTTTTGTTGTATTTTCATATGCATTCATTTCATATTGAGTTGTGCAATTCGGCTCCTCGGCCATCGTGCATCGAGATGCGTGATTGGTGGCACGAGCATCGAGACATGCATATATTTGTGAAATGCATTGCTATGCCCCTTTCCTGCTCTCTATTACAGCAAAATCAAGAATCAGCAGTCTTCCGAGGCTTGGCGCGCTTTCCAAGAACAATTGCAAAACAGAGGCTAATTGGGGCATCCCAGTGGATTTCCGCGCAAGGCAGCCTAAACATATATCATTCATCATAATCAAGGCAGTCCCTGGCTTGCATGCTAGTTTATTATTTTCTTAGTTAATTTGTAAATTAATTAGGAATTTGTACATTATTTGGACTGTATTATTTGGACTGTACTATTCTTTTATTCGGGACTGTATATTTATTCGGACCCTCTGTGCGAGGGCAAAATTGTAATAAGTGTGGGTGAGTGTGATGTATGTCTTCCAATCCCACGTCTTTCTTCCCTTTTATTTACCTGCTTATGATGGTTAGATTAGGGCATATTTCAATTAGCATACGGTATGATAGCATGTTTGCATTCATCTGTCTTGCATGCACCGGGCTCGGCGCATCATACTAACTGCATTTGTATTTCAATTCCAAGTTGAATACATGTTAGCTGTAGTATTCCATATGCCATGTTTAGAATAGCCGAGCCTGCTATAGTTTGCATTTTTGCATGTGTTGCATTAGGCATTTCTGTATACTTAGGATCATGCATGATTTCTAATGAGTTTCTATTTTGGCTTGGAGTACTCGGTGAGTTTTTATGTTTTAGCATCCTTGCATGCGTGTGAGTGACCGCCATGAATAGCATGCTTACCATGAGACTAACTGCTTATGTGATATAACTGCCTTGAATGCCTGTAGGTGAAGGTTGGGTTATTTGGATTGGAACAATTCATCAAATGTTTGTTTTAAGCCCACTAGACAGTGGCAAAATCATGTTTTCTAATCCCACCCGAGGGTGGCAAAATCCGCATTTTAAGCCTACTTGCGAGTAGCAAACCATTTTCACAAACAAACATGAAGTGTTTTGTTCCAATTCAGATGACTCAGTCTATACTTGTATGCTGTGCGCATCACATAGTAACCTAGGCTAATAACCGGAATAAGAACGCACAATGTTTTCAAAATCAGATATCATGGTTAGTAGAGCCCGGTCTTTGACCGGGCGGGCGGGGGTGCTCACGAAGTGACCTTCCCCAATCGTACCCAAGTTCCCAAGTCGAGGCAACTTTGGTGATGACGGACACGTGGCCTTTGGCACCGAGTCAGGGTTTCCTAAATTTCCCATTAAAAAACATTTAGGTAGCGACTCTGTATCTGGAAAAGCAGTCTATGTTTGGCACTTCTTTTCAAAAAAATCTGTTTTCAAAATCGATTTGCCGGATTTGGACTCTTTGGTTCAAGATTAAGAACCGTGACATTTGAGTCCTTGAACTGTAGTGACCCCAAAACGAACGGAACGGGACTTAACCCTCCCGGGGCGTTCGGGGACGTCTACGGCGACGGATTACTTCACGAAGTGGATAGAGGCAGAACCTCTTGCCAAAATCCGAGATGTGGACGTCAAGAACTTCATATTGAAAAACATCATTACCAGATTCGGCATTCCAAGAGCCATAGTTGCCGACAACGGAACGCAGTTTGACACCAAACTCATCAAGAACTTTTGTACGAAATTCAAGATCAAGAATTACTTTTCAACACCAAGTTTTCCCCAAAGTAATGGACAAGCAGAAGCATCCAACAAAGTAATTTTAGAAGGAATAAAGAAGAGGCTGTAGGCAGCAAAAGGAAAGTGGGTAGACGAATTGCCCAATGTACTTTGGGCATATCGGACTACGCTAAGAAGATCAACAGGGGAATCCCCCTTTTCCATGGCCTATGGCACAGAAGCAGTCATTCCACTGGAAGTCGGCATCCCAGGGAACCGAACCCAAGGAGTTGAGAATGGGACTAATGATATACTCTTAGCCCGAGATCTGGATCTTTTAGAAGAACGAAGAGAGAAAGCTGCAATTCAGCTCGCAGTATACCAGTAACAGCTTGCTAGAGCTTACAACAAGAAGATCAATCCAAGAGATTTTCAAGTCGGCGACCTAGTCTTGAGAAAAGTCATCGGCAACAAGAAAGATCCCAGAGAGGGCAAGCTTGGCCCAAACTGGGAAGGACCCTACAGAATTATTTCGGTGTTAGACAATGGAGCTTATCGGCTTGAAGATAATGAGAGCAAAGCATTACCCAGACCTTGGAACACTTGTAATTTGAAATTTTTCTATCATTAGATATGCATTGTTTTTGGCCGATGTCATCAATAAAATCTTTTCAGAATTCTTCAAACACATATGATTGATAAAGATACACAATGTTATTTCTGAGAGACATGAATAATGAGAACCCAAGTGGAACTCAGGTTCACATTGGGGGCAAAAAGAAGAAAAATATGCTTAACACTTGTTGAAATTTGTAGCAATTTACAAGTTGAAGATAAGCTAAGATGGTTCCTTATCTTCACTTGTTGAAATTTGTAGCAATTTACAAGTTAAAGATAAGCTGAGATGGTTCATTATCTTCACTTGTTGAAATTTGTAGCAATTTACAAGTTGGAGTTAAGCCGAGATTACTGTTTCCCTTCACTTGTTGAAATTTGTAGCAATTTACAAGTCGAAGTGAAGTCGAGGTTATTGCTTAAACACTTGTAGCAAACTACGGGTTGGTTAAACCAAAAGAAGATGCTTAACACTTGTTGAAAGTTGTAGCAATTTACAAGATGACGTTAAGCCGACATATGATCATCTGTTGAAACTTGCAGCAATTTACAAGTTGAAGTAAAAGCTAAGTATATTGTTTAAACACTAGTTGAAATTTGTAGCAATTTACAAGTAGATCATTGTTTAGCACTTGTTATAACTTAAGAAAAGTTTATAGTATATGTTTTACACTTGTTGAAATTTATGAAAAAGTTTGCAGGTCAGTATCTTGCCGAAGTAAAGTTTGTAGTTATTATACCCGAGGTATGTAACCCCGAGAAAATTCCACAAAGAAGGCAAAGTTTGAAAGGCATGCAAAATATTCTAAGTATAGAATCATATAGAGGCAGTCAAAGAAAAGGCAAAAGAGTGCAGACATTCAAAGAAAGTTATATTAAAACATTCAACATAAATTGGAGGCACATCGGCCATACAAGAAACGTATATTATCCAGAAAACAAAAAAGTACAAAAGACATCAAGAATGTGATTCTTCAACTTCAGGCGCAATTTGAGTCTAGACCTCAGCAGATTCTTGGAGAACTACCTCGGCAGATTCCTGAGGAACTACTTCGGTAGTCTTTTCTGCCACGATCTCGGCATCGATTTCGGCAAGTGTTTGGTCAAGACTTTTATCGGTTGGAGGAACGTCAGATAATGCTTGTTCAGGAGTAACCTCCTTGACAACCTCCTCATCTTCCTCCTCATGAGTCAAGTCTAGGACTTGATTATCCTGAGGAGGGGACTTGGTCTCAGTGGCATCTTTAGGCTTCCTTACTAGAGCCTTATCATCATCCTTATCCTCATCCTCGGATTCAGACTCCGATTCGTCTTCGGCTTGAGTTGGAGGTGGAGGTAGAGGAAATGGAAGATGAATAGCATCAACTTTGCGTAGTGGTGAATCATCAGGGATATTAAGCTTTTTTGCCAGGGACATCCAACCTAGGAAGAAGCCCCTGTTGCATGCCTGCCTGACTTGAAGTTTGTATTCCTCCGTGACGTCGGCCATACTCTGTGCGTATGCCTTTTCGTCAGCATCCTTGATCTCAGCATCTTTGGTAGCAAGGCCCTCCTGGAGCTCCTTTTCGGCCTGGGCCTTTTTACCCTCGGCCTCTTTTTTCTCGGCTTCGGCGACTCTCCTAATAGCCTCAGCAGATTCGGCTTTTTTTTCTGATATCTGTTGGGCCTTAGTGGCGGCCTCAGCCTGATCCTCCAAATTCTTCATTTTTGCTTGAAGACTCTTGTTGATCTTTTGGAGGGCAGAATACTCCCTCTTCATGTCAGACAACTTCTCCTTGTTTTCGAAAGATTGCATGGAGAAGGAATGGGCATGCTGAACAGCCTGAAAGAACACAAAGCAAAAAATTATTACAAAGTCTTACAAGTATGAAAAAATGAGGAAAAGACAGGTTACCAAGTGAAGACACTTACTTGAACACAGCGTTGAAGCATGAAAGCGTAATTTTCGTACTCACTCATTTCGGGCGTTCTTTTCCAGATCGCCTGGGAGAAAAAGGGTTGTACCGAGTGCAACGCCGACATTGATGTCATCGACGCTATCACTTGCCAAAACAAGCTTATTCTCCAGGGTAATCTCAGGCGTCCAGGGGACATTTGGTACTTTGGACTTCGAAGTCGTTGCAGAGGAAGACCTTGGCTTTTTTGATTTCTGGGACTCTGATGGCTGGGCTTCAGAACGCCTCTTCCCAGCAGAGGGTTGAGACTTCTCACTCTCAGCCAACCTAGAAATAGGCAAAGTATCCTCATATTCAACCTGAGTTACTTTGGCCTTTGGCTGGGCCTTCTTGGTTCTTTTTGGCTTTGGTGGGGGCATGGATTGAGTCGATGTAACATCAACATCAGTAGGGAGGTCGGCTAGGAGATCTGCGGCAATAGGCTTTGGGCGACCCATCTCGGCAGTTTTGACAAGTCTTCGCCGACGTTTTCGTTCAGGTATAGGGATCAAGTATGGAGCTGAAGTTGATGGTTGATCGGCTGGATCCAATGTTGATCCTTGATCTGTTCGGGATGTAGAAGCGGTTAAAGTTGTGGCAGAAGGTGGAGACAGGCTTTTCTTCTTTCTTCTGGGGATGTCGGGCAAAATTGATTTGTATGTAGAGATAAAGTTGAGAGGACGAGAGGCTTTTCTTTTATGAACTGGCAAGTCCAGGAGCTTTTTCAGATCCTTACTGGGAACGTAAGATTGGCGAAAATTTTTCAGTGGTTTGCGAATGTCTGCAAGAAAAGAACAGACATTAGAAACAGATAAAATATTGAAACACTTGGAAAGAAACAACTAAATATTGACACTGGGCTCTTACCCTTGCCCTCCTTAACTGATCGCGGAAGAGGGTACAGATGAACGTCCTCGTCTGCGCCAAACTTCCAATTTCGCAAAGCAATAACGTAATCATCTCCAGCCCCCTTGTTGGAGTCTGGGAGGTCGGCTGCTATTTTAAATTCGGTGGACCTCGGCTTGAGGTAATAAACGTAGCCTTTTTCTTTAAGGTTAAGGGCACACATGGTATAACAAAATTGAATGTCGGCAAGGGTAATCCTAACGTTTTCCTGCCTAGCTAAGGCTATAATACCATTGACCACTCAGTATGAGTTGATGGTAAGTTGCATGGGGTTCAACTTGTAATAGTGGAGAATTTCACGAAAAAGGGGATCAAGTAGAAGCCGGAGTCCACATTCAGTAAAAGCAACAATAGGGAAGGACATCGTATTATCTGTGGGCATGATAGAGTCGTCATCCCTAGCCAGCCTCAGATAGACGTCGACAGGAATGGCGAACTCTTCCCTAAAGTGTTCAAGTTTGGTAGGGGTATCTACCCTATGTCTCCACATACCCATGATTTCGGCGTAAAGGAATTTGGTTACAGAGAAAAGATGTTCTTAAAGGGTTATAAGAACCTAGGCAAAAACCTAGGTAAACACTGGTTACGATTGTTTCAGTTTTTCCTAAAAATTGGTGGGTTCTACAGACAAATCCCAAACTTAAAATCTACGAAAGCAAAGATTGAAGGCACAGATCTGGAAAAAATACAGAAATAAGAATGAAGTTTCAGAAACAGAGGTGGGGTTCTCAAAAGCATAAAGAATACAAGAAATACAAGCTCAAGAACAGTGGCAAAAAAGTGGTGAAACAGTGCAATTGTTCAAAACATAGGCGAAATCATGGAATAGACGCATCCAGATGAATAGTTCAGTAAATCAAAGGTTTGAACAAAGCAGTAATGGTAGCAAGAAAGCAAACGAGCATAGAGGAATTAAGAATGAAAGAAACAGAGGCTTACCAAGATAATTGGAGCCGGTATGAAGATCGCCAAGGTCAGATGACGGATGTAGACACGACGAAACAGTGAAAACTTCGCTGGAATGGAAGAATAAAGACGGTTGTAGAGCTTGGAGCTAGAACAATGGCGGATTTGAGAAAGTTTAGAGAGCGAAAGAGTAAGTAAATCGAGTGTAAAAGTAAAGAAAGAAAGAAAGAAAGAAAGAAAAGTTTTATCAAAAACTTGAAACAACGGCAAAACAGGGCATTTATTGCGCCTGGAGCAACACACACGTCAGACAGCGCACGCAGGGAAAACAATTTTCAGGCGCGTCGCAAACACGGGCCAATGAAGACATAACGCGTAAGTGGAACGGTTGAGAAGTGATGCATGACAGCTTATGTGTGTAGGAGAGTTCATTTGAATTCTTGTTCTTGAAAGAAGACATGTCGGCCTGAGATGAACGACCTCGGCTGAAAAGTTCTTATGCCGAAGTACTAGAAAGAGGAACAATATAGATTCCATCACCTCAGAATGCCGAGGTAATAGAACCTAGGGGGCAGTTGTGGGGATATATTTTCTGAGTACCAATACATGGCAAGGTGACACCGACGTGTCAACCGAGGTGCCACGTGTCGTAGTAGTTACGCCGAGGTGATCTCAGAGTTGCCGAGGTTATCTCTGAAGATATCGGAATCCGAGATAAGAGGATAAAGGACAAGAGTCCTAGATTGAAAGAAGACTTCAGTTTGGGTAAAGATGAAACTCTTAGAGGGTTTATCCTAATCCCACTGGGAGTTCCAGATTAGCAGTAATCCTGAGTCCATTGAAATTAGGCTCCTATTGGGACTAGGATTGTATTGGCTATAAAAGAGAGGCACCCCTATGGGTCTAAGGTATGTTCATATACTCAAGCTTGTAAGTTGAATACTGGATTATCTTTGAGAGATATACTGACTTGATCGTCGGAGTGCCCCCGGGTGGAAGAACCACCGCCGGAGCCTTTTCTTTCTGTGCAGGACAGCAGGGTGCCATCTATTCTGCCTGTGTTCTACAGCTGAATCACTAAGGAGGGCAGTATGGTCAGAAAATCACTCACACAAGAAGGGTCATTTCTTCTTTTCTTTTATCAGCAAAGAAAACGAAACTTTATTGATGAGATGAGCAAAAAATGCAACAAAATACATCAATAAAGGAGGGGAGTGCAAAAAGCATCATAACTAATGATTAAGGCCGAAATGTACATTATTGAGGCCGTTAATTAGAATCTCTTAACTTCACTTGTTGGTCAAACCGTATAATTTATGTGTGTTGAATGTCAATCAGGTTGTACATAGTCGAAGTATAAAATGGGCAAAAAGACAAAATTTGAAGAGAATTGACTTTCCCGTACGTGCATTAACTTTTCCCACACGTGCGTTGACTTTCTCGCACGTGCGTTGACTTTTTCTAGGAAAGTCAACCCGACATTTTAAACTTGTTTGGACGAGATTGGAAGTATAAAAAGGCAAGGAAAAGGCCTTTCTAGGGTTCTAAAATTGTTTTAACCTAAAGAGAGAGGCTAGGGTTTGGAAGGGAAGAGAAACAAAAAGCTTCAAGGATGTCTCCCATGGTGGTTTCTTCTCCATCTACCGCATTCCACTCCTCTATTAGGGTTTTGATGAAACCCTAGCCATGTAATTAGTTTGTTTTCTTTTTTATTTTTAATTATGTAAAGGTTTGAACATTTGTATGGTGATTTAGAAGTTTCTTTTATATAATTTTCATTATCTCTTCGAATATTTGACTTTCTGCGATTGTTGAATATTATTCATACATGTGTTTTCTATTCCTTCACATTCAAGGTATGAGACGAACCATACTACGAGGAACGAGTCGTATCACTACCTTAGTTTAGAGTGAACGATTCGTATTACTTGAGATGGTTCGTGCTCGTACATTGAATGTAATGATCTTCTTGTCAAATGCTTCGAGCTTGTAGTTGCGAAACATTAACCGTTCAAACCATAGCATAATTGATTTCAATTGGAAACCCTAATTATGTGGTTAGTGGTGAATTCTCTACCCTAGGATTTTTCCCCAATTCAATAAACCCAATTTCAATTATTATTGATAATTTAATTCCTTAGTTTAATTTATTTGTTATTAAATTAGGTTATGAACAATCAATCTTTTTATCAAAATTAATTTAGGAATTTAACAATTGAATTAGTTTAATTTCACAATTGTCCCTGTGGAGCGATACATGGACTTGCCATTATTCTGATAGAATTTGATATAGTTTAGTGATTATTTTTGGTGTGTTCAACGACCCATCAACTAATACTCTACAATTCCAACTAGGTTGGCACCAAGGAGGAAGCACAATCATCTGCTAGCACAAAATCCACATATTGGCGAGAAACCAATCCAAAACAAAAGAAACAAAAACAAAAAACAGAAAAGACCACCCAATCACACAGAAGGGTCATTTCTTAAGTTTAAAAGAGAAGAAGATGGTTTCTCATAGATTTCTCTACACAACTTTATTCATTGTGACCATTTTGTTCTCTTCAACTTGTTTAGTACAACTTACAGAAGCCACGAGACCTCGAATGGTTCCATTGCTCATCCAGTCCATCCTCAAAGGAAAGGTGCCGCCAACCGGCCCTAATCATCCTTGCACTTACATCCCTGGCAAAAGTACCGGTACTTGCAAATAGCGGGGCAAATTGAAAAATTATTAGGCAGGACTGGAATGTAAAGCAATAAAGTTTCGGCTGCCTATCACCTTTAGAATGATATAGGGGTCACATTTTTTTTTCCTTGTTATTTGGGACAACCATTACAACTTTTGGTTGTACACCCATGTACATGGTGTAATTTATAACCCATTTCGATTTATTTATTTTATTTTACAATTGTTTTGACGATATATACTAATCATGGTTTTAAATATCGGATTTTTATTGTTCCAAGATCATTACACTTTGGCTAGTTTGTAACACATATCGGTACATAATAGATTCACAACTGATCAATTTGGCTAATTCAACTACTGTAAAATTCTTTTATGCTATTGATGATTATAAAAAAAATTCAAGACCACAACACAATATTTGATTTCCAATACGCATCTCTTGATAATTTCAATACTGTTACACCACAAATGATATTGATATGTCTCATCATACCACTACTTATTTAAAACGATGTGCACAAATCAAATGATATTTTGTCATTTTAAATTTTAGGCATGCATTCAGTGGTGGAGCCACAGCTGGTGCAGAGGAGTCACATGCCTCCTGTGGGTTTTGAATTTTTTTTTTTACAAACATAAAGAAAATATTTTAAATAAAAAAAATTATAAAATATTATTTAGAGTGAAATATTAATGACATTTTTTTAATTATGAGAATAATAATTGTTGTTTTTTGTTTATTGAAAATAAAGATATTACAATAAATCATATTATTATCTATAAAAATTTCAATACAATAGTGATGTCTATCATTATTGACATACAATTATAATTAATGTCAATGAAAATTTAGAATTTATCGAATTGTTAGCTACATTTGACATGTGAGATTCATCTTCTATATGTTTCTTTACTATTGGTTGGTGATATCATATGTCAATGATAATGTTGTATTACTATTATATTGAATTTTTATTGAAATTTTGTATAAAAAATTACTTTATTATTATATAATTTATTTTAAAAGTTATATCTATGACTTTTTTTTATATTGTCCATGATATACTAATTACAAATAATATATATATATATATATATTTATCTTTCTTGAAGTCAATCGTAAAAATTTATGTGAAATATTTTTGTAAAAATTTTCAATGTTATAATTAATAAGTGCCCCTCCGATTTAATTTCCTGACTCCGCCACTGCATGCATTCAACGAAATTGTTATTTACGTTGACAGATGCATGGTTTTAGTACGTAAATACTGTAATATATATATATATATATTGTGGGGATATATTTTTGAGGACCAACACGTGGCATGGTGACGCCGACGTGTCAGTCGAGGTGCCACGTATCGTGGTAGTTACGCCGAGGTAATCTCGGAGTTGCCAAGGTTATCTCCGAAGATATCGGAATCCGAAATAAGCGGATAAAGGACAGGAGTCCTAGATTGGGAGAAGACTTCAGTTTGGGTAAAGATGAAACTCTTAGAGAGTTTATCCTAATTTCTCTGGAAGTTCCAGACTAGTAGTAATCCTAAGTCCGTTGGAGTTAGGCTCCTATTGGGACTAGAATTGTATTGGCTATAAAAGAGAGGCACCCCCATGGGTCTAAGATATGTTTTAAGACTCAAGCTTGTGAGTTGAATACTTGATTATCTTTGAGAGATATACTGACTTGATCATCGGAGTGCCCCCGGGTGGAAGAACCACCGCCGGAGCCTTTTCTTTCTGTACAGGACAACAGGGTGCCATCTATTCTGCTTGTGTTCTACAGCTGAATTACTAAGAAGGGCAATGTGATCGGAAAATCCTTCACACAATTTGGCGCCGTCTGTGGGAATCGAAAGACGAATAGATGGCCAGTAACATACAAAACGAAAAGGTTGGGGACGCCACTCCCGCTGGGAGTGGCAGGCCTATCGACCTTGACGTTGAAGGAGACAACCACAACAAAGAAACCCGCGACCAGGGGCATGGAGGAAAAAACATCGGCCAGGAGGGCGACACCTCAAAGAAGACAGACCAGGACAGATACTACAATGAAGATAACCTCCAGGTATGGAGGGATAGGTGCCTACGGAGGGATGAGGAAGTAAAAGAATTGGTAGACAAGTTGGCAGACCTGCAGTCGGTCGTCAACTTTATGATGCAAAACAATGTCATGCAGCCACCATACCCGCCTCAGGACACGCCAATTCCAACAGTTAATACTCAGAAGGAAGGAAGGAAAATAATTCCCGAAGCACCTCAGCACACCAGGAGTGCAAGGTACTCTCACCCGCCTTCCGGGGAAGTCGGACGAAAGGAGCCGAGACAAGAGAAATCCCAGAGGACATATCACACGAAGGACAAAGAGCCCAGAGAACATCGACATATCCAAAGGCAGGCACTATGCTTTGACACAACCCATGGAGAAAGATCAAAACGGGCCCCCCACGAGGCTGAAAGTAGTATACCGAAAATATTAAAGTCAACAGATAGCCGAGCCCCAGGGAGGAGCAAAGAAGACTTGAGAAATTACCTCAAGAGGAAGGAACACAATGCTAAAACCGAGGTAACCTCGCCCGTCAAGCCGAGGACACCGTTCTCGGTAGAACTGGACAAATTTGAAGCACCGAAAAGATTCAATATGCCAAGGTTTCAAATATACGATGGTAAGTCAAACCCTAACTTCCACATTGGATTATTCTTGAATTCAATGGCACTATACAGTGGAAACGAGCCATTGCTCTGCAAAGTGTTCCCCTCGTCCTTTAGGGAGATTGCATCAGATTGGTTCCACAAACTGCCGAAGAGAAGCGTGCCGACATGGGAAGGCCTGGCCGAGATGTTTGTGGCCAGGTTCGTAACAAACAAGCTACAGCCATTGAGGGTGGATACACTAATGGCTCTGAAGATCAGCCAGGATGAAGGCCTTAAGGCCTATGCAAAAAGATACTATGAGGTATTCAATCGAATACCCGAGTGCAACCAGGAAGTGGCGGTCGTGTCCTTCAAGAACGGCCTGAAAGATAACTGTTCGCTGCAGAAATTTTTGGCAAAGACATTGCCAAAGAGCATGGAAGAACTCATGGCAAGGATCGAAAAGTATGCCCGAGCCGAGGAGGATACATCGGCGCACAAGGAGGTCAAACAAGAAAAAGGGAACGGCTCACCAAAGCGAGGCCGAAATAACAACGGACTCAGCAAAACAGAGATAGAATTGAGAGGTAAACAGGCAGTGACGACTGTGTTCCGAATCCCGGTCCACAAAGTACTAGATCGAATCCGAGACCAACCCTATTTCAGGGCACCAGCAAAAGCCCCAAGGGAATACATGGGCAAGAACCTTGGTAGGCATTGCGCCTACCACAATGAAGATAGGCACCCAACCCCGGGTTGCAGAGCCCTAAAAGCATACTTGGAAGACTTAATAAGGCAAAGCCATCTGAGGGACCTTGTCGACGAAACCAGGACAAGAGAAGAGCAGGCAAGATTGCCTCAAGCACCAGCAGCCCCGCCTCCCCCACAGCAACCTCGGGGAGGGGAACCTAGGGTGGTCAACGTAATTCACTCAAAGGTGAACGAAAATGGCATTCGGGGGGGAACCCAAAGAATAAAGCACCTGCAACACGTGAACCAGGTCGGACAGAAAAGACCTCGGCCTGAAGAGTGCCAAGGACCGATGATAGCCTTCACCGAAGCCGACCTAGAGATGGTCCAACATCCGCATAATGATGCCTTGGTAGTATCCCTCCAGGTTGGGGAGTGCCAAGTGAAACGCATCCTGATAGATCAAGGTAGCTCTTGTGACATCATGTACGTTAGATGTTACAAGGAGTTAGGCCTTCACTCAGTCGACATGGAGCAATCGAATGGCCCGATGGTCGGCTTCAATGGAACGCCGACATAGCCACTGGGCGCTACAAACTTGGAAGTACAAGCCGGCACTAAGAAGGTCAGGACAGAGTTCCTCGTGATTGACACACATTCACCATACAACATCATCTTGGGAAAGCCATGGTTGCATGCAATGGGGGCAGTTCCCTTAACGTTGCATCAACTGTTGCGATTCCCAACAGAACATGGGATTGAAGAAGTTAAAGGAGATCAACTACAAGCAAAAAATTGCTTCATGGCAGCAATGAAAACAACCTGCAACATACAAGAACCAGGGAAGGCAGAGATTGAAGATGAGGACATGGAGGTCCTAGATGATGTCGACAAGGAGCCGACCGAGAAGAGTGAGGAAACACTAAAGAAAATTCTCGTCCAAGAGGGCGACGAAGAGCGCTTCTTTCTTCTCGGCTCAGGCTTAGCCGAAGAAGAAGAAGAAAAAGAACTGGAAGCCTTTTTGAGAACAAACATAGAGGTATTCGCCAGGACACCTTATGAAATGCCTGGCATTGACCCCGAGGTCACATGTCACAGACTGAACGTTGACAGGTCGGCTAAACCTGTAATACAACGAGCTAGAAGACCGACGTTGATGCACGTCGAATCAGTGAAGGAGGAAGTAGATAGACTGCTGGAAGCCAGGGCCATCAGAGAAGTTAATTATCCAACATGGCTATCAAACACTGTGGTGGTAAAAAAGAAAAACGGTAAATGGAGGGTCTGCGTAGATTTTACAAGCCTGAACAAAGCCTGTCCCAAAGACAGCTTCCCTTTGCCCAAAATTGACCAGCTGGTGGATGCCACTTCCGAACATGGAAGGATAAGCTTCTTGGATGCTTATAGGGGGTACCACCAGATAGCCATGTACCCCACAGACGAAGAGAAGATAACGTTTATCACCCCAAAAGGCCTGTACTGTTATAGAGTGATGCCTTTTGGGCTGAAAAACGCAGGAGCAACCTACCAAAGGCTGGTAACCAAAATGTTCAAGCACTTGATTGGCCAAACAGTAGAAGTCTACATCGACGACATGGTCGTGAAGACCAAGGAGCCAAAGAGTCATCTTGCCGACCTAAAAGAGGTAATTGAGATACTTAAAACATATTGGCTCCGACTCAATGCATCGAAGTGCGCGTTTGGCGTTGGATCTGGTAAGTTTCTAGGGCACCTGGTAACAAGAAAGGGAATAGAGGCCAGCCCAGATCAGATCAAGGCCATCCTAGATCTATAGAGCCCAACCTCAGAAAAACAGGTTCAAATGCTCATTGGAAGGGCCGCAGCCCTAAACAGGTTTATAAGCCGAAGCTCAGATAAGTGTAAACCCTTCTTCAACCTGGTGAAAAAGACTGCAGACTTCCTATGGACTGAAGAATGTGAGGCAGCTTTGGCCGACCTAAAGAAGTATCTGACCACGGCTCCAGTCCTCTTAACACCTGAACCTGGGGAGGAGTTGTATTTGTACTTAGCCATGTCAGAACACGCAGTAAGTACAGTGCTAATCCGAGAAGAGCAGGGAGAACAGAAGGCTGTCTATTATGTAAGTAAAACCTTGGCCAACGTTGAAACAAGGTATCCACCACTGGAGAAATTAATGCTGGCCTTGGTAATGGCCTCGAAAAAGTTAAACCATTACTTCCAGGCACACAAGATTGTGGTATTAACGGAGCACCCACTGAAGTCCTTGTTGTAGCAAGGAGACTTAACAAGAAGAATAGCAAGGTGGGCACTAGCCTTGGGCTAGTATGACTTGGAGTTCAGGCCTAGAACAGCAATTAAGGGCCAAGTTTTGGCCGACTTTGTGGCAGAATTCACACCGGAATCCATCGAAAATCGGGCTCCGTTGAGCCAAGATGAACGAAGTCTCAGCAAGCGAGGAGAATCCCAGCCAAAAGCAAAAGAGCAAATGAAGGAAAAACTCAGACCTTGCAGCATCTACATCGGCGATTCGTTCAGACTGTTCGTCAATGAAAGTTCAAACCGACAAGGAGCGGGGGCAAGAGTGCTACTGATATCTCTAGATGGGGAAATAATAGAACAGTCCATCCGCTTGGGGTTCAAGGCCTCAAACAACGAAGCGGAGTATGAAGTATTAATTGCAGGACTAAAGCTGGCAGCAGCAGTAGAAGCAGATGAGGTAATAGTTTTTTGTGATTCACAGTTAATTGTTAACTAGTCAACAGGAGAATTTGCAGCCAGCGACGAGAGGATGTCGGCATATGCAAAAGACGTCATCAGATTGGCCGAACTATTTCAGAACTGCCGACTTCTTCAAGTGAGCCGAGATGATAACAGCCACACCGACGCATTCGCCAACCTGGCAAGTTCAATACAGACTGGAAAAACAAGAACAATTATGATTGACTATATGTCGGGCTCGAGCATAAAACCACAGAACACAGAGCAAGAAGCAATGTGTGTGGACATGGGGTCAAGCTGGATGGATAGAATTGTTGCATTCCTGAAAGAAGGAAAATTACTAGAAGACCGCAAGGAGGCACACAAAGTCAGATTGAAGTCGGCAAGATTCAGCCTGACTGCGGACGAACAACTCTACAGAAGGTCCTTCACTGGACCCCTTTTAAGGTGCGTACACCCTTTTCAGGTTGAAGATTTTTTATATGAAATTCATGAAGGAATTTGTGGAAGCCACACTGGAGGCAGATCACTAGCTCATAGGGTCATTACCCAAGGGTATTGGTGGCCCTACATGCAAAAAGATGCAGAAGCATAGGTGAAGAAGTGCGAACAATGCCAAAGGTTTGCATCTTTGATTCATCAGCCAGCTGCTGACTTGAATCCAGTATCCAACCCTTGGCCGTTTGCCCAATGGAGCATGGATCTGGTTGGACAACTTCCCCAAGCAACTAGGCAGAGGAAATACTTGCTGGTAGCAACTGATTATTTCACGAAGTGGATAGAGGCAAAACCTCTTGCCAAAATCCGATATGTGGACGTCAAGAACTTCATATGGAGAAATATCATTACCAGATTTGGCATTCCAAGAGCCATTGTTGCCGGCAATGGAACGCAGTTTGACAGCAAACTCATCAAGAACTTTTGTGCAAAATTCAAGATCAAGAATTACTTTTCAGCACCAAGTTTTCCCCAAAGTAATGGGCAAGCAGAAGCGTCCAACAAAGTAATTCTGGATGGAATAAAGAAGAGGCTGCAGGCACATCTAACAAAGGTCTCAAATTGAGAATTTTTTTTTTTCTTTTTTTTTTTTTTGTTTCTAGTAAACATGAAATTTCAGTCTCAGTAACCTCTGTGTTTTTTGTTTTTCTCTGTATTTATTTGATTTCTATACCATGATGCTATATCTTTGGAGAGCTTTTGCATCAATGTAATTATTTTCTATGCATGTTTTAATATGCTAAATGTTTAATTTGGAATTTGCAGCTCAAGTTGTCAACTAGAATTTTAGCTAGTAGCTATCAACCCTGGTTTTTTTAATGTATCAATAATTGAAAAATAGAGCAACAAAAAGTTGTATAGTGTAAAAAAAATTGTCCTTTCATAAATTCATAATTTTATTTGAGGTATAAATTTTTTTTTAGCCATAAAAAAATTAAAATAAAATTATGAGTGTGACGAGCTAAAATTTCCATTAAATTTCAATACTTTCTATAATTTTACTTTATTTACTTTATTTCTTCTTTTTTGAGTCTTGACAAATTGCTTCGTTTGATTTACTTTTATAATCTTGATTTAAGTGTGAAATTGTGTTTTGAGGTATGAATTTTGAATTGAATTTTGAAAAGAAAAAAAATTATTTGGTTATGAGTTTTAAAAAGAGTTGAGTTGTATTTTGAAAATTTTTGAATTTATTTTTTTTTAAATATTTAAAAAACTTCTCAATTTTATTTATTTAGGGTAAATATTTTTTACTGTAAATATTTATTTTTTTAATGTGTGTTGTATTTAGTACATGTGTGAGCTGTATATTTTTTAAAATATTTAAAATATATTTTTTAAATATTTCAAAATTTAAAATAAGTTTTATTTTTTATTTTAAATATATCATTTTTATTTTTTTTATTTTAAATATTTTATTTTATTAATATTTTTTAAAAAAATTTTAATTAATTTTTTTTAAAATTTTAAAAAATTTTGGATCTAAATTTGGCATTTTCTTTAAAATTATTTTTTATTTTATATCTAAATTATAACAAATTACTTGGCCAATACTTGAAAAAATAACAAAATATTGTTTTCAAAAAAATATATGTATAAAAAATATTTTTCTTCAAAAATAAAAATAAACAAAATATTTTTCCAAAAATATAAAATAAAAAATAATTTTAAAGAACAAAATTTTTAAAAAAAATTGATTTTTTTTTTTAAATAGAGTTTTGAAAAAAGTTTGATTTTTTTGAATTTTGAAAAGAGTTTTTAAATTAAGTTTTGAGTTGTGTATTTGATTATGAGTTTTGAAATTTTTTTTTATTACAATCACGATTACAAAATGTGGCGGCCGAATATTGGGACACGTAAAGAGGCCGAATAGTTGGGCCTGGAGAGTCAAAATTCATATATCGCATTCGGCCCCATCTTATACATGCAAATCTGGCAGTACCCTATTCAGCCAAATAACCAGTTGAGCAAGGGGCCGAATGAAGAGCAGTTTGCCACAAAATGAGCCGAGTAAATAGTTATACGACGAATTAAAGGTGGACCCACCCCAAGAAAGAAAAAGATATAAATAGAAGAACACCATCTAGAGAGAGGTATGTGAGAATTAGTATACTTAACTTAAGATACAAGCAATCAAGAGAGTATACACTGACTTATCCGTCGGAGTGCTAATTTTGGCACCTCCGACCGGAGTGTTCATTCTTTTTCAGGTTACTAGCTGAGAATCACGAGCGTCCCATTGGATCCAGAGAGTATTTCCAAACCATATCACCACAATTGGCGCCATCTGTGGAAAACTCAACTACATCCATGGCGAGTGTAACGGAAGATCCTCCGATAGTCGCTGACGAAACCAACCAGAGAGATGACCTCACTCCAACGAATATGCTGGGACCGAAGAACATCACTGCGAGATGCGCCTTGAACTTCGACTCCATTGCCCATATATC
This sequence comes from Camellia lanceoleosa, assembly GCA_025200525.1. Lineage (NCBI taxonomy): Eukaryota > Viridiplantae > Streptophyta > Magnoliopsida > Ericales > Theaceae > Camellia > Camellia lanceoleosa. The sequence continues at coordinate 159,354,649 of CM045762.1, read as the reverse complement.
ACTCTCAATTTCAGCACATGAGACAATGCAAGCGATCATGGAACAGGCGAAGCAAAACGAACAGAGGTTAGAAAACATGATTGCCGAGAACGAGCGCCTCCAGTAGGATTTGGCTTTAGAAGTGATAAAGTCTAAACAAGTCACACACCAAGATCCGGGACGACCTTTGAAAGCGGATGGTCGAAGACCTCGAGTTCGGAGACAAGATAGTAACAGTGACTCTGACTCATTATCCCCAGAGCCCAAAAAGAAGGGACGACTCGAAACTACCAATTCCTCTTAAGAGAGTCCACATGTAAGGCATAAGCGAAGACTAAATGGTTCAAACGAAGAAGACCAGCACAATCCCTTTGTGCGATGGATCGCAAAGGCAGTACTACCCAAGAAGTTCAAGGCCCCGTCGTTCACCCTATACGACGGGAAATCGGACCCCACTGATCATATCCGTCATTATAAGCAAGCCATGACGCTGCATGCAGATGATAAGGCTCTCATGTGCAGAATATTTCCGAGCAATTTGGGACCATTGGCCGTCAGATGGTATTATAAGTTGGAGTCGGCGTCGATTAAGAGTTTCTATCAATTACAGAAATCCTTCAAGGCAAGATTCATCACCAACGAGATCCAGCCGAAGCAAGCCGACTCTCTCTAGGCAATGCAGATCCAGCCAGGAGAAACCTTACGAGCGTATTCGGCACGCTATTGGGAGTGCTTTAATCTTGTTGATGACGCTTGCAACGACTCCATGGCCATCACCACCTTTAAAATGGGTTTGCATCCTGATAGTGCTCTCCGCAGTTCCTTGACTAGAAGGCCCTCCAAAATAGTCTGGTCGTTGATGAAGAAAGTCGAGGAATACTGCAAAGTGGAAGATGACGCCTTGTGGGTTAAAGCCGAGAACAATGCCAACAAGACTGCCCCTTCTGAAATTGTTCAGCCAGTAAATTCTGTACAACCACGGAGCCCCGAACCACGGCATCGGGCTAAACGAAACAAGAGACGGGATTCACGCCGATTAAACAACCAATGTTCCCACCGAGCTAGTGAATAACTTCAAGTAGATAGCAGGCGCACAAGGCGCGCAGACAAGAAATATATGGAGTTGTCAGAGCCGATCAGCATGGTTATGTCTAAAGTCCAACACCTTCCGTTCTTCAAGTGGCCATCCAAAATGGTGGGACCTCTCGACACGAGACGACGGGATAGGTGATGCGAGTATCACAAAGACCACGGCCATGATACTGAGAGTTGTTACGTATTGAAGGATCACTTGGAGGAATTGGTACAAGATGGTCGGCTAAAACAGTACGTCCGAAAAGGCAACTCAACCAAAGCAATAGCCTTACGGCAGGATTCACCACCATTCGGCGTGATCCACATGATATATAGCCTGCCAATGGCTTCCGCGGTCCATGTGATTCAATCGCAGCCCGACTCTCAAACTCAACTCACTCCGGCCAAACGGCCCTATGAAGCTGCGAACATTGCTTTTGATGATTCAGATTTGGCCGGAGTGACACTTCCTCACATCGATCCCTTGGTAATCGAGTTACGCGTAAACCGATTCACCGTTTAGCGTGAACTCATTGATCCGGGGAGCACATCGGAAGTTATGTATTACAAGACATTCACCAAACTCGGCTTCACCAAATCTGATCTTTCCCCAGCTCCTTATCCACTATTTGGCTTCAACACTAATCTAGAATACCCGTTGGGCAAAATCACACTACCAGTTCGAGCTGGCTCGAGAACAGTGGATGTGGAATTATTGGTTGTCAAGCTGTCTTCGTCGTATAATCACATCATGGGACGAACTTGGCTGCACACCATGTAGGCCATGCCAAGCACCTATCATCAATTGCTCCGCTTCCCGACTGATCGCGGCGTTGAACAAATCCGTAGTTCCTAGAAATCGGCACAAGCATGTTATCTCCTTGCCGCGAAGACACCAAGAGAGCTGAAATTATTAAATTTATAATTGTATTCTAAAAAACATGACACATGTCACTTATATGTATATTTTTCATAAAAAAATGATAACAGTTGTAATTAATTAACCAAATTGAAACAAAATTATAAATTCAATATCAAAATCGAACCAATTAAAATTATAGGAATCAAAATAATACAAGGATCAAATTACAGGGACTAGTGTCACAATTTCTCCTTAATAAACTTATAAATAAATATATCAGTTAGACACATTTGACAATTGACATTATTTATGTTATTTATGGGGGAAATTGAAATCAGTGAAGTCTTTTCAAAATAATTACAAATTCATGAAAAAATTCATAATTTTAATTATTAAAATTGATAAAGTGTTCTACTAATTTACAATTATTTTGAGAAGACCCTACTTAATTTTATAGTTATAGTCAGTTTATTTATTTATTTTTTGCCTTACACATTCTCATTATGCTGTAGAGTTTTGCATTCTTCCTTATTTCTAAAAACACCCTATTTCATGATCTTCAATTCTTAATTCATCATTTTTTTTTATTTCTGCATTGTTTTCTCTTATATCTTGGTGTATCAACAAATAAGCTATCAATATTGTAATCTAGCTCACACCACTGAAAGAGTTAATCTAGCTTTGTTGATTACTTGAAAATATTTGAGTTTGTCATTTCACAACCATTGTCCAGTATTGTAACAATCAGAGTACTATCATATTGCTTATAATAATTTTTTTAATAAATTTACACCAAACGCAGAGATTAATTATTGTGACTTTATGCATCAACGTGTTGTACGTGGCACCATTTGACTCGTTTTTGTTGATTTAGCGGAGCTAACTATTTATATCTCTTCACAAAAGCACAAACTTAAGTAGGTGCTTTTTCACCTTGAGTTTGAGGAGAATGTCAGTGTATATTGTATGTATTATTATTGTATTGTCTTATTTAGTGTATTGGCTTTATTTAAATTTCTTGGTTTAACACTTTGGCCACGTTTGGGAAGTGGCTATTTTTTAAATTTTTTAATTATTTGACTATTTTAATAGACTATTTTAGTTTTTGTGTTTAAGAAGATGATATAAATTTTTATTTGAGTTGCTATATTAGAAAATGTGTTAAAATGATGTTTAAAGTTAAAATGACAAATTTGTTCTTAACTTTTTATTTTTCAAAATTAACTAAAGGGGTAAAATTGTAATTTAACAGCTATGAAATAGTTGTCCGTAGACATAGTACCTACACTGTGGATAGTTGTCCGTAGGCTGCTGCCTAGTCCTTTAGCTTTTTTTTTTTATTTTTTATTTTTAATAAAAATAGGTGAACAGTGAGTTTTTTGGCTTATTTTCAATTTTGAGGGCCTCAAATTGATCTTTTCAAACAGTGCCTTTATCTCAACCTGTATAAAGGCTCTTTATTTTTATTAGATATATTCATTTGACTTTCTTTCTTTTAAGATTAATTTGACTTGAAGAACCACAGTTTACTCTTAAGATTAATCAAAATACGTGTAAGTTGATACAGACACCCGATTAACCATAATAACAAAAATATCTGTCAAGGCAAGCTCGTTGGCCAAGGCTTGCGCCTAAAATTTCAGTCTTGGGTTGGCTAAGTCCGTCATAGTAGATGGGCTTGGGCAATAGTTGCCATCATAAAATTTTGAATCTTTACAGTCTGTTACGAACTCCGTTTGGCGTTTAAGTATTCCATGTGTGTTGATCTTAGAACATAGACCGAGGCAATTCAAACAAGCCAAGGAAAGTCAACACGTGAAAAATTCATCTATATGCTTTAGTCAAAAAAACACACATCCAACATTTGAACAAACAAGTCCACTAAAACACAAAGCCAATATAAACACATGTACATGTAACATCTATGCATCAAATCTCCAACAACATTTCCATTACAATCTCTAGCTCAAATTTCTTTTCCTTAGCACAAACAAACAACCCTTCAAATAGTTACAAACAGAAGGGTCATTTCTTTTCTTTTTTTTATCAGCAAAGAAAATGAAACTTTATTGATGAGATAAGCAAAAAATACAACAAAATACATCAATAAAGGAGGGGAATGCAAAAAGCATCATAACTAACACTCCACAATTCCAACTAGGTTGGCACCTAGGAGGAAGCACAATCATCTGCTAGCAAAAAACCCACGGATTGGCGAGAAACCAATCCAAAACAAAGAAACAAAAACAAAAAACAGAAGAGACCACCCAATCACACAGAAGGGTCATTTCTTAAGTTTAAAAGAGAAGAAGATGGTTTCTCATAGATTTCTCTTCACAACTTTATTCATTGTGACCATTTTGTTCTCTTCAACTTGTTTAGTACAGCTTACAGAAGCTACGAGACCTCGGATGGTTCCATTGCTCATCCAGTCCATCCTCAGAGGAAAGGTGCCGCCAACCGGCCCTAATCCCTGCACTTACATCCCTGGCAAAAGTACCGATACTTGCACATAGCGGTGCAAATTGAAAATTTATTAGGCAGGACTGGAATGTAAAGCAATAAAGTTTCGGCTGTCTAGAACCTTTAGAATGATATAGGGGTCACATTTTTTTTTTCCTTGTTATTTGGGACAACCATTACAACTTTTGGTTGTACACCCATGTACATGGTGTAATTTATAACCCATTTCGATTTATTTATTTTATTTTACAATTGTTTTGATGATATATACTAATCATGGTTTTAAATATCGGATTTTTATCGTTCCAAGATCGCTACACTTTGGCTAGTTTGTAACACATATCGATACATAACAGATTCACAATTGATCAATTTGACTAATTCAAATACTGTAAAATTCTTTTATGCTGTTGATGATTATAAAAAAAATTCAAGACCACAACGCAATATTTGATTTCCAATACGCATCTCTTGATAATTCCAATACTGTTACACCGCAAATGATATTGATATGTCTCATCATACCACTACTTATTTTAAATGATGTGCACAAATCAAATGATATTTTGTCATTTTAAATTTTAAGCATGCATTCAATGGTGGAGCCACAGCTGGTGGCCGGGGTGGGGTGGGGTGGGGTGGGGGTGGTCACGTGTCCCTCCTGGGTTTTGGAATTTTTTTTTTTTTTTACAAACATAAAGAAAATATTTTAAATAAAAAAAATTATAAAAATATTATTTAGAGTGAAATATTAATGATATTTTTTAAATTATGAGAATAATAATAGTTGTTTTTTGTTTATTGAAAATAAAGATATTACGATAAATCATATTATTATCCATGAAAATTTCAATACAATAGTGATGTCTGTCATTATTGACATACAATTATAATTAATCTTAATGAAAATTTAGAATTTATTGAATTGTTAGTTACATTTGACATGTGGAATTCATCCTCTATGTGTTTCTTTACTATTGGTTAGTGATATCATATGTCAATGATGACGTGGTATTACTATTATATTGAATTTTTATTAAAATTTTGTATAAAAAATTACTTTATTATTATATAATTTATTTTAAAACTTATATCTATGACTTTTTTTTATATTGTCCATGATATACTAATTACAAATAATATATATATATATATATATATTTATCTTTCTGGAAGTTAATCGTAAAAATTTATTTAAAATATTCTTGTAAAAATTTTCAATATTATAATTAATAAATGCCCCCTTTGATTTAATTTGCTGACTCCGCCATTGCATGCATTCAACGAAATTGTTATTTACGTTGACAGATGCATGGTTTTGGTACGTAAATACTGTAAAATATATATATATATATATATAAAGGAATTAAGATGAAGACACATCTAACAAAGGTCTCAAATTGAGAAAAAAAAAATTATTTTTTTTTTTTTTTGGGTCTAGTAAACATGAAATTTCAGTCTCAGTAACCTCTGTGTTTTTTGTTTTTATTTGTATTTATTTGATTTCTATACCATGATGCTATATCTTTGGAGAGCTTTTGCATCAGTGTAATTATTTTCTACGCATGTTTTAATATGCTAAATGTTTAATTTGGAATTTGCAGCTCAAGTTGTCAACTAGAATTTTAGCTAGTAGCTATCAACACTTTTTCTTTTAATGTATCAATAATTGAAAAATAGAGGAACAAAAAGTTGTATAGTGTAAAAAAAATTGTCCTTTCATAAATTCATAATTTTGTTTGAGGTATAAATTTCTTTTTAGCCATAAAAAAAATAAAAATAAAATTATGAGTGTGACAAGCTAAAATTTCCATTAAATTTCAATACTGTTTAAAATTTTACTTTATTTACTTTATTTCTTCTTTTTTGAGTCTTGACAAATTGCTTCGTTTGATTTACTTTTATAATCATGATTTAAGTGTGAAATTGTGTTATGAGTTTTGAGTTTTGAGTTTGAGTTTTGAAAAGAAAAAAAATTGTTTGGTTATGAGTTTTAAAAAGAGTTTTGAGTTGTATTTTGAAAATTTTTGAATTTATTTTTTTTAAATATTTATAAAAACTTCTCAATTTTATTTATTTAGGGTAAATATTTTTTATTGTAAATATTTATTTTTTTAATGTGTGTTGTATTTACTACATATATGAGCTGTATTTTTTTAAAAAAATATTTAAAATATATTTTTAAATATTTAAAAATTTAAAATGAGTTGTATTTTTTATTTTAAATGTATCGTTTTTATTTTTTTATTTTAAATATTTTCTTTTATTAATATTTTTAAACTTTTTTTAATATTTAATTTTTTTAAAATTTTAAAAAATTTTGGGATCTGCCATATATATCTAAATTATAACAAATTACTTGGCCAATACTTGAAAAAATAACAAAATATTGTTTTCAAAAAAATATATATATAAAAAAAAAAATTTCTTCAAAAATAAAAATAAAAATAAACAAAATATTTTTTTCAAAAATATAAAATAAAAAATAATTTTAAAGAACAAAATATTTTTTTAAAAATTAATTTTTTTTTTAAAATAGAGTTTTGAAAAAAGTTTGATTTTGAATTTTGAAAATAGTTTTTGAATTGAGTTTGTTGTGTGTTTGATTATGAGTTTTGAAATTTTTTTTATTACAATCACGATTACAAAACTAAACCAAACACTTGTTTTTTCCCCCACAAAATAGAGATTAATTATTAGTAGTTAGATTATAACGTATATCAACGTCTATTTATAAACTCGAACTTAAAATCTCACTCACTCGGGAACTAATCTAGAATTATTACTATAGGGGTGTGAAAGTATGTTTAGAAAGACAAACTTTATAATTTTAAATTATATTAAATTTTCAAATAATTAAATGGCTCCTCACATGTTAAAAAAAGAACCCCTAAAATTTTAATAAATGAAACTTATGTTTATATATATATATGAGGAGTGATGGAGACCCCCTCCAATCACTACCTCCATCACCCCCCCCCCCCCCCACACACGTGGCAGGTGGTGATTGGAGGACGAGGAAAAAAAAAAAAAAAATCCAACCAATGAGAAAGAGAGGGATCAAAGGGGTGAAAAAAAAATAGAATCTTAGACATTTTTGTGTATATATATATTGTGTTCAAAATTTAAATCACGTGATATTGCGGGAAACAGGCAGGCTAGATGCTCAAAGGGGCTAACCTTTGATTCGTAGTTTTACCTCACTTGTGTTTTACCTGACTTCGTCAAACATACATCTTATTGTATTCTAATTTTAAGACACTGACTCTATATGGGATTTTTTTTTTTTTTTCTTTTTTTTTTAGAGGAATTATTTTTTTTGTCAAATAATGAGAGCTTATTTACAAATATGGAAAATGATCCGTCCCACAAATTTTTCTCACAAAAGCACTTCTTATTGGTAAGAGGTTATTATTCAGTGTGTTTGGTTTAAATTTTTTGAATTAAGTTTTTTAAAAATTAAATTTTTTAGTTTTTCGTATTTTTTTATTTTTAGTGAATATTTTTTAAATTTTAAACATTTTTTTTTACTTTTTAGATGCACCTTACTTAGATGTATATAAAAAGTAAAAAATTTGTGAAAAAATATTTTAAAAAATTAATAAATACATAAAAATGCAAAAAATGTACTGAATTCTCGTATTTTTTTTGTATTTTGGGTATTTAGTAAATTTTTAAAAGTTTTCTTCACAAATTTTTTACTTTATAGATACTAAAAATTTTAAAAATTGCTTAAAATATTTTTAAAAATCAATAAAAACTAAAAAAAATACGGAAAATAAGAAAGTAAAATTTTCTGAAAAGTATTTTTTAAAAAGTGAAACCAAGCATATTAAATATTATTATTATATTTATTTATCAACAAAATAGAAACTTTATTGATTAGAATTAAGGATCAACGTTACATTAAACATCAATAAAAGTAGAAATTAAAATGTGCAGTAGCATCATAGCACCACCCTCAACTCCCAATTAGGTTGGCAGCGAAGGAAATGCCCTATCACTTGCTGCACAAACCTAAAAGAAAAGGTTGAAGAGTACTCAACCTAAAACAAGATAATCAAGAACGTTCAAGACCTAAACCCCTTATAGAATTACTGCTATAGAGAGAGTGAGTGAACTCTTATCGGTAAGAATTTGTGAAGGGATGTTTTTGTGGGAGAAAATTATCGGGATATAGCACTGCCGTACAAATATTAACTAAATTAAATTAAATTGATCAGTCAGCTATGAAGAGCAACCAACATTAATACAATAAAGTGACCTATAATGAAAAATAAATAAACCTGAATAGGAAAAAAAATTAGTTAATGTTTTTATTTGACAATAATTCACCTCTTGAAAATGTACTACAATAATCAATTGAATAAAATTAAAATTTTCTCTTATGATAAACCATAAACATACTGAAGGGAAAGAATTTCACTCATGGTTGTTTATAAATAAGCACTCAAAATATTCACCCCAAAAAAATAAGCACTCAAAATAATACAACCATACATTAAGTAGATAGTTGTTGTACATAATTAGAGATAGCAAAATATTTGAAATATCTAATTTATCATTTTTAAAAATCATCTTTAATGATGTGTCTGACAAATATCAATTTTTAATTTGTCAAATATTTTATCATGTGAGGTCTACCCACAATACAACATCAATAAGGGGTAGTTCAAATGTGGTAAATTAAGGGAATGTAACATTATTGTTAAACATATGATTATGTATAATAAAAAATTGTAATTAAGATCTCATTATTTTATCACCGTGTGAGATTCTAAATATCTTTCTTGCAAATAAATATGTATTAATGTTGTGTTTGGTTAGAAATTTTGAAAAGGAATTTGGACAAAAAAAATATGTAAAATGTAGGTATATTTTATTCACATTTTATTTATATTTTTTCTTTTCATTTTCAAATTTATTTTTAAATTTTCTAACTAAATACAACGTAAGAGTGTTTATTTTGTTTTATTTTTATCATTTCTTAGAAGCTACTCTTAACTCAGATTTAAGGGGAAAGAGAATCACCTCAATGCTACACGTGGGGCTCGAATCACAGCCTCTAGGCACTAAGAGTAATGTTAGATTTTTAAAATGTTACTTTTAAATTTATGCACACTAATTTGGTAGAAGGGTTAGGTTTTAAATTTACGCACTGATTTGGTAGAAGGGTTAAGTTTTATTTGGTTGCCTGAAGGGCTGCTGGTTGAAGGGCTGAAGGGCTTTCAAGGCAGTGTTGATGGTGATGCTGGTTTTGGGGCTGCTGCCCTTAAGTTGTTGTGCTGCTGAGGTGTTGATCTGATGTGTTGCTTTGCCTTAAGCTGCTTTGCTCTGTTTGTTTTGCTCTGCTGCTGCACCAGTGGTCCTTAGCTTGTAGCCTGCTGTGTTTTTTTATTTGTTTTGCTTTGTTTGTTGGTCTCTCACCAACTAGGAGATTGAAGCTTTGTTTAGCTCCAAGATCTTCTTTATTGATATATTTCTTCATACTCTGTATGTGTTTCATCAATAAAGTTTTCTTTTTGCCGATCAAAAAAAAAAAAAAAAAATTTTGTTTGGTTGATTTTTAAATAAATTAATAATTAATATGCAATAGCCCACATTATTGAGTCTAAAATTAAGGGTGATATTTTAAGAAATCATCTAAACTAGTTCAAGCAATTTTTTATTTTTTGTTTTTGGTTGGAAGTTATGAAAAGTATAACCCCACATTTTTAGGAATGGGAGTTTACACTGGCCATAAAAAATTATTGAATATTTTAAGAATACCATTATAATATGTGCACATGATATAACAGACCAATAAAATTGCACACAAAAATATGAATGAGATCAATATTGTTTCTCGTTCAACTCATTATGATAGGTTTGGTAAGGATTTTGATCATTTTCATTGCATATTTGTAATTGAGAAGTTCTATTATATCAACCAATAATAAATGTAACAATCTTTTTTTCTTTTAAATTAATTATAAATTTATATTCCTATTTCATAACTATTAAATTTATAATAAAAATCTTTCATTATATATCTGAAATAAAGAGAATCAAAGTGCGTCTATGCTCATCCAATTACTAATACTTTTTCAAAAAGTGTTGAATGGATAATATGAAAGCAATGAATTATTCTATTTACCACTTGCCTAAAAGTTTGATTTTGATCCGTGACTTTCACGTTTTGAAGGTTTCAACTTTTGATTAATGCTTATTCATAGCTCTGAAAACCCTCGTTTACCTCATACTACTATTATTTTATTTATTTATTTTTTTTTAACAGAGAAATGGACGTTTCATGGAGTCTCATGGCATCTGTGGGTCCTAATCCTAAGACAATTGATTGCCTATAAAATTTAACTCAATCTAAAAGAAGCGATCCACCTCCGAGACAAGAGGAATACACCAACTCCTAGAACAAAAGACAAAGTCATGATCAAAGTACAACTCAATCAGCTTCGTCGTTTGAAAAATGGGCCGCTAGTTGCACCCTCCAAGAGTCGAGCCCTACTCAATTATGTGGAAGGAAGACACCATTCCACCCCACCAACACCCCCAACGGCTCATACTAGTATTTGAGGATGGTGCCTTTTCAGTTGTCAATTTGGATTGGACCATCTAGTGTGGACTTTTTCTTTGGATCCCACTTGAATAATTTGATTTGTTCACATTTTAAAGTTTGTTGAGTAAATTATTTATATAAAAAATTAAATTGATTGGATAATGATAATCACATATTCGAATCAATTTTGGATTAAAAAATAAATGGTTATACTTAAAATTATACTCATCGTCCATTTTTTACACACAAAACAAAACTAATCCAAACATATGGTTACTGTTTTCTAGTCAATTTAATTTTTTGTATGGATAATTTTATAGTTCCACCACTTTACATAGTCCTACCTAATATTATACCTAATTAATGTATTAGTTGGTACACTCATTATTGTTTAAATCTAAGGGGAATATCAAAGAAATTGAGAGTAAAAAAATTAATTGTAAAGTAATAGTGAATCATGCACTGAATTATATAAATAAAACTTATACTTTCATCACTTTACAATTATATTTCTTCGTTAACATTTTTTTTGAAATTTTCCCTTAAATCTATCTTGTAAAATAAATTTTCAAATACTTGTAAAAGAGGTTAGTAAGAGTCGAATTCAATACATTCAAATTTACAATTCACCCCTTAACCCATGTGGATTTTGAATTAAAATGTGTGCTCCTAATTAACCCGTAGTAATAATAAATTGAAAATTTAGAAGGGTTAGCCCTTTCAATAGCAACAACTATAAATTAATCTGTTATGTATCATCATGAACACAATGTGACATGTTATGCACTTGCGTCCAAACTTTTAGTTACTTGTTGACAATAATTCCTGACGACTGTTAAATTACAATAATTCAACAAAAGCTAGTTTCAAATGTGTGACAATAATTAATATATTATTGCTCTTAATTCAAAACACAAACATCCTTTCATTCATGACAGGAAAGTGATTGGTCATTAATTTAAATTAAGCCCCATTTAGTTTGTGGTATTTTGATTAAAAAATTAAAAAAAAAAATCACTCTTTCTTTATAATTATTTATTCAACTAAAAAAAATATTCCAAACACGCACTAATATTTTTTTCACCTTATACAAAAATTAAAATACTAAACCTTCGCTTGGCAATTACTTTTTTAGTTGGCTTTTTTGACTTTTTAACTTTTTTGACTTTTTTAACCTGAGACTTTTTTGTTCGTTTGGTATTCTTAATTGGCTTTTCTAGCTTTTTGGCTTTGTAATAGTGGATTTTTTTTTTTTGTCTTTTTATGATTTTTTGACTTTTATTTTTATCTTTCTGTGATTATTTAGCCAAACATGATAACCAAACACCACCTAAGAAGTATTAAAATAATCAAATTATCAAACAGAGACTACAATTCCATTTGGAGACTTGAGTTTATAACTAAAATGCTAAAAAATCGTTATAAGTTATAACGTATTCTTTTTATTTTTTATACATTTTTTTAAAAAATTTAAAAATTTTAATTAAAATAATCAATTTTGAAACCGGATAAACCATCATGAGATCGAGGATTACGTCCAAATACTGCCAGCTTCGAGTTGAAGTCAATGCGTGCCTATAATATGTCATTTGTCAATTTTTTTTATAGTTATCAGATTCTGTCTGAAAATAAATACTAATACTTTAACAGCGTGTTATATCATATGCCCATAAATAATATTTTCATTTTTCATTTTTTATTTTTTGAGAAAAATATAATAAATGTCATTTGCAGTCGGAAGAGTGGAAATTTTGTATACCATACGCAACTTTAGTTACGATTTTGTATCTTTAGTTATGACTTATTGTGTTGTTAGTTATTGTAATAGTGTTATGACATTATTTTAGTTATAATTCAAGAGTTCGTTGTTATACTTTATGTGATTTTTAGTTATAAATCAAAAAAAATTCTTAGTTATGACTCTCATAATATTGCATTATGCTATTTGTAATAATCAAACTCACAAATAACATAACTTGTATAGCATTATCCTGGAAGAGTATTGGTAATTTTTTAATTTTTATTTTTGCATTGAGTAAAATGTTAATAGGTTAGTACAATCGGTCTTCCACGTTTCTTCATAAGCTCCGTAGCATGTCAAAGTATGTGTTTGACAATATTGCCAAAATGACTACACACACACACCAAAAAAAAAAAAAAAAAAAAAAACCAATTTGAGATGCTCTTAAGATTCAAATTTTTAAAAAACTATGACTAAGTCTCTTGAAAATATGATTTTTATTTTTGTTAATCAATAACAGATAAATTATAAAAATAAGAAAGAGTATGCCAGTTTAGATAATGATAATATAACAACTCAACAATCACCACAAGAAACAACTCACAATGCATAGTAAAAAACAACTCAACCCCAATAATCACTCAATGCATAGCTCATAATAAGCAACACAATCAGTCCTTAAAATGAGAGATGAATAATCGATACATATATATATATATATATATATTTATAAGATAGCGAGTAATATATTAGTAGTTAAATTACAATATATGTCAATATCTCTTCATAGACTCGAATCTAAAAATTCACTCATATTGGCACCAAAGTGCCCTTTCTAGGACCGCTTAGTGTTCATGAGTGTGGGTGTTGATTTTTGACCACATAACCAAACGGAGAACTCAGTTGGAGAGTACCAGCAGAATAGATTAAGCCTAACAACCTGCACAAGAAGATGAGAATCCGGCGGTGGTTCGTCCATTTGGGGGCACTCCAACGATCAAGTCAGTGATCCATATCTCTCACAGATAGCAAATAGTGTTTAAACTCACAAAAAAAAATTTACTACTCACAATATATCACACATACTTGAGATCCACGAGAATGCCCTACTTTTATAGCCAGTACTGACATATCCCTGTGTAGACACCCCATTTTTTACCGTCCTCAAGACTTAGACATCATCATTTGAACACTCGATGATCATCCATGTTTGTGTTCGTTTTGAGTTCTCGGAGGTCTCGGTTGCACGCCTTGCCTCAAGACCTCTCGACTTGTTTGTTTTGTGCTTGGTTGTGGACCAAACACTTGTGTTTTTGTTTCTAAGGGCAGAGAATGGCTTGTTGGCCATCCCCACACCTCACCGGCCACGGCTTGAGGCCACCGGCCCTATTTTCTTGCTACCGGCCAAAGGTGTTGGCCGGTCGGCAATGTTTTTGGTCAGCCGACCATTGTTTTGGTCGATCGGCCACTTTTTCTAGCCGAGACCTTTTCTTTGCCTTTTTCAGGCATTATGCATACTAGCTGTGCCAGCTGGTAAGCACGAAACCTGCCCTCCATACACGTGTATGGAGGATTTGCACCATTGTTTTAGCTTCTTGAGGAAGCTTGAACCTTTTGAACCCTTGTTTTAGCTTCTTGAGGAAGTTTGAACCTTTTGAACCTTTGTTTTAGCTTCTTGAGGAAGCTTGAACCTTTTGAATACTTGTTTTAGCTTCTTGAGGAAGTTTGAACCTTTTGAACCTTTGCTTTAGCTTCTTGAAGAAGCTTGAACCTTTTGAACCCTTGTTTTAGCTTCTTGAGGAAGTGTGAACCTTTTGAACCTTTGTTTTAGCTTCTTGAGGAAGCTTGAACCTTTGCTCTAGCTTCTCCAAGAAGCTTGAACCTTTGTTTTAGCTTCTTAAAGAAGCTTGAACCTTTGTTCTAGCTTCTCCAAGAAGCTTAAACCCTCTTGTTTCTCTATAAGAGAGGGTCTCCCTCTCCTTTAGAGAGGTTCCAAAAAAATTGTCTAAGGCTCCAAGATATATCTCTCTTTATATCTCTATATTTTGGGTTCAAAAGGGTCTTGTTCTTGGCTTATTACACCACACCTCATAGCCACACACCTCCACCATTCATCTAAGGTCCTTGGAGGGTATTTTCAGAGGTTGAAGAGTTGGTTTTGGGCTAGAGAAGCTGCTGGTTTTGCTGAGCTACAAGGGTAACCCCTTTTCCCTCTTTTTAACATTATTTTAATCCTTCTCTTAGCCTCATTTGCATACATATTTAAGCTTTGTTGCCAACTGAAAAAAGTCTTGTTTTAAGGTCCTTTTCATGTTTGTTTCAGACCATTTTGTTGTTGAGGGTCATCTACCCTCTTGCATGCTTGTTTTGGCCTTGTTTTGTGCCATGCCATAAGGCCTTCGAGCTAGTCTTTTCTTGGCCTTCCTACCACTGAAATCCAGTGGATTTTCAGTGGTGAGAATGTGGTTTTGAGGGCCAAAGTCAAAAAGGGGTGACCCTCTCTCTTGTTGTCTTGTTTACTAGCATATTTGACCTTTCAAATGAGCCTATATTTTCACACCTCCAAGCCTTATTTCAGGCCCTTTTTGGTGACTTTTAGGGCCTTCCTAGGCTCTGTCCAGAGTTGGTTTTGTCATCTTGGGTGTGCCTCTTGCATGTGTAGAATAATCCTATTCATAGTTTATCAAAGGAGCATGTGATTCTTGCATGTGTTGATCACTTTTCAGTGGGTTTTTGGGCATTATTTGGCATGTCATACCTCTTTCTTTTGTTGGTTTAGTGGCCTGTTGAATTCTTCACATATTCTTGCATGTGTTGATCACTTTTCAGTAGGTTTTTGGACATTATTTAGCATGTCATACCTCTTTCTTTTGCTGGTTTAGTGGCCTCTTGAATTCTTCACATACTTGTAGTATAAACCATGCTCACTAGCTTACATTGCATGTTGTCTTGACCCTTGATTCTAGCATATTTTGGCCATATTCTAAACTGATTTTATTCATGATTTGGGCTGCCTTAGCTCTATTTTGAGGTCCCATGGTCAAATGATGCTTTCCATGTATGCTTGTAGTGTAATAGCCATGCCTAGCTATGAGTTTTAAAGCCTATTGCATGCTTATATTAAGGTGTTTGCATGTTTTAGTATCATTGTGTATGATGTTTCAGAGCTTATTCATTCACCATCTTCCCATGTTTATCACTCTTTAAGCGCATTTGAGAGTTGTGCTTGTATGCCCCATTTATGAGTCATTGCATGAGCTTCATTTTTGCGCACTTCAAGACATCATCTTAGTCCATTTTGCCACTGTTTTGGGCCTGCATAGGGACTGTTTGTGGCTGGTTTTGTCATTTGTGCATTGCTTTGCATACCTCTAGTGTAATGTGTTTCACTAGTTTCGGTATTTGAGCCATCCAACATGCATTGTGTGAGTTGTTTGCATGATTCGGGACCATCTTGTATGCCATTTCAGAGCCGGAACTTGTGCTATTGTATGCCATATTTCATTCTTTCAATGCTTTTGTAGAGTTACATTTTGTGCCTTAGGCTTGGAGCCCTCACATTGTGCATGCTTGTATGTTTTTTGGGACCTTGTTTTCATCATGTTTGGCCACTGATTTGAGTGTGGCTGAGGCCCATTCATTTTGGCTTAAGTCCATTTTGCATTGAGTATGCCATATTATCCTTAGCATTGCGCATACCGGGTAGTTCGTTACATTGAGTATGCTATTTGACATTCGCATTGTGTATGCTAGTCGCATTGTGTCATATTGTTACATGCTTATGTTGTCTTGCATCGAGTATGTGTGCATTAGCATTGTGCATTGTGCATGCCATTAGCCTTGTTAGGTTGTCCATGTTGCATTTCATATTAGCATTGTGTATGCTATCATGTCCTTTGCATGTTTGCATCATTTAGTTGCATAGCATTTAGGTTGCATACTTAGAGTCGCATTGCGCATGCCATATTTGTTGCATTGTGTTTGGAGTAGGAGTTAGTCCAAACACGGGAAACGAGGGACGTTTCATACTCCAAGTGATGAAACATGCCTCGATTCCTGGTCGCCAACCCTCTTGACTACACATGATGGAGTTTAGGCATTTAAGTGTTCATATGTGCATTCATTCCATATCAAGTTGTGCAATTCAGTTCCTCGGCCATCATGCATCGAGATGCGTGATTGGTGGCCCGAGGATCGAGACCTACACTCCCTCGAGGTTGTGGAATGATGGGGAGAGTGGTCGTGCACACATTTGTTGAAAATACCTTGCCATGCCTCTCCCTTGCTTTGTGTTGCAGAAAACCGAAAACCGCAAACGGCGGTTGGCCCACTGGCAGTGACTCCTTTTTGGTTTCTCCCACAAATGGTGGTCGGCAGGTGGTCTCCAAGGCCAATAGCTAGTCGGCAGCCTTCCCACAGCTTCCCAGGGTGGAGTTTCAGTCTTCTAGAGCCTTGTGCAGTGTTCTGAGGTCAATTGCAAACAAAGGCAAGTCGGAGCATCGCGATGGATTTCCCGACAAAGCGATTCAAGCATGCATGCATTCATTGCCATCCAAGGCAGAGCTGAGGCAGTCCATTTCATGTAGCTTGCATGATAGTTTTATTGCTTACTTAGTTAAATTTGTTAATTAGTCAGCGTTATGTAATAATTAGCTGTAGTTAGTAATTCATTTCGTTGTGTATTATTTATTCAGACCCTCCGCGAGAGGGCGAACTTTGTAATAAGTGTGCGTGTGTGTGATGCATGTCTTCCAACCCCACGTCTTTCTCCCTTTTATTTACCAACTTATGATGGTTAGTTTTAGGGCATGTTTCAATTAGCATCTATATGTTCGCATATTTGCATTCATTCATCTGTATTGCATGCACCGGACTCGACGCATCATGCTAACTGCATTGTATTTCAATTCCAAGTTGAACACATATATCGATTGTTGCATCTCATATGCCATCTTAGAATAACCGAGCCTATTGTAGTTGCATTTTTGCATGTGTTGCATTAGACATTCTTAGCATAGTTAGGATTCATGCATGATTTCTAATTAGCTTATTTCTTTGGCTCGGAATACTCGGTAAGTGTTTATGCTTTAGCATCCTTGCATGTGTGTGAGTGACTGCCATGATAGTATGCTTACCATGAGGCTAACTGCTTATGTGATATACATGCCTGAATGCCTGTGGGTGAAGGTTGGATTACTTGAATTGGAATAATGCATTGATTGCGAGTTTTAAGCCCACTTGAGAGTGGCAAATCACCATGTTTTCTAAGCCCACCTGAGAGTGGCAAATCCATATCTTAGCCTACTTGCGAGTAGCACTATCAAACCATTTTCAAATAAACAAACATGAAATGTTTTGTTCCAACTCAGGCAATCTAGTCTATACTTGTATGCTGTGTGCATCACATAGTAATCCTAGGCCAATAAATCGGAATAAGAACGCATGTATTTTCAAAAACTCGATATCATGTTTAGTAGTTGCCGATCTTTAATTGAGCGAGCGGGGGTGCTCATTGCATGACCTTCCCCAACCGTACCCAAGTTCTCGAGCCGAGGCAACTTTGGTGATGACGGACACGTGGCCTTAGGCACGAGTCAGGGTTTCCTAAATTCCCCTCAAAATAAAATATTTAGGTGGCGACTCTGTATCTAGCAAAGCAGTCTATGTTTGGCACTTCTTTCTAAAATTAGTTTTTCAAAACGATTTGTCGGATTTGGACTCTTTGGTGATTTATCGATCTTGCATTGCACTTTGCAAGATTAGATTCAAAACCGTGACATTTGAGTCCGAACTGTAGTGAGCCCAATGAACCAAACGGGATTTCTCCCAGGACGTTCAAGGACGTCTACAACCTGTAGAAGCCTCGTTTTAGTGGTCTCAGGCTCAATGCTCATCCTGGACTCTCAGCTAGATAAGGATAAACTCCCTGACAGTTTTATCTTTATCCAGACTGAGATTCTCCCCTATTCTAGGACTCTTGTCCCTTATCCGCTCATCTCGGATTCCGTAACTCCGCAAATAATCTCAGCCTAGCCAAGATCATCTCGGCGCATGATGAGGCCACGTGGCATCTCGGCTGACACGCGTCACCTTGGCCGCGTGCTGTCATTCACAAAATATGTCCCCACAACTGCTCCCTAGGTTCTATTACTTCGGCACCCTGAGGTAATGGAACCTACATTACTTATTCATATATTATGTCGGCTAAAATTCATTCTTTCCTTCGACCAAGATCATGACTCGTCGGTTTCAAGTACCCAGGACTCAACTATCCATCTTTGTCAAGTATTAAGAACTGATAGTCAAGTTCTTTAAATATCTCAACCGAGACCCCTCTTTTAGCTGAGGTAATTGCCTCATTAATCATGAATTGTAAGAGTTCTAACTACGCATGAGCTGTCACGCACAGTCTCTCCAACTATTTTGTCCACGTGTCCTCTCTCCACTAGTTCATACCTGACACGCACTATCATGTCGCGTCGTTTCTGCCCACGCCGCCTTATAAGCATGTCGTCCAAGGAGTTTCATTATGTTTTGCCGCCTTTTCACATTTTAACAAAAACTCTTTCTCTCTCTCTGTCCTTTCACTTCGCATTCTCGCACTCACTTTTTGTGTTCAAAGTTTTCTTTGTCTACGAAATTTCCCTCAAACTTCCATTGCCATCCTTTTGAGCTTTCTGCGATCATCTGACTACCACTTCTGGCGAGCCTTTTACCATTGGTTTACAGTCAATATCATTGTTGGACTCCGGCAAACTTCTTTCCAGCTTTATTCAGTAAGTTTATGATTTCTTTTACTGTAATTTCAGTCTCTATTTTCATGTTCTATTCACCATGAATCATTTGTTGTTTCTTGAATCTATGCTATGCTTTGAATTTGATCACTAGAACGTCAATCGCGTTTGTTTGATGTGTTCTTTGCACACTGTTTTGCACTCATTCACCCAATGCTCTTTGAATTTTCTTGCGCTTGATGTGCACATCTGTTTTCTTATTTTATGCCTCATTCTTGATTTCTGAATTAAGATTTTTCTTTGGTTTTCTTGCTCGATTTCCAAATTTCTACCTTCGAATCACATACCTAGGAAAATCGAAACTCAATCTCTCTTAGGCAGCAAAATACCCTTACCCTAGTTCCACTTAGGTTCTAGCTGAGGTCCTCAAACCTTTACCAAAACAAATCTATTGTCCAACCCCTTCTTGCCAAGATAATGGGTATGTTCAAATGGAGAGTGGACACCCTTGCCAAATTAGAATACTTTAGGCAAGAGTTCTCCATTCTAGCCGACGTTCAAATTCGGTTGGTTGGAGAGGATGACTCTATCATGCCAGGAGAGGATTACATGTCTTTTCCCATGGTCTCCATAGTCGAGGGCGGAGTCAGGTTCCCCTTAGATATCCTCTTTGGGGAAGTCTTTCACTATTACAAGCTCAATCCAATGCAACTGGCCGTAAATTCTTTTAGGATCATTAACGGTATTGTCGAGCTGGCACGCTGGCAAAATGCCAAAATAACCCTATCCGACATCCAATACTGCTACAATATGTGTGGCCTTAAGACCAATTCTGATTGCACATATTACCTCAAGCCGAGATCCACACAGTACAAGTTGATAGCTGACATTCTAGATTCAAATAAGGGCATGGCAGACGACTACCTAATTGTCTCGGGCAATTAGGAGTTTGCGCCAGATGATAAGCTCCACCTTTTCCCCTTGTGCCGTGAAGTTTTTAGGATGACAATGGTAAGGGATTAGTTTCTCCTCCCAAAAGTCCCTTCTTTACTACCTTACTTTAACAATCTTTCTGTTAATCTGCCTAAAAAATGTTCTCTTTTTGTTTTTGCAGCCCTTCCTCAACCAGAAAAGGACTTCTGCCAATACTACGTGCCAAGCAAAGACTTGGTGCGTCTTCTCAGCTTGCCAATCGAATTGCGCAAGGCTCCAATCCTGATCAATTACATCTCGAAATATTGGAGCCCTTTGCCCGACATCCCTTGAAAAAGTAAGTCTCCTTTATCTACAACTACTCCGCCAGTCACCTCATCGCTGAGGCCAGATCAGGCCTCCACTTCTGACCCTGCAGACCAGCTATCTAATTCTACCCCCTATAGACGTCCCTGAACGCCCCGGGAGGATGACTCCCGTCTTGTTCATTTTGCGGGTCTACTATAGTTCGGACTCAAATTGTCACGGTTCTAAATCTGAACCAAAGAGTCCAAACCTGGCAAATCGTTTTGAGAAAAATAGATTTTTTTTGAAAGAAGTGCCAAACATGGACTGCTTTGCCAGATACAGAGTCGCCACCTAAATATTTTATTTTGGAAAATTTAAGAAACCCTGACTCAGTGCCAAAGGCCACGTGTCCGTCATCACCAAAGTTGCCTCGGCTCGGGAACTTGGGTACGATTGGGGAAGGTCAGCTATGAGCACCCCCTCTCGCCCGATCAAAGATCGGCCTCTACTAACCGTGATATCTTATTTTGAAAACATTATATGCTCTTATTCCGGTTATTAGCCTAGAATTACTACGTTATGCGCACAGTAAACAAGTATAGACCAAATCGCCTAAATTGGAACAAAACATTTCATGTTTGTTTTGAAAACGGTTTGCTACTCGCAAGTAGGCTAAAATGCAGGTTTTGCCACCCTCGAGTGGGCTTTGGAAAAGATGGCTTTGCCACTATCTAGTGGGCTTAAAACTCTCAGTTTTAATGCATTATTCCAATTTAGGTAATTTGACCTCCATCCACAGGCATTCAAGCAATTATATCACATAAGCAGCTAGCCTCATGGTATTTATGCTATCATGGCAACATTCACACACATGTGAGGATGCTAAAGCGAAAGAACTTACAAAGTACTCCAAGCCAAAACAGAAACCAGTTAGTAATCATATGCATGATCCTAGTTCATGTTAAGGTGGCTAATGCAACGCATGCAGGATGCAACTACAATAGGCTCGGCTATCCTAAAGATGGCATGTGAAATGCTGCGATTAACAAGTACTCAACTTAGAATTTGAAATACAAGTGCAGTTAGCATGATGTACTGAGCCCAGTGCATATAAAACAAATGTATAGATGCACACATGCATAGCATAAGGTATGCTAATTTAAATATGTCCTAATACTAACCATCAAAGCAGGTAAGTAAAAAGGAGAAAGAAGTGGGGGTTGGAAGACATGCACATACGCACCCACACTTATTACAAATACGCCCTCACTCGGAGGGACCGAATAATAATACAAACCGAATAAATAATTTACTACCCTAGCCAATTAAATATTACAAAACCCTTAGCTAATTGACAAATTAATTAAACTATTAAAGCAGTAAAAGGCCTCGGGAAGAGGGCTCAATGCAATGCGCGCTCGGCTCTGCCCGGAAAGCCACTGCCATGCACAAGTTGCCTCTGTTTTCCCTGCTCTGCTCCTCTGAAAATTGTGCAAGTCCCAGGGATGCTTCCATGAACACTGTGGAGTGCCACCGGCTGAAAGGAATGGCCACCGGCCATGGAGAATACTCATCGGCCACTTATTAATCCATCGGCCACCAATGGATGGCCGGTCGGCACTATAGATAGCCGGACGGCCAAAACTTCCTGCAGAAACTTGTTTGACAACAGCAAAGGGCAGACAAGGCATGACAATACATTTTCAAAGCAATGTTTGCACCACCACCCTCCTTATCATATTCATGACTCCAAGGAGGATGGTTCTGGGCTCTCGGGCCACCAATCACACATTTCCATGCATGATGGCCAAAGAGTCAAGATGTGCAATTTCAATATGGAATGAAATGCACAAAACAAATAATGGGCCCTAACCTCTATCATAATCAATTCAAGAGGCAAGAGATGCATGCTATGATATGCAACCTAAACATGCAAGCTAAGCATGCAAGATGAGCATGTGAACATGCAATATGCAAACATGTGTCAACATGTGAGGATAGGCAAGCATGTAACAACATGTAACCTAACTAACATGCAACAACATGCAAAGATGGACTTAAACTAACATGGGTAGCTCTCAAGCATGCCAAAATTAGTGGCCAAAATGATGCAACAAAGGCATGAAAACACACACACAAGCATGCATGCACAAGGCCCTAAACATGGAGCATAAGCCATCAACTCTTCAAAGCATGAAAGGGATGGAAAATGCAAGTATGCAAGCATGGAACATGGACTGAAATATGGTTCCTAATGATGCTAAATCATGAGAATAAGCCAAGTAAAGCATGCTAGTGACCCGCACACCCAAGGCTAGTAAGCTAGAATGCAAAGGAGCTATACAAAGCATGGCAAGCATGACTCCAAAGGCCCAAGACAGACCTTAAGTATGGCAAAATAGTGCTAAAACCCTCTTGGAGCCTAACCAAAATCATGCTAAAATGTCATCTCACAACATGATGCATATTAGGCCAAAACATAGGATTACAAGGTAAGCATATGATGCATGCAAGAGACCAATAAACCAAGCAAAAATAGATCTAAGGCATGCCAAAATATGACCAAATACCCACTGAAATGTGTCCAATACATGCAAGAATAAGGTGCTCCTTTGAAAGGCCAATAAGAGGGTTACTCTACACATGCAAAAAGGGTACTCAACATGACCAAAACAACTCTGGAATGGCTTATAGGGGTCCTAAAAACCACTGAAAAATGCCTGAACTGAGCTCAAGAAGTGTGCAAATATAGGCCCCTTTGTAAGGCCAAAAGTGCAAGCAAACAAGACAACAAGGAGAGGGGATGACCCTCTCCTTCTTAGGACCTTAAACCACCATCCTCACCACTAAAATCCCTCAAGATTTCAGTGGTGAGTGGTGAGGAGGCCCAAACAAGGTGGTCCCGAAGCTCACTAAAAATGCACAAAAATGAGGCCAAACAAGGCCTAAGAGGGGGTAGACAACCCCAAACACAAAAGTGTTCTTGAACCGACTTAAAAAGGAGCTAAAAACAAGACTTTTTTCAGTTATACACAAAGCTTAAATCAGCATGCAAGACAAGTCAAAAGCTAATGCAAGATTGGGGAAAATAAAGTAAAAGTATTACCTTTGAAGAACACCTCAAGAACAGCAAGTCTAGCCACCTTCTCCTGACCAAAACTGACCCAAAACTTCAAAAACAAACCCTCAAGGCCTCCCAAGTCGAAGTATGGTGTAATGGTGTGTGTATTAGTGCAATACTATGAACTAAACACACCTTTGGGCCCTCAAAACACACACAAAGGAAGAGAGAGAGGGAGATATAGAGAGAGAGGATGATATACCAGATATATGTATGTATTTAGGTGCAGGTTGTTCAACCATCTCAATGGAGGAGGAGGGTCTCTTTATACAGACAATGAAAGGGCTTAAAGCTTACAAGAGAAGCTAAAGGAAGGGTCAAGGGGGTCAAGGCTTCCAAGAGAAGCTAAGCTAAGGGTGCAAGCTTCTTGAGGAAGCCAAGACGAAAGGGTCAAGGCTTCCTCAAGAAGCCTTGAGCAAAGCGTGCAACAAGAGGGGTCAAAGGTGGTCAAAGGTACAAAACAACCACACAAGTGTATAGGGGGTCAGGTCTGTGCACTCCAGCTGGCACAGCTGGCACGCACCATGCCTAAAGGGTGCAAGAGGGGAAAACCGGCCAAGAAAAAAGGTCATCGGCCAAATAAATGGCCGGTCGGCACAATAAATGGCCGGCCTGCTATTTTTCCTGGCCGACCGGATAGATTGGTGGCCGGTGGGTGGCCGGCAAGGCCAAAATGTGGTTGGTGGGTGTCCAGAGTGAAGCCCCAGAAGTTAGCTTTCCAATTCCACAAACCTTGCATTAAAATTCCTCCTATGCAAAAAGTTATGCCTTTTTTGGTGAAGCCGTGCAGATTTAATCCAACCGGACTGATCCCCTACTTCAACCAACCATATCTCCCTCACTCGGACTTGGCTTTAGGAGATTCTTGAGTGCAAAATGAAGCCCCGGAAGTAAGTTTCAATGGTGCTGGCCTCATAGCTAAAGTCCAAGTATGCAAATGAATAAGCCCGATTCAGCGAGGGCTGCTGACTCTTTTCTACCTGGATTCATGCCGAACTTCTCCCAAAGTAGTTTTCTTCTCTCCTTTCCCCTTTTCTTCAACTCCAAACCCCTGAACAAGGTGTTTTGAAAGATTTTTCAAAGATTTCAACTCTCTTTCATTCATTTCCACTTTGTCCTTGCTCGGTTTATCGAAAAGCGCAACATTTAACAAAATGCGAGCCTCGGAACATCGCAGAAACTTTATTTCAAAAATGTTTTGAAAGAAAGGGTTTTAAGGTCTAAAAACCATTCAAAATAGTTTTGGTTCAAAAAGGGGTGGGATGTTGGGATTTGGCCCTCTCCTTGCCGAAGAAATTGAACCTTTGCCCTGCACATCTTTCATCACCGAGCAAACCATCAGCAGCGCCCAAGTCTTAAGGGCGGTAAAAAATGGGTGTCTGCAGTTGCCCCTCTTTGACAGAACTCGGAAGTCAAGAAGTCACGTGAGTGAATATCAAAGCCTAGAGACGACCCATTTTTAACAAGGCCGAAGACTTGGACAAACAAACAAAATATCGATAAATAAATGGTTGTGCCCACAGGCTGCCTACGTATCCCTTTGCAGGGAATCAAACCAGCATAGTTCCGGGGCAAGATGCAAATGATATGCAGGAAGACTTTCATAATTGGACTTATACGCTACGTGACGCCAGTTTGAAAGTCGGACTTATACGCTGCGCGAAGCCGGTTTGAAAGTTGGACTTATACGCTGCGCGAAGACGGTTTTGACAAGTAAAGTGCATAAAACAGTGCGATGTGCAAAATAGCGCGAATGAGATGTAATGCAAAATGTAATGAGACGCGCAAAATAGCGCGATGCGCAAAATAGCGCGAATCAAATGTAATGCACAAGGCGGTCACGATCGCCAAAAATAACACGATACGCAAAATAGCGCGAATGAAATGTAATGCACAAGACAGTGCGATGCGCAAAATAGCGCGAATAAAATGTAATGCACAAGACAGTGTGATGCGTAAAATAGCACGAATGAAATGTAATGCACAAGACAGCGCGATGCTCAAAATAGCGCGAATGAAATGTAATGCACAAGACAGTGCGATGCGCAAAATAGCGCGATGATTTGAAATGCACCAAACTGTGCGATAGGCTAAACAGCGCGATTGATTTGAAATGTACAAAACAGTGCGACACGCAAAATAACACGATGCCCAAAATAGCGCAAATGAAATGTAATGCACAAGACAGTGCGATGCGCAAAATAGCACGAATGAAATGTAATGCACAAGACAGTGCGATGCGCAAAATAGCGCGATGCGCAAAATAGCGCGAATGAAATGTAATGCACAAGACAGTGCGATGCGCAAAATAGCGCGATGATTTTAAATGCACTAAACAGTGCGATACGCTAAATAGCGCGATTGATTTGAAATGCACAAAATAGTGCGAGTGAGTTACAAAGTGTAAGTGCACAAGATAGTGCGAGTGAATGCATGTTCTATGCAAATGAGGTGCATTTTCTATGCAAGTACGAAGGAGTGCATTTTCTATGCAAAAGATACGAGCATTTTCTATGCAAGAAATAGGAGCATATTCTATGCAATATCGAAAGCAAGCATATTCTATGCAGAATTGAAAGCAAGTATATCCCATGCATTAATCATAACGATACGCGGCACGCATGGAACAAAAGTGTATATGAAAGTGCACATTCTATGCAATAGAGTGGCATCAAACATGTACTCTGGTGCCTCTGTTTTACCTCTCAGAAGGCTTTGCAACACACTCAGCTCAAAAGGGGACACCCTGTTTATATTGGCGAGAGGTAACATCTGTATGTGAAACCCTCGGGTGCTGCTTGGACTGTCATTCTGACTTGAAGCAGGCTTACACTTGAAGTAGAGGCATGCTCATTCTTCGGAACACTGACAAGGTCTGACGAGGTACATCTAGAATACAATCTCGGAATTTTCTGAAGTTGAAACACACTAAGATGCTCCAAATTTTGCTCTTTTCTTTTACTTCGCAGTCTAGAACCAATATAGCTTCAGATAAGTCCTAGTTTTGCGATTCGCATGACCTGAGTTGAACCCTGCGGTTTATGAAAGAAAGAACCTTGTTTTGCACAAATGTGGAGAATGGCACAGCACTCTGAGCACAAAACGATTTATTTTTGAAATTGAGAAAGGAGTTCTTAACCAGGTATTGAGCCTACGACCGAATACAGCGCACCACGACTCAATAAAGGAAAACAAAAGGTAAATAACCTAAACACATCAAGAAACACTCGAAACGACTCAAAACAAGAATCGAAATAAAACAAAAGACAAGACACTCAGACGTGCACAGGGAGCCTGTTTCTCCGGGTATGTTTCCCACCCTTTCTCATTTGTGATTCTCACATCACTCTGGCACTCAAGCTCCGTTTTTCTAAAAAAGCCCTTTTCTTACTTTTTCTCTCGTCGCACATCTCTCTATTCTTCACTCTCTCATTTTTTGTCCCTCTCCTGGGTGGTTGATGGATAAAGAAGAAGTTGCGGGCTCTTGCCTCTAGCATTCTGCTGGATTCTCTTTCTTCTGCTCACAACAGTGAACTTCCCCCACAGAGGGGTTGTGATGCGGCTGGATGTGCAGCAGATCTGCAATTGACATTGGTTGACGATGCTCTACTGGGGAGTTTGGACGTGATTAGATCTGTCCAGATGAGGGAATGAAATATCCTGCCCCATTCCAGTTCGTGCTTCGCACTTGGCTTGATACCTCGTTGCTTGGAGGGTGATAGAGCTTTTAGCCCTTTTGTGGTTAGTCTTAGTGGTGCCCTTTTCTAGCAAGTGTGGTGCCCTTTCTGGAAAGTATTTTGACAAAGGGGAAAAGACAGAACACCTAACTCAACTGTGCCCCTAGTTCATCATTTTGACCATTTTTTGTTTTGGTTTTTCTACAAAAACAATTTTGACCAATATGAGAGTTAGATTAACATGCTTATTCAACTTTTTGATTTTGAAAATTGTGATACCCCTGTTCTATATTATGTTAATTGGTCCCTAATACGTATATGATTATATGTTTTGATATGATTTTGTGTAACATTATGTGGGTATATGTGATTTTTGGATTTTATCTGTTCATCGTAGGAATATCTGTTTGAATAATCCGCTTCGGGAATTAAATTGAGAGCCTTATCGGCCACAGAACCCGGAATTGATTACGCCATTGTGATTGGCATAATTTTTAGAGCCTACAGTGAAATTTAATTGGAAATTGATTTGGGTCAGATTAAGTTGATTAAATTGATGAATTAAGTGCCCAATTGTTTTATAATAAAATAATATGTTGAGTGGGTGCTTATTAAGGGTTAACTACACCCTCATTTCTCTCCTTTAAGCTTCTTTTGGCTAATGAAAAACTCTTAGACTTAAGAGAGGGTCGGCTAAGAGAGAGAGGGTGAAGGAAATTGAGATTTTGGTCCTAAAGCTTGGTGATCTTGGAGGCTAGCTCAAGAATTTACCTTAAATTGTGAGGATTAAGCTTCTAGGTAAGCCATTGACTCTTGAATTCATGAATTGAACGTGTAATCTTGTGAGCTCAAGTATTTTTGTGATTAAGAGTATGATTTAAATTGGTCTTAATGAGATATAACCATGCATGCATAAAATTTCTTTTGAATTACCACAAGTTGCATAATCTAGCATGTATCATGTCGATTAAGCAAAAATGGAAGTTTAATCATGCATGCAAGCTTGGTTTTGTTGAGCTTTGGCACCATTTGCATCTTTGAAATGGAAATGAAGTCAAGATGGCCTTGCATGTTTGAATAATTAAAGATATGAGCTTGGATGCATGAATTTGTTATATTGGTGATGAGTTGTCATGTTTTGGGACATGCATGTAGGTAAATCAAGAAATTGAACATCATAATGCTATAATCTTGCAAGGGAACCATGTTAGTATGGTTATATTTGAGATTTGAGCCTTTGCATGCAAGAATGGTAGCTGGGAAATTGAATTGAAGCTCAAGAACACAACCTGGAATTTCCAGAATTTTGACTTCCGCTTGAGCAGGAGAAGTGCCGCTCGAGCGGAGAAATCGATCTCCCAGTATTTTCTGTAGACCTAGTTCCCACTCGAGCGGGGAAGTTGACGCTCAAGCAGGGAGCTATGTAGGCAGGAAGTCCGCTCGAGCGGGAATTGAAGGCAACCAGTACTTTTGCAGACCTAAGGGTCCGCTCAAGCGGGGAAGTCCACGCTCGAGCGGGGACCCTATTTTCTAAAATCCTGTTTTTGCTTTTTGTGTTCTGTTTTCCATTCTCTTTCACTTGCAAGCACTCTTAGGCATATGTTAAGCATTGTAAATGAGTTAATGAGATAACAATAAAGCCTAAAGAGGAATATGTGAATTAAAGAACGGATTGGACTGTTAATGACCTTTTTGTGTTCATGAAATGTGTAGGGTCAAGCTCTAGGGCAGATCCACAAGCCGACCACTATGAGTAATATCGATATTTGAATGCTTGTGAATGTCCAATTGTTTACTCCCTTTTTAGCTTTATGAATTGCTAATTGGGATTGTGGACGTAAGTCTGATATGAATGCATAAATGGACCCAAGGTCGTTTTGATAAGCATAAAAGGACCCGAGGTCGTTTTGATGAACATGAATGGACCAAAGGTCGTTTTGATGAACATGAATGGACCAAAGGTTGTTTTGATGCGAATGTATAGGCCGAAGGCCGTTCTGACATGAATGAGTGGGCCAAAGGCCGTTTTGAAACGAATGAGTGGGCCAAAGGCCGTTTTGAAATGAATGATTGGGCCAAAGGCCGTTTTGACATAATCGAATGGGTCGAAGGCCATTTTGACATGAATGAGTGGGCCAAAGGCCGTTTTGAAATGAATGAGTGGGCCAAGGGCCATTTTGAAATGAATGATTGGGCCAAAGGCCGTTTTGATATAATCGAATGGGCCGAAGGCCGTTTCGTCATGAATGTAAATCTGAATGGGCCAAAGGCTAGTATGTACGGAACTATGGTTACTTGATTTAAATTACCCTTATATATGTTAACTATAGATATGAATTGGGCCCAAGGCCGTTTGGAAAATATTGTTCTACGTCTTGTCGCATAAATTCTGTAATTGATATTATTCACTGGGCTATCGCTCATGCTCATTCATGTCTTTATAGGTGAGCCAAGAGAGGTCCAGACCCAGCCTCAGTGAAGCCTATGTAGAATAACCCAAGTTTTGGAGAGTCAGCCCTCGCGTCTCACGCATGAGACCTATCTTTGCCTTTTTGTTATCTATTTCATGTTGTCATGATGGCGAAGACTTTGTGTAATTCTGTATATAGTTTTGGTGGGTTGACTTGGACTTATATGATCCTGTTTATACAAAACTCATGCTACTATTTTACTGTTGTGAGTTATTAATGTCTATGTATATGGTTGTTTTGATGTGCCATGTAGGCACAGCTCTATGGACAAACTTTTGATTTGCTTCCGTTTCGCCCCATTAACTCTGTTAAAACACGTTTGGATCAGTTTGAGGCCGTAGGTAATCTCATGATTACTGCCCGGTTACGTCCTTAACCCACGGGGGCGGGTTAGGGTCGTGACAGAGTGGTATCAGAGCACGAGTTAATAACTCACACACTTGTCCAAAAAGAGCAATAAGCGTCTAGGTGAGATCTAGGATGCATTCAATCGGAAGCATTGGTTATGTGTTTAATTGTCTTGATGTGAACAATTATATGCTGTAAATTGTGAACTACTTGCATTGCGAATTATTTGGATATGTATGCTCCTTGTTACATGCATACTATTGTATATCTTGTATGAAAAATAATGCAAGTCTAATCAAATGGTGAGAACCCGAAGTGATGCGATAGAGGAATCTTCTACTGCCAGACTGGACCAAATGAAAAGAATGATTCATGAAATGGTAGAGGCTTTGAGACAGCAACAAGAGTGGCAACAACAGTGGCAGCAACCACACCCGCCACCTCTACCTATGGCACCACCCGTGCCAGATAATCAAAATGATGACCGGATTATAGCTCTCACCAAGGAATTCAAGAAAATGAAACCACCGTAGTTCCACAGGGGACTAGATCTGTTGAAGGCCGAAGCGTGGGTCCTCGGCATTGAGAAATTGTTTGAAGTGTTCCCCTGTTCAGAGACTGAGAAAGTGCTTCTAGCCACTTTTATGCTAGAAGACGAAGCAAGGAGATGGTGGATGTTGATGCGAGAAAATCATAAGGATGTTGATTGGGTGAAATTCTTAGAAATATTCTATGACAAGTACTTCCCACAGTGTGTTCGGGATAGTAAAGTGGCCAAGTTCATGGAACTCAAGCAAGATAGCATGACAGTGGCTGAGTATGAGGCCAAGTTCACTGAGTTGGCCAGGTTTGCACCACATGTAATTGACACAGACTATAAGAAGGCAAGACATTGCAAAGGCGGACTCTGCAGTGACATCCTAGAGAGGGTGAATGTCCTAAAGCTGGAGACCTACATTGGGGTGCTTGACAGGGCCATCATATCAGAGGCTAATATAGCTAGACAAGCTAAGCCAGCAACAGAATGGAAGGGTAACAAAAGGCAAGGCTTCTTTTCAAAGAAGAAATTCCTGAAAAAGCAAAACACGGGCTCCTCCACTACTTCAAATTCATCCCGAGACACAGCTCCCATGTGCAATATCTGTAGCAAAAGACACCATGGAGTTTGTTACCGTGCATCAGGAGGCTATTTCAAGTGTGGGAAACAAGGGCACATAGCCCAAGAGTGCAATCAGAATGGTGGGAAACTAGCAGCTAGTTCAACTGCATCGGTTCCAAAGCCAGGAAATACTGTGAGATCCACTATTACCAGGGACACAGTGAGACAGGGGAGAGTTTTTGCGTTTGTTCCGGGTGATACACGGAATGCCAATGCCGTTGTCTCAGGTACTATCTCAATATGTAATCAGGATGCTTTTGTATTAATTGATTCTGGATCAACGCACTCATTTGTGACACATGCATTTGTATCTAGACTGAAAAGACCCCTAGAATTGTTGCCATATTTGTTATGTGTGTCTGCTCCATCGGGGGAATCTGTGTTATATGACTCTATATATCAGTTTTGTGACATGCATATTGAGGATGCTACCCTATATGTCGATTTGTTGCCCTTAAACTTTAGACACTTCGATGTAATTTTGGGCATGGATTGGTTGACCAAATATTGTGCCACCATAGATTGTGTAACAAAGAGGGTTGTGTTTAAACCACTAGAACAGAAAGAGATTGTGTTTGTGGGAAATGGGGTAGTGCCTCCACCATATTTGATATCTGCAATGAAAGCACGTAAATTGATCAGGAAAGGGTGCCAGGGTTATTTGTGTTAGGTATTGACTGAACAATCTGTGAATGTTGAATTGAATGATATTTCCATTGTTAGAGAATTCCCAGATGTGTTTCCAAATGAATTACCAGGGGAATTGGTAGACAGGGAGATAGAGTTTACTATTGAGATTGTGCGAGCACCCAAATTTATTTCTAAAACTCCCTACAGGATGGCTACTTAAATGAAAGAATTAAAGGAACAGTTGCAAGACCTTCTTAATAAAGGGTTTATCCGGCCTAGCACTTCGCCTTGGGGCGCACCGGTGTTATTTGTGAAAAAGAAGGATGGTACTTTGCGCCTGTGCATTGATTATCGGGAATTGAACAAGGTAACAATAAAGAACAAGTATCTCTTACCCCATATTGATGATTTATTTGATCAGTTGCAGGGATCACAGGTGTTTTTTAAGATTGATTTGAGATCCGGGTATCATCAGTTTAAAGTTAAGGCAGAGGATGTTGAGAAAACAGCATTCAGAACAAGGTATGGTCATTTTGAGTTTCTTGTTATGCCATTTGGAGTGACTAATGCTCCGGCAGCATTTATGGACTTAATGAATAGAATTTTTAAAACCTACCTTGATGAGTTTGTTGTAGTCTTCATCGACGATATCTTAATATATTCTAAAGATAGACTTGAACATGAACAACATTTGAGGACTGTTTTACAAATACTTCGGGAAAGGAAATTATTTGCTAAACTAAAGAAATGTGAGTTTTGGTTGGAAGAAGTTGTTTTCTTAGGGCATGTGGTCAACAAGGAAGGAATTTCAGTGGACCCACAGAAAATAGAAGCAATTGTGAATTGGCCTACACCGACCAATGTAACAGAAGTTCGCAGTTTCATGGGCTTGGCTGGGTACTATAGGAGATTTGTGAAGGACTTTTCGAAGTTAGCTGTGCCTCTTACCCAATTGACACGTAAAGAGCAACCATTTGAGTGGAACGAAGAAAAAGAATCAACCTTTCATGAATTGAAAACAAGATTGACCACAGCACCAATTTTGACACTACCTTCAGGTACGAAAAATTTTGTGATTTTCAACGATGCGTCTTATAAGGGTTTGGATTGTGTGTTAATGCAGAACGGAAAGGTTATTGCCTACGCCTCTCGACAGTTGAGGCCACATGAAAAGAATTATCCAACACACGACCTAAAACTGGCCGCAGTTGTTTTTGCTTTGAAAATCTGGCGGCACTATTTGTATGGGGCAAAGTGTGAAGTCTACACAGATCATAAGAGCCTGAAATACTTCTTCACGCAGAAAGAGTTGAATATGCGACAGAGGAGATGGCTGGAACTGATAAAAGATTACGACCTAGAGATTCAGTATCATCTAGGAAAAGCTAATACAGTGGCTGATGCCTTGAGCAGGAAATCAACAGGGAGTATGGCTTGTTTGCTCACTGAATAAAGGGAAATTTTGCAAGACTTTGAGAATTCTGAAATTGAAGTGGTAGTAGGTGAACAGGGCGGATTGATAGCCGCTATTACAGCCGAGCCGGCAATTGTTGACGAAATCAAGCAGAGACAGAAAGATGATGAGTTCCTCGAAAAGGTAATTGATGAGTTTGAGACAAGTCCAAAAGCAGAGTTTAGCATTGAGAATGAAATGTTGAAATTCCGGAATCGAATATGTGTCCCTAATATTCCAGAACTAAAGAAGAGGGTTTTAGATGAAGCCCACAGATCCGTATTTGCTATGCATCCGGGTAACAATAAAATGTATCAGGATTTGAAACAAACCTATTGGTGGCCTAAAATGAAGAGAGAAATTGCGGAATATGTGTCCATGTGCCTTCAGTGTCAGCAAGTTAAAGCTGAACATCAGAAACCAGGGGGTCTACTTCAACCTCTCCCTATTCCTGAATGAAAGTGGGAACATGTGACTATGGATTTCGTTGTTGGCCTACCTCGGACTTCACGAGGTATGGATTCTGTTTGGGTCATAGTTCATAGACTGACTAAATCCACACATTTTCTGCCTGTCAAAACTACATTTACTGCTTATAGATTGGCTGCCATTTACGTTGATGAGATTGTCCGTTTACACGGAGTCCTAGTGCGTATTGTGTCGGATAGAGATCCGAAATTTGTATCTAGATTATGGAAGAGTTTGCAGGAAGCTATGGGAACAGAACTAAGGTTGATCGCATTCGACCCACGTATGATGGGCAATGTAACAAACGATACAAACTTTGGAAGATATGCTTCGCATGTGTGCTTTGGATTTTCAGGGGAGTTGGGAAGATTATTTGCCGCTTGCAGAATTTGCCTATAATAACAGCTTCCACTCCAGCATCGGTATGGCACCATATGAGGCTTTGTATGGTAGGAGGTGTAGATCACCTATTTGTTGGACAGAGGTCGGGGATAGAGCCTTGCTTGGGCCAGAAATTGTGCAAGACACTTCTGAGAAAATCAAGACTATTCGCCAAAGGCTCAAAACAGCTCAGGACCGACAAAAGAATTATGCGGACGTTCGGAGAAGACCTCTTGAGTATGAGGTTGGTGACCATGTGTTCATCCGTGTTTCTCCGATGAAAGGCCAAGTCAGATTTGGGAAAAAGGGCAAGTTGTCGCCCCGTTACATTGGGCCGTTTCAAATTTTGGAGAGGCTTGGTCCAGTTGCTTATAGAGTGGCTTTACCACCGGGATTCAAGCAAATCCATAATGTATTTCATGTGTCGATGTTGAGGGTTTACCTCCGAGACCCGTTTCATGTGATTGATTATCACCGGGTTGCTATTGATGAAAATGTGGCATATGCTGAATGGCCGGAACGAATTGTTGATCGGCAAGTGAAACAATTGAGAAGCAAGTCCATCGCAATGGTAAAAGTGGAATGGAAAGAGCACTATGGGATGGATGCCACGTGGGAAAAGGAGGAGGAAATGCGACTAAGCTATCCACATCTGTTTCCCGATGAAGGTAACTTAAGTTTGGAGGACCAAACTTCCTAAATGGGGGAAGACTGTGATAGCCCTGTTCTATATTATGTTAATTGGTCCCTAATACGTATATGATTATATGTTTTGATATGATTTTGTGTACCATTATGTGGGTATATGTGATTTTGGGATTTTATCTGTTCATCGTAGGAATATCTGTTTGAATAATCCGCTTCGGGAATTAAATTGAGGGCCTTATCGGCCACAGAACCCGGAATTGATTATGCCATTGTAATTGGCATAATTTTTAGAGCCTACAGTGAAATTTAATTGGAAATTGATTTGGGTCAGATTAAGTTGATTAAATTGATGAATTAAGTGCCCAATTGTTTTATAATAAAATAATGTGTTGAGTGGGTGCTTATTAAGGGTCAACTACACCCTCATTTCTCTCCTTTAAGCTTCTTTTGGCTGATGAAAAACTCTTAGACTTGAGAGAGGGTCAGCTAAGAGAGAGAGGGTGAAGGAAATTGAGATTTTGGTCCTAAAGCTTGGTGATCTTGGAGGCTAGCTCAAGAATTTACCTTAAATTGTGAGGATTAAGCTTCTAGGTAAGCCATTGACTCTTGAATTCATGAATTGAACGTGTAATCTTGTGAGCTCAAGTATTTTTGTGATTAAGAGTATGATTTAAATTGGTCTTGATGAGATATAACCATGCATGCATAAAATTTCTTTTGAATTACCATAAGTTGCATAATCTAGCATGTATCATGCCGATTAAGCAAAAATGGAAGTTTGATCATGCATGCAAGCTTGGTTTTGTTGAGCTTTGGCACCATTTGCATCTTTGAAATGGAAATGAAGTCAAGATGGCCTTGCATGTTTGAATAATTAAATATATGAGCTTGGATGCATGAATTTGTTATATTGGTGATGAGTTGTCATGTTTTGGGACATGCATGTAGGTAAATCAAGAAATTGAACTTCATAATGCTATAATCTTGCAAGGGAACCATGTTACTATGGTTATATTTGAGATTTGAGCCTTTGCATGCAAGAATGGTAGCTGGGAAATTGAATTGAAGCTCAAGAACACAACCTGGAATTTTCAGAATTTTGACTTCCGCTCGAGTGGGGGAAGTGCCGCTCGAGCGGAGAAATAGAGCTCCCAGCATTTTCTGCAGACCTGGTTCCTGCTCGAGCGGGGAAGTTGACGCTCGAGCGGGGAGCTATGTAGGCAAGAAGTCCACTCGAGCGGCCGAGTTCACGCTCGAGCGGGAATTGAAGGCAACCAGTACTTTTGCAGACCTAAGGGTCTCGGAAGGAAGTCCACGCGGCGGGGACCCTATTTTCTAAAATCCTATTTTTGCATTTTGTGTTCTGTTTTCCGTTCTCTTTCACTTGCAAGCACTCTTAGGCATATGTTAAGCATTGTAAATGAGTTAATGAGATAATAATAAAGCCTAAAGAGGAATATGTGAATTAAAGAACGGATTGGACTGTTAATGACCTTTTTGTGTTCATGAAATGTGTAGGGTCAAGCTCTAGGGCAGATCCACAAGCCGACCACTGTGAGTAATATCGATATTTGAATGCTTGTGAATGTCCAATTGTTTACTCCATTTTTAGCTTTATGAATTGCTAATTGGGATTGTGGACGTAAGTCTGATATGAATGCATAAATGGACCCAAGGTCGTTTTGATAAGCATAAATGGACCCGAGGTCGTTTTGATGAACATGAATGGACCAAATGTCGTTTTGATGAACATGAATGGACCAAAGGTTGTTTTGATGCGAATGTGTGGGCCGAAGGCCGTTCTGACATGAATGAGTGGGCCAAAGACCGTTTTGAAACGAATGAGTGGGCCAAAGGCCGTTTTGAAATGAATGAATGGGCCAAAGGCTGTTTTGACATAATCGAATGGGTCGAACGCCATTTTGACATGAATGAGTAGGCCAAAGGCCGTTTTGAAACGAATGAGTGGGCCAAGGGCCGTTTTGAAATGAATGATTGGGCCAAAGGCCATTTTGATATAATCGAATGGGCCGAAGGCCGTTTCGTCATGAATGTAAATCTGAATGGGCCAAAGGCTAGTATGTACGGAACTATGGTTACTTGATTTAAATTACCCTTATATATGTTAACTATAGATATGAATTGGGCCCAAGGCCGTTTGGAAAATGTTGTTCTACGTCTTGTCGCATAAATTCTGTAATTGATATTATTCACTGGGCTATCGCTCACTCTCATTCATGTCTTTGTAGGTGAGCGAAGAGAGGTCTAGACCCAGCCTCAGTGAAGCCTGTGTAGAACAACCCAAGTTTTGGAGAGTCAGCCCTCGCGTCTCACGTATAAGACCTGTCTTTGCCTTTTTGTTATCTATTTCATGTTGTCATGATGGCGAAGACTTTGTACAATTTTGTATATAGTTTTGGTGGGTTGACTTGGACTTATATGATCCTATTTATACAAAACTCATGCTACTATTTTACTGTTGTGAGTTATTAATGTCTATGTATATGGTTGTTTTGATGTGCCATATAGGCACAGCTCTATGGACAAACTTTTGATTTGCTTCCGTTTGGCCCCATTAACTCTGTTAAAACACGTTTGGATCAGTTTGAGGCCGTAGGTAATCTCATGATTACTGGCCGGTTACATCCTTAACCCACGGGGGCGGGTTAGGGTCGTGACAAAAATCATGTAAGTTAGGTTGTGAGCACTGAAAATTTTCCTTTTTTGGGTCCAAGAAATGGTCCAGTTTTAGAAAATACGGAATAATTTTCGAGAGGATTAGTCAACCTCAGTAAAAATTCTCAAAAACTATTTTTGCAAACGGCCAATGCTCAACAAGCACGGAACCTACTCTCGAGATGTACGACCTTGGACCCATAGCGATGGAAAATTGTCCCTTGTTTGAAGGACGCTGCATGGCA
The DNA here is from genome assembly GCA_025200525.1 of Camellia lanceoleosa. NCBI lineage: Eukaryota > Viridiplantae > Streptophyta > Magnoliopsida > Ericales > Theaceae > Camellia > Camellia lanceoleosa. The sequence goes on along the minus strand of CM045762.1, from coordinate 159,316,742 downwards.
ACGGAAAGTTGCCTCTTGTCTAAATGGCATCGCAGCGCATTATAATCAGTCCTCGGAGCGATGATTACAACCGAAATCTCGGATACAGAGAAGGCAAAGATGATCAAAACCATCACATGGACACAATCAAATTGAAGTGTTTTACGACTGGACTTCAGAATGAAGTTGCCTACGTATCCCAAAGATGGGAATCAAGCCTTACGTAGTTCGGGGTTAAGGTACACTCGGGTATTTAACCTCTCCTTTTGCGCTCTAACTTTTACCAAGGCGCCCGTTGCAAGTTTTCGACCTTGCGAGCTATGTTTTTCTTTTCTTTTCAATTTTTTCATTTCTTTTCATTCCTTTTCCTCTTTTTTCTTTTTCTTCAATTTTTTTCTTTTCTTTTTCTCCATTTTGTTTTTCTTTCATTATTTGCATTTTTCTTTCTTTTTTTTTGTTGTTCTTTTTCTTCTTTTTCTTGCTCTAACTTTTGCCTGTGTCGCCCTTCCGGTTTTCGGCCCAGCGAGCCTTTCAAAGGGTAAAAATGTAACAAGCCCATGCCAAATGGTTTTGAAATTGAAGCCTCTCTATATCCAGGAGAATGGTTGTGTACTGATTTGCAGAAGAATCCATCACGGTTGCTTCACGAGCTTCTTCCGGTGCGATCTGATCTTCTTGATCTGACTTTGGTGCCTCTTGTTCGAGGGCTGCTTCTAATTGAGCCACACAGGCCTCACATCATGATTGACCTCTGAACATTTTGAATCTAAGTTCAAGGTTTGAAAGTAAGGGGTCGAGTCTCGAGGCTGAAAGCGATCCTAAGCTGCACAATCTCAAGAGCGATTCCACACAGGTCTTCGCAGGACGGCACAAAAATATTTTTTGAAATTTTTTTAAGAAAGCGACAAATCGCTCGCGCTAAAGACAGTGTGGAGCCAATCTGGATCAAGCCAGGATCCTTCTCAGTACTCAGATTAACAAGCATGATTTCATTCATTAAAAGGCTCAGCACGCATCTCTTTCTCTCAATTTGATCAAATTTTGCAAATCCTGAGGAATTCTTCCCTCTTTGTTTTCAACACAATGTTCAAAAGGTTTTGAAAAACTTAGGTCATTACAATGACTTCAAGGCACAGAAAAGACAGAGTTCGTAGTCAAATACTGTCATCTCATTTAGAATTTCTAGCACAACTGGCATACAGCAGAAGCAAACACAAGAGTATGAAAATCACCGTTGTTCCATTCAGATCTGTTGGTGTAACTAGCTCCAGGCAGAAACAGACTCAAAAAGAAAATGAAAAGACAAACACAAAACGAGCAAGTGATATCCGAGGTAACACCCCCGAAATCACCCGACACCAACAAAACAGGACTAACTCGATACAACAAGACAGACCCAACTGACTCAGTACAAAAAGACTAACTCTACACAACACAACAAGACTGACCCAATACCCATGTCAAAAACTAGCATTTGCAAATGCTGAAAACAGTGCGTGCCATACGCCATATCTGGAGTCAATCGAGTGCCATCCGCAGGTGGTTCATCCCCCGATCACATCACATTATCCTCCACAAATTCACTGATTAAGTGCCGATAGACTTTGCTGAGTTGGTGCGACAATGACCTTATTGTCAATCAGATCTTGTCCTTCGTGGCGAAGACGGAAACAACCATCAGTGACATGGCCGACTTGCTGATGAAAGGCACAGTACTTGGTCGGATCATGGGAGCGAGGAAGTCTATCTGGCAGTGGTCGCGGCTCCAAGGGTTTCATATCCCCCTCTCTAATCAGGACCCTCAAGGCCGCTGTTAGAGACATGTACAGTGGTGCGAACACCCTCTGGCCTCGAGGTGGGTGTTTTGAGGTTTGTGGAGTTTTGTTGGATGCACCAGCAAAGGGATTGGCAGGCGTTGACTGGGTTTGCTGATCGTTTCCGAGCACGGGATTAGGGCTGAAAGGAACATTTCTGGTACAAAGGCCCTTCTCCCGGCTTGCCCCTTGATTCAAACTGCTCTCATTCTGAGTGGCGAAAGTGTCATCCACAGTTTTTGTAACAACTGCGAGGACTTGTTTTGTTCACCCTCACTTTCAAAGCCTCAATATCCCACCGAAGGTGTTCATGGGGACCATTGCCTGCCCCTACCTTATTCTTACTAGTCGCTTCCACTTTGTCAAGAGATTGGCCTTTTTCCAATGCAACCCATCCCAAAGTTGGGGAGCCTTTAGATATGAACTCCCTGGTACGTGATGTGGTTGATGATGGGACCAAAACCCCAAAGGCCAGATCTGCCACAGTTCTCTGAAGATCTTCGATCATCCTCATCAGCTCAGAAGTTATAGGTTCATGGGTTTGAGATGATTGGGGTTCAGATGCGCCCATCATGCATAAGTCCAGGCTCTCTAGGATAAACACATTAGGCTCGGGTAGATGGACTGGGGTGATGTATACGTTGGGGTCGTAAGGGACGACCAGTGTGTGGATTAGGTTGAGATGTGGATGAGGTACTTGGTCACTGGGGCCTGAAGGTGGAGCTATCGTCCGGTTGTCAATGAGATTTTGGATCTCATGACGAAAGTAGCAAGTGATAACAGGCTGCTGATGGTACACACAGTACTTGGAGGGGTTATGTCTGGCTGGGAGTGGGTCAGGCAGAGGTTAAGGATCGAGGGATTTGAGATGCCCTCTTTCCATCAAGGCTTTTAGTGCGCTAGTCAAGCTCATATAGAGGGGGGTGAAAGTTCTACCCTGAGCTCGGGCTGGGCCGACTGTTTGTAGGCTTGGATTGGCAAAAGGGTTGGCTATGGCTACTGTATTAATTTCGGTGGGTTTGGAAATAGCGTTGCTACCAGCATTGGTACTCCCGAAAATCACCCTTCTTGTCGGTTCACTTGTTCTGGGAATGATCCCTGTGTTGAACGCATTCTCGACCTGAACCCCCAGTTCATGCAAACTCTTGAAAGTGAATAGCGGAGCGACTATCAACTTTTGCAACATATCATGCTCAAGGTTTCACACCATCATCTGCACTTGATCCCTCTCAGAAGGCCGATCTGTCATCTATGCTGCCTTTGCTCTCCACCTCGCAACAAATTCCACAAAAGGCTCTGTTGGGTTCTGGCGAGTTGCTTCAAGTTCCTGCATGGTCATTTCAACTTGGGTGTTGTACGAATACTAATCGACAAAGGCCTCAGCTAGTTATTCCCAACTTTGCTTCACTTTGTCCTCCAACTTAGCGTACCAAGTGGCTGCTACACCTGACAGGGTTCTTCTATACAGAGAGAATTTTTGTGGCTTAGTCAGACCCATCGGCTTCAAGACATCCAAGAAAAGTCGGATATGTACCGTTGGATCTCCAGACCCGTCGAAACGGTCAATATATGGCATTTTGAATCTGTCTAAGAGTCGCACGGCAGACTTAGTGTGCCCATCCTTAATGTCGGGAATGGAGTTAAGGCCCTGTGCCTTCTTGAATTGTTTCTCAAGGTTTGCAAATTTCACTACAGTCAGATTGAGCTCATTAACATGAAAGGGTTGAAGCCTCTCAGTAGGATACACCACGGGTCTGAGCACCTGAGCTTGAGTCAACCTTTCCCGAGGATTCGGACACTACAAATTTTCAACTGGCGGAAGTGGATCAAAGTTCGGCTGGGGTCCCAAAGCTGGATGTGAGGCAGATGCCCCAAATGGGCGTGTTTCATATCGGTCTCGACCGCATGGCGCTTCACGATTTACGCCGCATCACGTACAAATTCTTCTGAACCCTGTGCCATCACGGGTCTGCTGATGATGTGACTGGTGACTGTCGGATCAGATGAACCAATGAGCCTTGTCTGGCCCTTCTTTGCCTTACCACTGGCGAAGGAAAACTGGTTGCCCTTGAATTGAATCTCTGACCTAACAAAGTCTATCAACACTAGTCCAATGTACCCGGGGAATATCGGAGCCTTCTGAAGCTATGGTTCCAGGACTACCTAGCAAAAGAGAAAACAGACAGCATCTCAGCTCAATTTTACTAGAATGGATATGAGCATAGCGGAATGACTGTGCTCAATACTGATCACTGTTCCCCAAATATGTGTCCCAAAACTGATACCCTCAGGTAAAACTGATTCCCCAAATACTGATGCCCACAGGCCTGATGCCCAAACTTGCAAACTGATATATGCATTCCTGTAGAGATACACTCTAAAAGCACATAGCAAGTAAAAAGAGCCAAAACACCCCTATGTTGGAGTAGGGTTTCCCTGTCCTAATTTGTCAGGAGCTAGGGTTTCACTACGCACACAGTGGTTTCAAACAACCTAACATCGAGTAAGCAATCTGTCCTAGTTCGGAATAGTCATTATGGATTTCGATATGCACTAGGTCGAATGGTCGAAAAGGGTGCCCCGGTAAAACCAGGGTTTGTGTTCCCATACTGTCAGAGCCCACAACCGGTCAGCCTTATGGTCATGTCTTGACAAGACAAGCCTCCGGCAAACCGTTCAGGAATGGAAGATGGCAAACACGGTGTCCTAGGCGCACCAATACACATGCAATGCAAAGAAACACATAAGTGAAATCAAAACAGGGTATCACGAGTTCGAGTCAAGCACTCTAAACTCCCTAGCAGAGTCCCCAGAAACTATAGACGTCACCGAACGCCCCGGGAGGATGACTCCCGTCTTGTTCGCTTTGTGGGTCTACTACAGTTCAAACTCAAATTGTCACGGTTCTAAATCTGAACCAAAGAGTCCAAACCTGGCAAATCATTTTGAGAAAAATAGATTTTTTTTGAAAGAAGTGCCAAACATGGACTGCTTTGCCAGATACAGAGTCGCCACCTAAATATTTTATTTTGGAAAGTTTAGAAAACCCTGACTCTGTGCCAAAGGCCACGTGTCTGTCATCACCAAAGTTGCCTCGGCTCGGGAACTTGGGTACGATTGGGGAAGGTCAGCTATGAGCACCCCCTCTCGCCCGATCAAAGATCGGCCTCTACTAACCGTGATATCTTATTTTGAAAACATTATATGCTCTTATTCCAGTTATTAGCCTAGAATTACTACGTTATGCGCACAGCAAACAAGTACAGACCAAATCGCCTAAATTAGAACAAAATATTTCATGTTTGTTTTGAAAACGGTTTGCTACTCGCAAGTAGGCTAAAATGCAGGTTTTGCCACCCTCGAGTGGGCTTTGGAAAAGATGGCTTTGCCACTATCTAGTGGGCTTAAAACTCTCAGTTTTAATGCATTATTCCAATTTAGGTAATTTGACCTCCATCCACAAGCATTCAAGAAATTATATCACATAAGCAGCTAGCCTCATGGTATTTATGCTGTCATGGCAACATTCACACACATGTGAGGATGCTAAAGCGAAAGAACTTACAGAGTACTCCAAGTCAAAACAGAAACCAGTTAGTAATCATATGCATGATCCTAGTTCATGTTAAGGTGGCTAATGCAACGCATGCAGGATGCAACTACAATAGGCTCGGCTATGCTAAAGATGGCATGTGAAATACTGCGATTAACAAGTACTCAACTTAGAATTTGAAATACAAGTGCAGCTAGCATGATGTACCGAGCACCGGTGCACATAAAACAAATGTATGGATGCACGCATGCATAGCATAAGGTATGCTAATTTAAATATGTCCTAATACTAACCATCAAAGCAGGTAAGTAAAAGGAAGAAAGAAGTGGGGGTTGAAAGACATGCGCACACGCACCCACACTTATTACAAATACGCCCTCACTCGGAGTGACCGAATAATAATACAAACTGAATAAATAATTAACTGCCCTAACTAATTAAATATTACAAAACCCTTAGCTAACTGACAAATTAATTAAACTATTAAAGCAGAAAAAGGCCCCGGGAAGAGGGCTCAATGCAATCTGGCGCCCGAAGCCACCAAAAAGCCAAGCACAAGTTGCCTCTGTTTTCCTGCTCTGCTCCTCTGAAAATTGTGCAAGTCCTGTGGATGCTTCCATGAACACAGGAGTGCCACCTGAGAGGAATGGCCACCGCCATGGGAATACTCACCACCACTTATTAATCCATCGGCCACCAATGGATGGCGGTTAAAGATAGATGGCCGACCGGCCAAAGCTTCCCGCAGAAACCTGTTTGACAGCAGCAGAGGGCAGACAAGGCATGGCAATACATTTCCAAAGCAATGTTTGCACCACCACCCTCCTTATCATATTCATGACTCAAAGGAGGATGGTTGTTGGCTCTCGGGCCACCAATCACGCATTTCTATGCATGATAGCCAAAGAGTCAAGATGTGCAATTTCAATATGGAATGAAATGCACAAAACAAATAATGGGCCCCAACCTCTATCATAATCAATTCAAGAGGCAAGAGATTCATGCTATGATATGCAACCTAAACATGCAAGCTAAGCATGCAAGATGAGCATGTGAACATGCAATATGCAAACATGTGTCAACATGTGAGGATAGGCAAACATGTAACAACATGTAACCTAACTAACATGCAACAACATGCAAAGATGGACTTAAACTAACATGGGTAGCTCTCAAGCATGCCAAAATCAGTGGCCAAAATGATGCAACAAAGGCATGAAAACACACACACAAGCATGCATCCACAAGGCCCTAAACATTGAGCATAAGCCATCAACTTTTCAAAGCATGAAAGGGTTGGAAAATGCAAGTATGCAAGCATGGAACATGGACTGAAATATGGTTCCTAATGATGCCAAATCATGAGAATAAGCCATGTAAAGCATGCTAGTGACCCGCACACCCAAGGCTAGTAAGCTAGAATGCAAAGAAGCTATACAAAGCATGGCAAGCATGACTCCAAAGGCCTAAGACAGACCTTAAGTATGGAAAAACAGTGCTAAAACCCTCTTGGAGCCTAACCAAAATCATGCTAAAATGTCATCTCACAACATGATGCATGTTAGGCCAAAACATAGGATTACAAGGTAAGCATATGATGCATGCAAAAGACCATTAAACCAAGCAAAAATAGATCTAAGGCATGCCAAAATATGACCAAATACCCACTGAAATGTGTCCAATACATGCAAGAATAAGGTGCTCCTTTGAAAGGCCAATAAGAGGGTTACTCTACACATGCAAAAAGGGTACTCAACATGACCAAAACAACTCTGGAAATGGCTTATAGGGGTCCTAAAACCCACTAAAAAATGCCTGAACTGAGCTCAAGAAGTGTGCAAATATAGGCCCCTTTGTAAGGCCAAAAGTGCAAGCAAACAAGACAACAAGGAGAGGGGATGGCCCTCTCCTTCTTAGGACCTTAAACCACTATCCTTACCACTAAAATCCCTCAAGATTTCAGTGGTGAGGAGGCCCAAACAAGGTGGTCCCGAAGCTCACTAAAAATGCACAAAAATGAGGCCAAACAAGGCCTAAGAGGGGGTAGACAACCCCAAACACAAAAGTGTTCTTAAACAGACTTAAAAAGGAGCTAAAAACAATATTTTTTTCAGTTATACACAAAGCTTAAATCAGCATGCAAGACAAGTCAAAAGCTAATGCAAGATTGGGGAAAATAAAGTAAAAGTATTACCTTTGAAGAACACCTCAAGAACAGCAAGTCCATCCACCTTCTCCTGACCAAAACTGACCCAAAACTTCAAAAACAAACCCTCAAGGCCTCCCAAGTCGAAGTATGGTGTAATGGTGTGTGTATTAGTGCAATACTATGAACTAAACACACCTTTGGGCCCTCAAAACACACACAAAGGAAGAGAGAGAGGGAGATATAGAGAGAGAGGATGATATACTAGATATATGTATGCATTTAGGTCTGGAGTTGTTCAACCATCTCAATGGAGGAGGAGGGTCTCTTTATATAGACAATGAAAGGGCTTAAAGTTTACAAGAGAAGCTAAAGGAAGGGTCAAGGGGGTCAAGGCTTCCAAGAGAAGCTAAGCTAAGGGTGCAAGCTTCTTGAGGAAGCCAAGACGAAAGGGTCAAGGCTTCCTCAAGAAGCCTTGAGCAAAGGGTGCAACAACAGGGGTCAAAGGTGGTCAAAGGTGCAAAACAACCACACAAGTGTATGGGAGGTCAGGTCTGTGCACTCCAGCTGGCACAGCTGGTACACACCATGCCTAAAGGGTGCAAGAGGGGAAAACCGGCCAAGAAAAAAGGTCATCGGCCAAATAAATGGCCGGTCGGCACAATAACTGGCCGGCCTGCTATTTCTCCTGGCCGACCGGATAGATTGGTGGCCAGTGGGTGGCCGGCAAGGCCATAATGTGGTCGGTGGGTGTCCAGAGTGAAGCCCCAGAGGTTAGCTTTCCAATGCCACAAACCTTGCATTAAAATTCCTCCTATGCAAAAAGTTATGCCTTTTTTGGTGAAGCCGTGCAGATTTGATCCAACCGGACTGATCCCCTACTTCAACCAACCATATCTCCCTCACCCGGACTTGGCTTTAGGAGATTCTTGAGTGCAAAATGAAGTCCCGGAAGTAAGTTCCAATGGTGGTGGCCTCATAGCTAAAATCCAAGTATGCAAATGAATAAGCCCGATTCAGCGAGGGCTGCTCGACTCTTTTCTACCTGGATTCATGCCGAACTTCTCCCAAAGTAGTTTTCTTCTCTCCTTTCCCCTTTTCTTCAACTCCAAACCCCTGAACAAGGTGTTTTGAAAGATTTTTCAAAGATTTCAACTCTGTTTCATTCATTTCCACTTTGTCCTTGCTCGGTTTATCGAAAAGCGCAACATTTGACAAAATGCGAGCCTCGGAACATCGCAGAAACTTTATTTCAAAAATGTTTTGAAAGAAAGGGTTTTAAGGTCTAAAAACCATTCAAAATAGTTTTGGTTCAAAAAGGGGTAGGAAGTTGGGATTTGGCCCTCTCCTTGCCGAAGAAATTGAACCTTTGCCCTGCACATCTTTCATCACCGAGCAAACCATCAGTAGCGCCCAAGTCTTAAGGGCGGTCAAAAATAGGGTGTCTGCAGTTGCCCCTCTTTGACAGAACTCGGAAGTCAAGAAGTGACGTGAGTGAATATCAAAGCCTAGAGATGACCCATTTTTGACAAGGCCGAAGACTTGGACAAACAAACAAAATATCGATAAATAAATGGTTGCGCCCACAGGCTGCCTACGTATCCCTTTGTAAGGAATCAAACCAGCGTAGTTCCGGGGCAAGATGCAAATGATATGCAGGAAGACTTTCATAATTGGACTTATACGCGACGTGACGCCAGTTTGAAAGTTGGACTTATACGCTGCGCGAAGCCGGTTTGAAAGTTGGACTTATACGCTGCGCGAAGCCGGTTTTGACAAGTAAAGTGCATAAAACAGTGCGATGTGCAAAATAGCGCGAATGAGATGTAATGCAAAATGCAATGAGACGCGCAAAATAGCGCGATGCGCAAAATAGCGCGAATGAAATGTAATGCACAAGACAGTGCGATGCGCAAAATAGCATGATACGCAAAATAGCGCGAATGAAATGTAATGCACAAGACAGTGCGATGCGCAAAATAGCGCGAATAAAATGTAATGCACAAGACAGTGTGATGCGTAAAATAGCACGAATGAAATGTAATGCACAAGACAGCGCGATGCGTAAAATAGCGCGAATGAAATGTAATGCACAAGACAGTGCGATGCGCAAAATAGCGCAATGATTTGAAATGCACCAAATAGTGCGATACGCTAAACAGCGCGATTGATTTGAAATGCACAAAACAGTGCGACACGCAAAATAACACGATGCCCAAAATAGCGCAAATGAAATGTAATGCACAAGACAGTGCGATGCGCAAAATAGCACGAATGAAATGTAATGCACAAGACAGTGCGATGCGCAAAATAGCGCGAATGAAATGTAATGCACAAAACAGTGCGATGCGCAAAATAGCACGATGATTTGAAATGCACTAAACAGTGCGATACGCTAAATAATGTGATTGATTTGAAATGCACAAAACAGTGCGATACGCTAAACAATGCGATTGATATTCAATGCACAAAATAGTGCGAGTGAGGTACAAAGTGCAAGTGCACAAGATAGTGCGAGTGAATGCATGTTCTATGCAAATGAGGTGCATTTTCTATGCAAGTACGAAGGAGTGCATTTTCTATGCAAAAGATACGAGCATTTTCTATGCAAGAAACAGGAGCATATTCTATGCAATATCGAAAGCAAGCATATTCTATGCAAAATTGAAAGCAAGTATATCCCATGCATTAATCATAACGATGTGCGGCACGCATGGAACAGAAGTGTATATGAAAGTGCACATTCTATGCAATAGAGTGGCATCAAACATGTACTCCGGTGCCTCTGTTTTACCTCTCAGAAGGCTTTGCAACACACTCAGCTCAAAAGGGGACACCCTGTTTATATTGGCGAGAGGTAACATCTGCATGTGAAACCCTCGGGTGCTGCTTGGACTGTCATTCTAACTTGAAGCAGGCTTACACTTGAAGTAGAGGCACGCTCATTCTTCGGAACACTGACAAGGTCTAACGAGGTACATCCAGAATACAATCTCAGAATTTTCTGAAGTTGAAACACACTAAGATGCTCCAAATTTTGCTCTTTTCTTTTACTTTGCAGTCTAGAACCAATATAGCTTCAAATAAGTCCTGGTTTTGCTATTCGCATGACCTGGGTTGAACCCTGCGGTTTATGAAAGAACGAACCTTGTTTTGCACAAATGTGGAGAATGGCACAGCACTCTAAGCACAAAACGATTTATTTTTGAAATTGAGAAAGGAGTTCTTAACCAGGTATTGAGCCTACGACCGAATATAGCGCACCACGACTCAACAAAGGAAAACAAAAGGTAAACAACCTAAACACATCGAGAAACACTCGAAACGACTCAAAACAAGAATCAAGATAAAACAAAAGTCAGGACACTCAGACGTGCACACGGAGCCTGTTTCTCCGGGTATGTTTCCCACCCTTTCTCATTTGTGATTCTCACATCACTCTGGCACTCAAGCTCCGTTTTTCTGAAAAAGCCTTTTTCTCACTTTTTCTCTCGTCGCACATCTCTCTATTCTTCACTCTCTCATTTTTTGTCCCTCTCCTGGGTGGTTGATGGATAAAGAAGAAGTTGCGGGCTCTTGCCTCTAGCATTCTGCTGGATTCTCTTTCTTCTGCTCACAACAGTGAACTTCCCACACAGAGGGGTTGTGATGCGGCTGAATGTGTAGCAGATCTGCAATCGACATTGGTTGATGATGCTCTACTGGGGAGTTTGGACGTGATTAGATCTGTCCAGATGAGGGCATGAAATATCCTGCCCCATTCCAGTTCGTGCTTCGCACTTGGCTTGATACCTCGCTGCTTGGAGGGTGATAAAGCTTTTAGCCCTTTTGCGGTTAGTCTTAGTGGTGCCCTTTTCTAGCAAATATGGTGCCCTTTCTGGAAAGTATTTTGACAAAGGGGAAAAGACAGAACACCTAACTCAACTGTGCCCCTAGTTCATCATTTTGACCATTTTTTGTTTTGGTTTTTCTACAAAAACAATTTTGACCAATATGAGAGTTAGATTAACATGCTTATTCAACTTTTTGATTTTGAAAATTGTGATACCCCTGTTCTATATTATGTTAATTGGTCCCTAATACGTATGTGATTATATGTTTTGATATGATTTTGTGTAACATTATGTGGGTATATGTGATTTTAGGATTTTATTTGTTCATCGTAGGAATATCTGTTTGAATAATCCGCTTCGGGAATTAAATTGAGGGCCTTATCGGCCACAGAACCCGGAATTGATTACGCCATTGTGATTGGCATAATTTTTAGAGCCTACAATGAAATTTAATTGGAAATTGATTTGGGTCAGATTAAGTTGATTAAATTGATGAATTAAGTACCCAATTGTTTTATAATAAAATAATGTGTTGAGTGGGTGCTTATTAAGGGTTAACTACACCCTCATTTCTCTCCTTTAAGCTTCTTTTGGCTGATGAAAAACTCTTAGACTCAATAGAGGGTCGGCTAAGAGAGAGAGGGTGAAGGAAATTGAGATTTTGGTCCTAAAGCTTGGTGATCTTGGAGGCTAGCTCAAGAATTTACCTTAAATTGTGAGGATTAAGCTTCTAGGTAAGCCATTGACTCTTGAATTCATGAATTGAACGTGTAATCTTGTGAGCTCAAGTATTTTTGTGATTAAGAGTATGATTTAAATTGGTCTTGATGAGATATAACCATGCATGCATAAAATTTCTTTTGAATTACCATAAGTTGCATAATCTAGCATGTATCATGCCGATTAAGCAAAAATGGAAGTTTGATCATGCATGCAAGCTTGGTTTTGTTGAGCTTTGGCACCATTTGCATCTTTGAAATGGAAATGAAGTCAAGATGGCCTTGCATGTTTGAATAACTAAAGATATGAGCTTGGATGCATGAATTTGTTATATTGGTGATGAGTTGTCATGTTTTGGGACATGCATGTAGGTAAATCAAGAAATTGAACTTCATAATGCTATAAAGGGAACCATGTTAGTATGGTTATATTTGAGATTTGAGCCTTTGCATGTTAGAATGGTAGCTAGGAAATTGAATTGAAGCTCAAGAACACAACCTGAAATTTTCAGAATTTTGACTTCCGCTCGAGCGGAGAAATAGAGCTCCCAGCATTTTCGCAGACACGGTTCCCTCGGCGAAGTTAACGCCGAGCGAGCTATGTAGCGAGAAGTCCGCTCGGCCGAGTTCAGCCTTCGGCGGGAAGTCCAGTCGGGGCGGGGACCCTATTTTCTAAAATCATGTTTTTGCATTTTGTGTTATGTTTTCCGTTCTTTTTCACTTGCAAGCACTCTTAGGCATATGTTAAGCATTGTAAATGAGTTAATGAGATAATAATAAAGCCTAAAGAGGAATATGTGAATTAAAGAACGGATTGGACTGTTAATGACCTTTTTGTGTTCATGAAATGTATAGGGTCAAGCTCTAGGGCAGATCCACAAGCCGACCACTGTGAGTAATATCGATATTTGAATGCTTGTGAATGTCCAATTGTTTACTCCCTTTTTATCTTTATGAATTGCTAATTGGAATTGTGGACGTAAGTCTGATATGAATGCATAAATGGACCCAAGGTCGTTTTGATAAGTATAAATGGACCCGAGGTCGTTTTGATGAACATGAATGGACCAAAGGTCGTTTTGATGAACATGAATGGACCAAAGGTTGTTTTGATGCGAATGTGTGGGCCGAAGGCCGTTCTGACATGAATGAGTGGGCCAAAGGCCGTTTTGAAACGAATGAGTGGGCCAAGGGCCGTTTCGAAATGAATGATTGGGCCAAAGGCCGTTTTGATATAATCGAATGGGCCGAAGGCCGTTTCGTCATGAATGTAAATCTGAATGGGCCAAAGGCTAGTATGTACGGAACTATGGTTACTTGATTTAAATTACCCTTATATATGTTAACTATATATATGAATTGGGCCCAAGGCCGTTTGGAAAATGTTGTTCTACGTCTTGTCGCATAAATTCTGTAATTGATATTATTCACTGGGCTATCGCTCACGCTCATTCATGTCTTTGTAGGTGAGACAAGAGAGGTCCAGACCCAGCCTCAGTGAAGCCTGTGTAGAACATCCCATGTTTTGGAGAGTCAGCCCTCGCGTCTCACGCGTGAGACCTGTCTTTGCCTTTTTGTTATCTATTTCAAGTTGTCATGATGGCGAAGACTTTGTGTCATTTTGTATATAGTTTTGGTGGGTTGACTTGGACTTATATGATCCTATTTATACAAAACTCATGCTACTATTTTACTGTTGTGAGTTATTAATGTCTATGTATATGGTTGTTTTGATGTGCCATGTAGGCACAGCTCTATGGACAAACTTTTGATTTGCTTCCGTTTCGCCCCATTAACTCTGTTAAAACACGTTTGGATCAGTTTGAGGCCGTAGGTAATCTCATGCTTACTGGCCGGTTACATCCTTAACCCACGGGGGCGGGTTAGGGTCGTGACAAAAATCATGCAAGTTAGGTTGTGAGCACTGAAAATTTTCCTTTTTTGGGTCCAAGAAATGGTCCAGTTTTAGAAAATATGGAATAATTTTCGAGAGGATTAGTCAACCTCAGTAAAAATTCTCAAAAACTATTTTTGCAAACGGCCAATGCTCAACAAGCACAGAACCTACTCTCGAGATGTACGACCTTGGACCTATAGCGATGGAAAATTGCCCCTTGTTTGAAGGACGCTGCATGGCAACGGAAAGTTGCCTCTTGTCTAAATGGCGTCGCAGCGCATTATAATCAGTCCTCGGAGCGATGATTACAACCGAAATCTCGGATACAGAGAAGGCAAAGATGATCAAAACCATTACATGGACATAATCAAATTGAAGTGTTTTACGGCTGGACTTCAGAATGAAGTTGCCTACGTATCCCAAAGTTGGGAATCAAGCCTTACGTAGTTCGGGGTTAAGGTACACTTGGGTATTTAACCTCTCCTTTTGCGCTCTAACTTTTACCAAGGTGCCCGTTGCAAGTTTTCGACCTTGCGAGCTATGTTTTTCTTTTCTTTTCAATTTTTTCATTTCTTTTCATTCCTTTTCCTCTTTTTTCTTTTTCTTCAGTTTTTTTCTTTTCTTTTTCTCCATTTTGTTTTTCTTTCATTATTTGCATTTTTCTTTCTTTTTTTTTTTTGTTGTTCTTTTTCTTCTTTTTCTTGCTCTAACTTTTGCTTGTGTCGCCCTTCTGGGTTTTCGGCCCAGCGAGCCTTTCAAAGGGTAAAAGTGTAACAAGCCCATGCCAAATGGTTTTGAAATTGAAGCCTCTCTATATCCAGGAGAATGGCTGTGTACTGATTTGCAGAAGAATCTATCACGGTTGCTTCACGAGCTTCTTCCGGTGCGATCTGATCTTCTTGATCTGACTTTGGTGCCTCTTGTTCGAGGGCTGCTTCTAATTGGGCCACACAAGCCTCACATCATGATTGACCTCTGAACATTTTGAATCTAAGTTCAAGGTTTGAAAGTAAGGGGTCGAGTCTCGAGGCTGAAAGCGATCCTAAGCTGCACAATCTCTAGAGCGATTCCACAGAAGTCTTCGCAGGACGGCACAAAAATATTTTTTGAAATTTTTTTAAGAAAGCGACAAATCGCTCGCTAAAAGACAAGTGGAGCCAATGGATCAAGCAGATCCTTCTCAAGACTCGATTAACAAGCATGATTTCATTCATTAAAAGGCTCAGCACGCATCTCTTTCTCTCAATTTGATCAAATTTTGCAAATCCTGAGGAATTCTTCCCTCTTTGTTTTCAACACAATGTTCAAAAGGTTTTGAAAAACTTAGGTCATTACAATGACTTCAAGGCCTGTAAAAGACGAGTTCGTAGTCAACATGTCATCTCATTTAGAATTTCTAGCACAAGCGCATACGTGAAGCAAACACAAGAGTATGAAAATCACCGTTGTTCCATTCAGATCTGTTGGTGTAACTGGCTCCAGGCAGAAACAGACTCAAAAAGAAAATGAAAAGACAAACACAAAACGAGCAAGTGATGTCCGAGGTAACACCCCCGAAATCACCCGACTCCAACAAAACAGGACTGACTCGATACAACAAGACAGACCCAACTGACTCAGTACAAAAAGACTAACTCTACACAACACAACAAGACTGACCCAATACCAAAGTCAAAAACTAGCATTTGCAAATGCTGAAAACAGTGCGTGCCATACGCCATATCTGGAGTAAATCGAGCGCTATCCACAGGTGGTTCATCCCCCGATCACATCACATTATCCTCCACAAATTCACTGATCAAGTGCCGATAGACTTTGCTGAGTTGGTGCGACAATGACCTTATTGTCAATCAGATCTTGTATTTCGTGGCGAAGATGGAAACAACCATCAGTGACATGGCCGACTTGTTGATGAAAGGCACAGTACTTGGTCGGATCATGGGAGTAAGGAAGTCTATCTGGCAGTGGTCGCGGCTCCAAGGGTTTCATATGCCCCTCTCTAATCAGGACCCTCAAGGCCACTGATAGAGACATGTACAGTGGTGCGAACACCCTCTGGCCTCGAGGTGGGTGTTTTGAGGTTTGTGGAGTTTTGCTAGATGCACCAGCAAAGGGATTAACAGGCGTTGACTGGGTTTGCTGATCGTTTTCGAGCACGGGATTAGGGCTGAAAGGAACATTTCTGGTACAAAGGCCCTTCTCCCGGCTTGCCCCTTGATTCAGACTGCTCTCATTCTGAGTGGCGAAAGTGTCATCCACAGTTTTTGTAACAACTGCGAGGACTTGCTCTTTGTTCAATCCCTCAGCTTTCAAAGCCTCAATATCCCACCGAAGGTGTTCATGGAGACCATTGCCTGCCCCTACCTTGTTCTTACTAGTCGCTTCCACTTTGTCAAGAGATTGGCCTTTTTCCAATGCAACCCATCCCAAAGTTGGGGAGCCTTTAGATATGAACTCCCTGGTACGTGATGTGGTTGATGATGGGGCCAAAACCCCAAAGGCCAAATCTGCCACAGTTCTCTGAAGATCTTCGATCATCCTCATCAGCTCAGAAGTTGTAGGTTCATGGGTTTGAGATGATTGGGGTTCAGATGCACCCATCATGCATAAGTCCAGGCTCTCTAGGATAAACACATTAGGCTCGGGTAGATGGACTGGGGTGATGTATACGCTCGGGTCGTAAGGGATGGCCAGTGTGTGGATTAGGTTGAGATGTGGATGAGGTACTTGGTCATTGGGGGCTGAAGGTGGAGCTATCGTCCGGTTGTCAATGAGATTTTGGATCTCATGACGAAACAATAGTCGGTGCCATGACCGCGCTGCTGATGGTACACACAGTACTTGGAGGGGTTATGTCTGGCTGGAAGTGGGTCAGGTAGAGGTTGAGGATCGAGGGGTTTGAGATGCCCTCTTTCCATCAAGGCTTTTAGTGCGCTAGTCAAGCTCATATAGAGGGTGAAAGTTCGCCTCGAGCTCGGCCGGGCATTGCTTGTAGGCTTGGATTGGCAAAAGGGTTGGCTGTGGCTACTGTATTAATTTCGGTGGGTTTGGAAATAGCGTTACTACCAGCATTGGTACTCCCGAAAATCACCCTTCTTGTCGGTTCACTTGTTCTGGGAATGATCCCTGTGTTGAACGCATTCTCGACCTGAACCCCCAGTTCATGCAAACTCTTGAAAGTGAATAGCGAAGCGACTATCAACTTTTGCAACATATCATGCTCAAGGTTTCACACCATCATCTGCACTTGATCCCTCTCAGAAGGCCGATCTGTCATCTATGCTGCCTTTGCTCTCCACCTCGCAACAAATTCCACAAAAGGCTCTGTTGGGTTCTAGCGAGTTGCTTCAAGTTCCTGCATGGTCATTTCAACTTGGGTGTTGTACGAATACTGATCGACAAAGGCCTCAGCCAGTTATTCCCAATTTTGCTTCACTTTGTCCCCCAACTTAGCGTACCAAGTGGCTGCTACACCTGACAGGGTTCTTCTATACAGAGAGAGTTTCTGTGGCTTAGTCAGACCCATCGGCTTCAAGACATCCAAGAAAAGTTGGATATGTACCGTTGGATCTCCAGACCCGTCGAAACAGTCAATATATGGCATTTTGAATCTGTCTGGGAGCTGCACGGCAGACTCAGTGTGCCCATCCTCAATGTTGGGAATCGAGTTAAGGCCCTGTGCCTTCTTGAATTGCTTCTCAAGGTTCGCAAATTTCACTACAGTCAGATTGAGCTCATTAACATGAAAGGGTTGAAGCCTCTCAGTAGGCTGCACCACGGGTCTGAGCACCTGAGCTTGAGTCAACCTTTCCCGAGGATTCGGACACTGCAAATTTTCAACTGGCGGAAGTGGATCAAAGTTCGGCCGGGGTCCCAAAGCTGGATGTGAGGCAGATGCCCCAGATGGACGCTGTTTAACATCTTGGTCTCACCGCATGGCGCTTCCTCGATTTAACGCCGCTATCACGCCACAAATTCTTGAACCCTGTGCCATCACGGGTCTGCTGATGATGTGACTGGTGACTGTCGGATCAGATGAACCAATGAGCCCTGTCTGGCCCTTCTTTGCCTTACCACTGGCGAAGGAAAACTGGTTGCCCTTGAATTGAATCTCTAACCTAACAAAGTCTATCAACACTAGTCCAATGTACCCGGGGAATATCAGAGCCTTCTGAAGCTATGGTTCCAAGACTACCTAGCAAAAGAGAAAACAGACAGCATCTCAGCTCAATTTTACTGGAATGGATATGAGCATAGCGGAATGACTGTGCTCAATACTGATCACTATTCCCCAAATATCTGTCCCAAAACTGATACCCTCAGGTAAAATTGATTCCCCAAATACTGATGCCCAAACTTGCAAACTAATATATGCATTCCTGTAGAGATACACTCTAAAAGCACATAGCAAGTAAAAAGAGCCAAAACACCCCTATGTTGGGGTAGGGTTTCCCTGTCCTAATTTGTCAGGAGCTAGGGTTTCACTACGCACACAGTGGTTTCAAACAACCTAACATCGAGTAAGCAATCTGTCCTAGTTCGGAATAGTCACTATGGATTTCGATATGCACTAGGTCGAATGGTCGAAAAGGGTGCCCCGGTAAAACCGGGGTTTGTGTTCCCATACTGTCAGAGCCTACAACCGATCAGTCTTATGGTCATGTCTTGACAAGACAAGCCTCCAGCAAACCGTTCAGGAATGGCAGATGGCAAGCACGGTGTCCTAGGCGCACCAATGCCCATGCAATGCAAAGAAACACATAAGTGAAATCAAAATAGGGTATCACGAGTTCAAGTCAAGCACTCTAAACTCCCTAGCAGAGTCCCCAGAAACTATAGACATCACCAAACGCCCCAGGAGGATGACTCCCGTCTTGTTCGTTTTGTGGGTCTACTACAGTTCAAACTCAAATTGTCACGGTTCTAAATCTGAACCAAAGAGTCCAAACCTGGCAAATCATTTTGAGAAAAACAGATTTTTTTTGAAGAAGTGCCAAACATGGACTGCTTTGCCAGATACAGAGTCGCCACCTAAATATTTTATTTTGGGAAATTTGGGAAACCCTGACTCAGTGCCAAAGGCCACGTGTCTGTCATCACCAAAGTTGCCTCGGCTCGGGAACTTGGGTACGATTGGGGAAGGTCAGCTATGAGCACCCCCTCTCGCCCGATCAAAGATCGGCCTCTACTAACCGTGATATCTTATTTTGAAAACATTATATGCTCTTATTCCGGTTATTAGCCTAGAATTACTACGTTATGCACACAGCAAACAAGTATAGACCAAATCACCTAAATTGGAACAAAACATTTCATGTTTGTTTTGAAAACGGTTTGCTACTTGCAAGTAGGCTAAAATGCAGGTTTTGCCACCCTCGAGTGGGCTTTGGAAAAGATGGCTTTGCCACTATCTAGTGGGCTTAAAACTCTCAGTTTTAATGCATTATTCCAATTTAGGTAATTTGACCTCCATCCACAGGCATTCAAGCAATTATATCACATAAGCAGCTAGCCTCATGGTATTTATGCTGTCATGGCAACATTCACACACATGTGAGGATGCTAAAGCGAAAGAACTTACAGAGTACTCCAAGCCAAAACAGAAACCAGTTAGTAATCATATGCATGATCCTAGTTCATGTTAAGGTGGCTAATGCAACGCATGCAGGATGCAACTACAATAGGCTCGGCTATCCTAAAGATGGCATGTGAAATGCTGCGATTAACAAGTACTCAACTTAGAATTTGAAATACAAGTGCAGTTAGCATGATGTACCGAGCCCGGTGCATATAAAACAAATGTATGGATGCACGCATGCATAGCATAAGGTATGCTAATTTAAATATGTCCTAATACTAACCATCAAAGCAGGTAAGTAAAAGGAAGAAAGAAGTGGGGATTGGAAGACATGCACACACGCACCCACACTTATTACAAATACGCCCTCACTCGGAGGGACCGAATAATAATACAAACTGAATAAATAATTAACTGCCCTAGCTAATTAAATATTACAAAACCCTTAGCTAATTGACAAATTAATTAAACTATTAACGCAGTAAAAGGCCTCGGGAAGAGGGCTCAATGCAATGCGCGCTCGGCTCCGCCAGAAAAGCCACTGCCAAGCACAAGTTGCCTCTGTTTTCCCTGCTCTGCTCCTCTGAAAATTGTGCAAGTCCCAAGGATGCTTCCATGAACACTGTGGAGTGCCACCGGCTGAGAGGAATGGCCACCGGCCATGGGGAATACTCACCGGCCACTTATTAATCCATCGGCCACCAATGGATGGCCGGTCGGCACTGTAGATGGTCGGCCGGCCAAAGCTTCCCGCAGAAACCTGTTTGACAGCAGCAGAGAGCAGACAAGGCATGGCAATACATTTCCAAAGCAATGTTTGCACCACCACCCTCCTTATCATATTCATGACTCAAAGGAGGATGGTTCTTAGCTCTCGGGCGACCAATCACGCATTTCCATGCATGATGGCCAAAGTGTCAAGATGTGCAATTTCAATATGGAATGAAATGCACAAAACCAATAATGGCCCCCAACCTCTATCATAATCAATTCAAGAGGCAAGAGATGCATGCTATGATATGCAACCTAAACATGCAAGCTAAGCATGCAAGATGAGTATGTGAACATGCAATATGCAAACATGTGTCAACATGTGAGGATAGGCAAGCATGTAACAACATGTAACCTAACTAACATGCAACAACATGCAAAGATGGACTTAAACTAACATGGGTAGCTCTCAAGCATGCCAAAATCAGTGGCCAAAATGATGCAACAAAGGCATGAAAACACACACACAAGCATGCATGCACAAAGCCCTAAACATGGAGCATAAGCCATCAACTCTTCAAAGCATGAAAGGGATGGAAAATGCAAGTATGCAAGCATGGAACATGGACTGAAATATGGTTCCTAATGATGCCAAATCATGAGAATAAGCCAAGTAAAGCATGCTAGTGACCCGCACACCCAAGGCTAGTAAGCTAGAATGCAAATGAGCTATACAAAGCATGGCAAGCATGACTCCAAAGGCCCAAGACAGACCTTAAGTATGGCAAAACAGTGCTAAAACCCTCTTGGAGCCTAACCAAAATCATGCTAAAATGCCATCTCACGACATGATGCATGTTAGCCCAAAACATAGGATTACAAGGTAAGCAGATGATGCATGCAAGAGACCATTAAACCAAGCAAAAATAGATCTAAGGCATGCCAAAATATGACCAAATACCCACTGAAATGTGTCCAATACATGCAAGAATAAGGTGCTCCTTTAAAAGGCCAATAAGAGGGTTACTCTACACATGCAAGAAGGGTACTCAACATGACCAAAATAACTCTGGAAATGGCTTATAGGGGTCCTAAAACCCGCTAAAAAATGCGTGAACTGAGCTCAAGAAGTGTGCAAATATAGGCCCCTTTGTAAGGCCAAAAGTGCAAGCAAACAAGACAACAAGGAGAGAGGATGGCCCTCTCCTTCTTAGGACCTTAAACCACCATCCTGACCACTGAAATCCCTCAATATTTTAGTGGTGAGGAGGCCCAAACAAGGTGGTCTTGGAGCTCACTAAAAATGCACAAAAATGAGGCCAAACAAGGCCTAAGAGGGGGTAGACAACCCCAAACACAAAAGTGTTCTTGAACTGACTTAAAAACGAGCTAAAAACAAGACTTTTTTCTGTTATACACAAAGCTTAAATCAGCATGCAAGACAGGTCAAAAGCTAATGCAAGATTGGGGAAAATAAAGTAAAAGTATTACCTTTGAAGAACACCTCAAGAACAGCAGGTCCAACCGCCTTCTCCTGACCAAAACTGACCCAAAACTTCAAAAACAAACCCTCAAGGCCTCCCAAGTCGAAGTATGGTGTAATGGTGTGTGTATTAGTGCAATACTATGAACTAAACACACCTTTGGGCCCTCAAAACACACACAAAGGAAGAGAGAGAGGGAGATATAGACAGAGAGGATGATATACCAGATATATGTATGCATTTAGGTCTGGAGTTGTTCAACCATCTCAATGGAGGAGGAGGGTCTCTTTATATAGACAATGAAAGGGCTTAAAGCTTACAAGAGAAGCTAAAGGAAGGGTCAAGGGGGTCAAGGCTTCCAAGAGAAGCTAAGCTAAGGGTGCAAGCTTCTTGAGGAAGCCAAGACGAAAGGGTCAAGGCTTCCTCAAGAAGCCTTGAGCAAAGGGTGCAACAACAGGGGTCAAAGGTGCAAAACAACCACACAAGTGTATGGGAGGTCAGGTCTGTGCACTCCAGCTAGCACGCACCATGCCTAAAGGGTGTAAAAGGGGAAAACCGGCCAAGGAAAAAGGTCATCGGCCAAATAAATGGTCGGTCGGCACAATAAATGGCCGGCCTGCTATTTCTTCTGGCCGACCAGATAGATTCGTGGCTGGTGGGTGTCCAGAGTGAAGCCCTAGAAGTTAGCTTTCCAATGCCGCAAACCTTGCATTAAAATTCCTCCTGTGCAAAAAGTTATGCCCTTTTTGGTGAAGCCGCACAGATTTGATCCAACCGGACTGATCCCCTACTTCAACCAACCATATCTCCCTCACTCGGACTTGGCTTTAGGAGATTCTTGAGTGAAAAATGAAGCCCCGGAAGTAAGCTTTTCAATGGTGGTGGCCTCATAGCTAAAATCCAAGTATGCAAGTGAATAAGCCCGATTCAGCGAGGGCTGCTCGACTCTTTTCTACCTAGATTCATGCCGAACTTCTCCCAAAGTAGTTTTCTTCTCTCCTTTCCCCTTTCTTCAACTCCAAACCCCTGAACAAGGTGTTTTGAAAGATTTTTCAAAGATTTCAACTCTCTTTCATTCATTTCCACTTTGTCCTTGCTCGGTTTATCGAAAAGCGCAACATTTGACAAAATGCGAGCCTCGGAACATCGGAGAAACTTTATTTCAAAAATGTTTTGAAAGAGAGGGTTTTAAGGTCTAAAAACCATTCAAAATAGTTTTGGTTCAAAAAGGGGTGGGAAGTTGGGATTTGGCCCTCTCCTTGCCGAAGAAATTGAACCTTTGCGCTGCACATCTTTCATCACCGAGCAAACCATCAGTAGTGCCCAAGTCTTAAAGGCGGTCAAAAATGGGGTGTCTGCACCCCCCAACTAATCCCTTAAGCCCAGCGCTAGCCGAAGCCCAGCGCTAGCCGACGCCAAGCTCCTGCAAAGACCCCTACCAACAAAACTAGAACTAGAAGACGCTGAGGTCTTGACTTCTCGGAGACTGACCCTTCCAACCCTCCAATCGCCTTGCCAGCCATTCATCTTGGTCCTAGAGTTGCCATTGCCGCTACTACCAATGAAATGGGACATGCAAAAATTGTTCGGGATGACCTGCTAGCCAACATCCCTGGCATGGTGTCGGTTCATTCTTCTTCCCCATCCCAATCCTAACCAAAGCCCAAGGCAAAGAGGGTAAAAAGGGCTAAGGCCAAAGCCGCAGCCACAGAAGTTGAATCAGAAGATACATTGCCAATTTCTAAATTGGCTAAAATAAAGAAGAACTCTGCTACCGCTGAGAAGAGGCCTATCAAGGCCAAGACGTCTGATCAACCGCGATCCAAGAAGCCGAGGTCCGGGGGGGCTTCTGAGCTCGGTGTCTTTCGTGCCAACGAGCCCTAGACCCCGTCTTTCAAGGTCGGAGACCGACTTCTTCTAGCCAGGGACAGTGTGCTCGATAGTGTAGAAGTTGGTGCCGCCCTTTCCACCGTCGTTCTCCTTCCGGCCGACATCAATCGGATGGCCGAGCTCTCTGAGTATGAAAACTATGTATTGATGATGCAGTATTGCGTTTTGGTAAGTTTCAGCACTTGTAACTTTTTGTCCAATTTTAACTTCGATTCTCATACTTAACGAATTTTCTTTCCATTCTTACAAGCTATCCAGCAAGGTCACTCCCTCGCAGTCAAAACTGAGGAGTTTAAGAAGGAACTGACCAACAAGACAAAGGAGGCAACCAAGCTCCTATCTTCACTAAACAAGGCCAAGGCCTGTATCCGAAACTTGCAGGACGAAGCGAAAGCTGCCCAGCTGGCCCAAAGCAAAGCTGAGGATCACGCTGAAGCCACTAAAAATATTTTTGTATTGAATGCTTTGGGCACGCTGAAGTATTGAATGCTTGTCTTAGAATATTTTTGTATTTCTTCAAGGTACACCTTAACTGTGTAATCACTTCGGGGTAGAGTACCTCGAATATAAACCTTGACTGTTTGTCTCGGCCAACAATTGGAATACCTCAGCTAACACTTAAAAATATTTCGAAATATTTTTACAAGTGTTATTTCTTAAACTTATTCAGTCAAGTATTGCTTCTTTACTTCCACTTGTTGTCTTCTATTAAGACTTCACCCTTCCAACCTTTCCAAGCTTGACAACCTGGTTAGTCATCTCAGGTAATATGTACCTTAGATACTCCTTTCCTTATTACCTCGGCTAACTTCAACTTGCAAATTGTTTCAAAAATTTCAACAAGTGTCAAGCCTATTCATGCTTCCTTCATCTGGATAGCTTGGTTGACTCCAACTTGTAAATTTCAACAAGTGTCAAGTATGTTCCTTATTTCTGCTTCCTGCCCCCTAATGTGAACCTAAGTATCACTTATGTTCACATTAAGCATGTAACTTCAATTTTTCCGAAGTGTAATTCAAACAAAGACTAGCCGAGGTGTTCGACCTTGGTTTCTCTATTAATCTAACTAAAGCGGACTTAGTTCCATTCTAAGTTTAACTCTGCCGACATGGCAAGTCTAGATTAATTCAACTTAGTTAAACTCTATTATATGCAAGTATAATTCAACTCTGCCATATAATAAGTCTAAGTTACTCTTCATGTTTCATTCAGAAACACCTCTAACTTAGTTCAACTCTATTATATGCAAGTATAATTTAAGTCTACCATATAATAAGTCTAAGTTATTCGTCATGTTTCAATTAGAAACATCGCTAACTTAGTTCAATTTTATTATATGCAAGTATAATTCGACTCTACTATACAATAAATCTAAGTTATTCGTTATGTTTCAATCAGAAACATCGCCAACTTAGTTCAACTCTATTATATGCAAGTATAATTCAACTTTGCCATATGATAAGTCTAAGTTATTCATCATGTTTCAATCAAAAACATCATCATAGGACTGGTCAGTCCTATCGCACAAATTTCAAATTCATAAAAATCAAACTAGCACTTTATTATTACTTCGGCTAATAAAATCATGACATAATCTTCAAAAAATAGAAGACTAATGATAAAAAAAAAAAAAAAAAAAAAAAAAAAAAAAAAAAAACTTCAAATTGCAAGTGTTCCAAGGTCTTGGCAACTCTTTGCCATTGGTGTCTTCAAGCTGATATGCCCCATTGCCAGCAACCGAGATGATTCTATAACGCCCCTCCCAGTTTGGGCCAAGTTTTCCCTCCCTAGGATCCTTCTTGTTGCCGACAACTTTCCTCAGGACGAGGCCTCCACTTTGAACTCTCTTGGGTTGACCTTCTTGTTGTAAGCCCTAGCAAGCTGCTGCTGGTATCCCCCAGCCGAATTGCTGCTCTCTCTCTTGTCTCCTCCAGCAGGTCCAGATCTCGGGCCAGGAATGCCTCGTTAGTCCCATTCTCTACTTCCTGGGTTCTGATTCCAGGGATGTCAACTTTCAGTGGAATAACTACTTCAGTGCCATAAGCCATGGCAAAATGAGGATCCCCAATTGATCTTCTCAGCGTAGTCTGATATACGCAGAGCATACTGGGCAACTCCTCTACCCACTTCTCTTTTGCTGCTTCTAGCCTCTTCTTGATCCCATCCAAGATAGTCTTATTAGATGCTTCTGCTTGACCATTGCTCTGAGGGAAACTTGGAGTGAAGTAGTAGTTCTTGATTTTGTACTTTGTATAGAAGTTTTTGATTAGCTTACTATCAAACTGTGTACCATTATCTGCTATTATTGCCCTTAGGATCCCAAACCCAATGATGATGTTTTTCCATATGAAGTTCTTCACATCAATATCTCGAATCTTCACAAAGGGTTCAGCCTCTACCCACTTCGTGAAGTAGTCAATTGCTACCAACAGAAACTTCCTTTGCCCAATTGCTTAGGGATGTTATCCAACAAGATCCATGCCCCACTGGGCAATGGCCAAGGGCTAGAGACTGGGTTCAAATCTGCTACTAGTTGATGTATCAAAAGTGCAAACCTTTGACACTTCTGGCATTTTCTGATGTAAGCTTCAGCATCCTTCTGCATGTAGGGCCACCAGTACCCCTGAATGATGGCCCTATGAGCAAGTAATATGGCCCCAACATGACTTCTACAGACTCCTTCATGAATCTCATACAGAAAGTCCTCAACCTGGAAGGGATGTACACATCTCAAAAGGGGTCTAGTAAAGGATCTCTTGTAGAAATGGCTATCTGCTATTAGGCTGAACCTGGCCGACTTCAATCTGGTCTTGTGTGCCTTTTTTCGATCGTCTGGAAACTTGCTATCCCTGAGGAACATCACTATTGCATCCATCCAACTTGGACCCATCTCCACACACATTGCCTCATACTTTGTTATTAGAGGTTCTATACTTGGTCCTGTCAAGTAATTAATCATGATTGTCCTTGGCTCTTCCAACTTTATTGCACTAGCCAGGTTAGCCAAGGCGTCGGCATAACTATTGTCATCTCGGCTAACTTGCTATAGCCAGCAATCTTGGAACCAAGGAAAGCAATCTAACAACCTCTTTAACATAGGTTATCATTCGTTCATCTTGGGCTGCATACTCCCCGATTGCCTGATTCACAATAAGTTGGGAGTCACAAAAGACTACCACATCATCAGCTTCCATTACTGCTGCCAACTTTAACCCTGCAATCAGTGCCTCATACTCTGCTTCATTGTATGAGGCCTTGAATCCTAAACGAACAGACTGCTCTATCATTCGCCCATCTGGCGATGCAAACACTACTCCAGCCCCCACTCCTTGACAGTTTGAACTTCTATCAACAAACAGGCAGAAGGAGTCGTTGATTTAGAAGTCGCAGGGCTTTGGTTTCTCATCTTTCTTCTGTTTTGCTAGAGTGAGGTTATTGGGCCCCAGTTGGGTTTCTTCCTGCTTCTCTAGGCATCCTAAGTCACAGCTCACCGGAGTCCGACATGGGATGGCTGTAGACACCCCATTTTTTACCGCCCTTACGATTTAGACGTCATCACTTGCACACTCAATGATGAGTGTATATGCTTGTTAAGTGCTCGGAGTCCTCAGTGGAATGCTATAGCTTTGATCCTTCAAACCCTACATACCTGTTGCCTTATTTTTGGACCAAAACCAGAGATTTTCAAGCCTGCAACCCCTTGTAGCCTGTCGGCCCCTTTTATTGGCTGTCGGCCACTACTTTTGGTTACCAACCACTGATGTGGCTTGCCGGCACTAGTAGTGGCCTGCTAGCCACAAGTTTTTTATAGATATTTTTCTACCAGTTGTGCCAACTGTTGGCATAAATGCATGCACCTTCTAAGGGAGTTGCTTGGTGTTCTATATATAGAAGGCCTTCCCTTCCATTTTTAAGGTTGGAATTTTTAGAGCAAAAATTCTCTCTCTCTCTCTCTTGCAATTTCTTAGCTTTTTGCAAGCCTTTGCCTATACACTCTTAACCAAACCTCTCCATCTTTCAGCTAAGGTACCTTTGAGCCTCGTTTGAGCTCTTGAGGGTGTGTTTCCCTTGATTTGTTGTCTAGAATTGGTTCTTCTCTTCAAGAGGTATAAAGCTTTGCTTCTCTTCTTGCTTTAATCACTCCTTTTCTTACTATTTTCCCACTATTTCTTGGCTGTATAAACTCTGTATTTTTAGGCTGAAACTTGTGGTTTATGGCCAATAAGGGTTGAGGGATGGTTCACCCTTCTTTACACCTTGCTTTCAAGGCCTTTACCCTTGTGTTTCCCACCTTTACACTATCTTTTTTTGAGCTTTTAAACACTGATTTTCAGAGTTATTTCAGTGGCTAAAATTATGGTTTGAAGTCCAAAATTGGAGGATTAGCCTCCCCTCCTTGTGTCTCGCTTACTAGCCTAGCATGTTCTATGTTTTAGCTTATTGTTCTAGCTCTTTTTGTCTTAATTCCAGCGTATTTTAGGACTTATTTAGCACTGGTATAGGGCTATTTTTAAGTGTTCATTACATTTGAGCCTTGTATTGCATGCTTGTAGTGTAATTATCCTCATAGGTTTGGTGGTCTAGGCCTTAGCCACCATCCTATTTGACTTGATAATGTTTATTTATGGCTTTCCATACTTGTGATCACTTTTAATCACCTCTGCAACCTCCCTTCTTTCTTGGCTTTTGCTTTGCTTTGAGAGTTGTTTCAAACCTGTTGTTCTTTTAAGCTTGAGATCGAGGTTGTCATGTTTAATGGTTTAATCTCTTTTGAGGGTTCATTATCAACGACATGACATCTCTCTCATGCCTTAAACCAGCTCTTGGTTTGAAACTTCTTTCCATTAGAGGACTTAACTCACTTTTGGACTCAATTGATTAAATAATTGAAAGGTAACTAAAATGGAGTAATAAAATTGGTGATTAAAAAATGATGTAAGATAATAATTTGGTTTGGGTTCATTTGGACGTTAATTGAACTCTTGAGTCTTGGATCGTTTCATACTCATTAGTGATGTAAACAACTCAAGATTCATTGTCAACTATTTCCCTTGATCATTCATGATAGGGAGGTGCATTTATTGAACTTGCACACTTTGGTTCATAGGCCATCATGCAATGAAATTGCATCCATTGATGGTTTATTAACCAAGTTTACTACTTCTTTGAGCTATTTGATGATAAGAAGGGGTGAGTTGTGCAAACAAACCCTTGAGAATACCTTGTTCCTACTCTGTTTGCTCTCTGCTACAACAGGAAAATCCAGTCATCAGTGGCTAGCAAGCCAATATTGGTAGCTGGCAAGCCACCATTGGTGGACCGCAAGCCATCACTTCTAGTCTGCCAGCCACTTGTGCAAAATACAGCAATGTATTTTTGAAGCAGAACAGAATTAGTCTTGAGGTGGAAAAACAGCATAAGTGTTCCACTGTGTAACAGAGGCATTTGGCAGCAGAAACAGTGGCTTTTTCAGGTGAAAAGTCCACGCATGCATGAGCATTCCCCATTTCCCAAAGAGAAGTAATTAGAAGTAGTTAATTTAGTTACT
This sequence comes from Camellia lanceoleosa, assembly GCA_025200525.1. Taxonomy (NCBI): domain Eukaryota; kingdom Viridiplantae; phylum Streptophyta; class Magnoliopsida; order Ericales; family Theaceae; genus Camellia; species Camellia lanceoleosa. Next base: position 159,287,590 of record CM045762.1, on the reverse strand, counting down.
TCATGTTGTAATTAATTAGTTAGCTAATTAGAATTTTGTAATTAATTAATTAGTTAGATTATGATGTTGTAATAACTAGGTAGAATAGTTAGCTTCATTTGAGTTTGTAATAGTTAATTAATTACCTTAGCTTTAATTAGTTAGCTAGTTTATTCATTTGGACCCTCCTGCGCGAGGGCAGGCAGTGTAATAATGTGTATGTCTTCCAACTCCACGTCTTTCTCCCTTTTATTTACCTACTTATGATGGTTAGTTTAAGACATCATGTTTTGTTTAGCATCTCTCATGCCTTGCATCCACTTGTATTGCATGCATTAGGCTCGGTTCATCATTCTAACTTGTATTGTTAGTTTAATGCTTCTTTGAATACGTGCTTAGACCGCATGCTATCAAAATTGATCGATATGCCATATTAGCAGCCAAGCCTAGTAATTACATGTCGCATGTGTTACATTAGTCATATTACTTAGTTAGGATCATACATTTTTCCTAACTCCTTCATCCTTTTTGGCTTAGAGTACTACGTGAGTTCTTTTATTGTTTTAGCATATCGCATGCGTGTGATTCTTGCCATGTCTAGCATGCTTGCCATGAGGCTAAATGCTTAATTGATAAACTGCTTGAATTGGAATAATTTGAGTAAAGTTTATATGCGATCACTTCTTCAAGTGGTACATATTCGAAATAATTTTTGCAAACGAACATGAGCAAATGTGTCAATTCTTACAAGTTAGTCTATACTTGTGTGTGCATCACATAGCAATGCTAGCCTAATAATCGGAATAAGAGCATATAATGTAAATAAGATTCATATCATGATTAGTAGAGGCCGATCTTTGATCGGGCAAGCAGGGGTGCTTAATTCATGACCTTCCCCTCTTGTACCTAAGTTCCCAAGTCGAGACAATCTTGGTGATGATGGATATGTGGCATTTGGCACGAGTCATAGGTTTCTTAAATTTTTCAACAACATTTAGGTTGCAACTCTGTATCTGGCAAAGCAGTCTATTTTTAGCAATTTGATTCAAAATCGATTTTCCAAAAGATTTGCCAGATTTTGACTCTTTTGTGTTTATCTATTTCTCATTGTACTTGTAAGATCAGATTCAAAACCGTGGGAGTCTAATATTGTAGGGCTTATTCGTCTTCTGAAAGGAGCATGAAAAGTCGAGCTACAGTTTCTGCCAACTCTGCTAGTGACTTAGAGAACTTGACTTGAAATGCATGATATGAAATTTCATCTACACTTATATGTTTCTTTGTATTTGCATTTGCATTAGTATGCCTAAGTCACTGTGTTTTCCATTTGCTATTCCTGGATGGTTTGCCGAAGGCTTGCCTAAAAGCTTGCCAAAAGGTTGATCGGGCATGGGCTCTACCATGATGGGAACATAACCCTTGGATCTGGACTACCACTATACCATTTGATCCTCTTTTCACTTCTTGGTGTTAGATGTGAGAGGTATATTAGGTAGTCTTGCTGAGGTACCCTTCTAACCATTCGGCCTAGTTGCATATCGAAAAACCATAGAGACTGTTCCAAACTAGGACAGGATGCTTACCCGAATACAGGATTGCGTGAAACCGCTTTGTTTGAATAGTGAACCCTAGTTCTTGACAAAACTAGGACAGGGTAACCCTACCCCCTCATAGGAGTGTTTTGGCTCTCACTTAACTAGTATGTGCTTTATAGTGAAACTGTACATGAATGTGCACATCAATTGCGAGTTTGGTATCTGTTTTGGGGGCAGAATTTAGTGTTGAGTGCAGTCTTACAGCTTTGATTACATCTATGTTGGTAACATTATTAGCTGAGGTGCTGTGCGATTTCTGATTACTGCTTTCTTTTTGCCTAATTTCTTTTTGCTAGGTAGTTTAACACCATAGCTTCAGAAAGTTCGGATATCCCCCAAGCACTCTAGACCCGCGTAAGAAGGCTTTGGAAAGCCGAAAGATCTTGTTCGAGGACAGCCCATGTTTACTTCACTCCCACCAGTTACAAGACGGAGGAGAGTTAGGCAAAGTTCATCGGTCCAGTTTTTACAATAGTCACCTCTCAATTCACTTGCATCCAGTAGTCAAGTTCAATGACAGTTTTCTACTTCTAGTCTAGCACGAGATCACTTGCCTATTCTGATGACACAGTACCCCCCAATCAGTATGGAGGAGTCGATACATCATCTTCAGCAAACAGTTGAAACCCTACAACAAGATGCTGCCCATTAGGCCGAGGTCACAGCCCGTCAGGCTAAGGTAATAAACAGACTATAACAACAACAACCACCATAGCCAACAGCGGCCTTATCATCCCATGCACCTCCCACGGGTATCCTAGCGCCCGAAGCCACTGCCCATACTGCTAATGTCCAAGAAAATCAGGGCAATCCGATAGAGTCGATCCCAGCACAAGCCTCTAAAGCACCTGTGTATCAAATCGAGGCTCCGTTTGAGTTTGAGGTGGACCAGATCATCCAGATCGTCCGTCCGAAGAGCGCTTTGTTGTATTTTGCTTATCGAGTTGTTGCTTTGTTTATCGAGTTGTAAGTTTTGTCGAGCTGTCGCATTTTGTGTTTTGAGTTGTTACTTTTTGTTTACGCAATTTTGTTAAGTCTTGTTTATCGAGTCGTTAACATTGTTGTATTTTGTTTATCGAGTTGTAAACTTGCTAAGATTCTGTTATTTCTTAGTGAGTCGAGTTGATTTGTTGCGTCGGTTCATTACCTGACCCGGTAAATACACAAGGCACATTCCCATTCAATTCCATTTTTGTGCAAAATGATGTGATGCGATGCTAAGAGTTTCAAATACAAAGACCTTTTCAAACGCTGTTTCATTCCATCATGTTTTACAACAAAATAAAGGTACAAGTTTTACAGAAAATAAAACTACCTAACAATATACAAAGTGCTACAAACTACTAGCAAAAAGTAAAATAAAGCAGGAAATAGCATCAATATCCTCGGGAGCGGGAATGAGGAGGCCCCCTCATCCTCTTCTATGGGACAACCTCTGCACCATCATCACCATCCTGCCTGAGTCACCATCCTCGGGATCCCCTCACCTCGCCTCCACTCCCGAAACAAGGCCGAGCCCTCCTCGCCAGAGATGTCTCGACTCACGATCTGCGACCTCCTCCTCCTCCTCATCGCTCTGCCTTTACAACACGTGCCCCACGCTCATGAGACGACCCCACCCTCGAGCTCCCGAAGGCCTAGATGGCCTGCCCCCGAGAAGGCCCCGATGGCCCCTCGAAGGGCCCAGATGGCCCAAAGACTCGACCTTCTAAGAAGGTCTGTGGTCTGCCCATGGCGGCATATACAGGAGGCATCTGAAAGTGAAGAGTTCAATACATCGCTCAAATATGAAAAGGCACTTAAGTACAATATCACGAGTGGGGTGTGTCGATGTGCTCTACATAGCCTATCAATGCAACAGAATGTTCAAAACCAAAGATGTCATCGAAATATGCTAAACAGAAAGATGGATGGCTCGACACCCATAATGGCCAACTGCCTCCCTCCAGAGGATCATGCCCTCGAATGTGGCCAAGATCCCGAGCATCTCATCCATGTACTCAACCGGAGGCTACAGACAAAGGCAAAACTATCAAGAAGGAATAAATGTCCAAATATCCGATCGATAAATCAAAGTCAGAAACATACCGGGGTGAATCAGATCTCGACATATCTCGTGGTCGAAGAGGAGGCTCCAATGAGACAGTAAGGAGTCCCAAATTGCCAACTCGTCAACTCGCTCGGCATGTCTGGCCACCCAGGATGATGAAGATTCCGAGGGATCGGGGGAATCGACCCACCCCCACCTCTAGACGTATCGGCCTGCCGATGAGGGATATCCGTAGTAGCACGAGCCCGACTCGAAGATGGTACATCAGTAGGCCTCAGTGGCGGAGCACGCACTCCCGTCAAGGGAGGCATCAGATATGTGTGACAATAAGTGGCGTAGTCCCCGTCCGTAAGGTGTAGCAAAGCATCGGTGCCCTGCATAGCACTAACGACCTCCTAGGTAGAGAGTCTATCAGCAGTCCGCATAGTGGCTGGAGGTGCTGCAAGAGGGTCCTGAGAATTGTACCCCCACACCTGACGCAGAAAGCGTTCCCTCAGGAACCACGCCCTACCAACCGGTCCTTCAAGCAGGAACCTGTACTGGGAGTTGCCCGCTCCTCCGGGATACTGAAATCGGAGACCATCGCCCAAGACCGCCCAGGGCTGCCACGTAATCTGCGGATAACCAGTGCATGAATCAATCAGAAATTGGGAATATACAGGGCAGATCAAAGATGAAAACGGAAAAGAACTGAGAGTTATGAAATACCTCTGTCGTCCGAACAGTGTCAAAATACTATCGCAGGTAGAAAAGAGTCTCTCGAGGTCTCGGTCGGTGCTGGCCCTCGAATACCAATGAAAACGGGGTCATAAGTGGCCCTGCCACCTCCATCTCCGGGGCTAACGTCGGAATATATACGTAGACCCATAGCTGAGAAAAGCAGTGCGGAATGTAAATACAAAGTGCTGAGGGCAAAATACAGAACGTAAAGTACGCCGTGTGTGTAATGAACAAGTAATGAGGAGCAGAAATGTAAACCAAGAGGACAGAACGTACCTCCTAGGCTCTCCAATAGCCGCCGAGTAAGTCTCCCCGCCCGCGAGAGGCCGCGCTCATATAGCAATAGAGGGTAGCCAGGCCGGCGCCACCCCAGTCGTACCGACTGACCTGTGATAGGTCCACTAGGGCACTCAAAAGATACAACCCGACAGTGTTCCCCCTATCAGCAAACAGGGTGGTACCAAAGAGGAACATAAGGAAACCGCGGGTGTACTGCTCAACCTCCTCAGGAGACTCGGGCTCCATCTCCGGCCTCCGAAAACGGGAAGAGAACCAGGTGTACCGAACTCTCCCAGAAGCTCTGTCCACAAGCGGGTGAGCCCTCAACAGATGTACCCAAGTGGCCTCCCATTTGCCCATATCCTCGTCATAAGGAATGGGCCAACCTCCTATGTCTAGGCCGGTAAGTACAGCAAAATCTAGCGAGGTCATGGTCAGATCCCCGGTGGCAGAAAAGTGGAAGGAATTGGTGGTGTCCCACCATCTCTCCACCGAAGCGGCTAACAGTGTCCTACTGGCAGGACAATGTGATAACCCCATGCAGAATGCTCCGAACCCTGCTAAATCAACCAAATCCTGACACCTCCGAAGCTCAGATACCACTCTCTTGCAAAGAAGGAGCCGTATCCTCGCATGGTACGAGAGCCAACCTGAATTCAGAATGAATGCATGTGTCAGTATGAAATGAATAAGCCGTGTGCAAATCAAATGAATGAGCCGTGTGCAAATCAAATGAATGAGCTGTGTGCAAATGAAATGGATAAGCCGTGTGCAAACGCAAGTAAATGAACTGTGTGTTCAGAAAATCAAAATATGGGCTGCGTGTTCATCTCAAATGTCTGGGTTGTGTGTTCAAAAAATCAGTGTTTTGGGCTGCGTGTTCAAATCTTAATCAGTGGGCTGCGTGTTCAAATCTTAACTGGCCGTGTTCGTAAAATCAGTGTTTTGGGCTGCGTGTTCAAATCTTCATCAGTGGGCTGCGTGTTCGCTTTAACTAGAACTGTGTGTTCAGAAAATCAGAGTTTGGGACTGCGTGTTCTACTCTCAATCAGTGTGGGCTGTGTGTTCACCATCAACTAGAACTGTGTGTTCACCATCAACTAGAACTGTGTGTTCAGAAAATCGCGTTGCTTTCGCTTAACTTGAACGGTGTTGTTCGAAAATCGCAATGCTTGTTCGCTTTAACTTGAACTGTGTGTTCAGAAAATCAGTGGGCTGCGTGTTCGCTTTAACTTGAACTGTGTGTTCAGAAAATCAGAGTGGGCTGTGTGTTCACCATTAACTTGGACTGTGTGTTCAGAAAATCAGAGTTAGGGCTGTGTGTTCTACTCTCAATCAGTGTGGGCTATGTGTTCACCATCAACTAGAATTGTGTGTTCAAAATCGCATGTGGCCGTGGTGTTCACCATCAACTTGGACTGTGTTGAAAAATCGAGTTTGGGACTGCGTGTTCTACTCTCAATCAGTGTGGGCTGTGTGTACACCATTAACTAGAACTGTGTGTTCAGAAAATCAGAGTTTGGGACTGTGTGTTCTACTCTTAGTCAGTGTGTGCTGTGTGTTCACCTCCAAATTCGGGCTGTGTGTTCAACAAATCAGTGTTTGAGCCGTGTGTTCAATTCTTAACTAATGTGTACCGTGCGTTCACAATCAATCAATGAGCCTAGTGTTTAGAAGTTCAAGTGTTTAAGCCACATGTTCAGGATGCAAGCAAAGTACTATGTCGTAAGCTAAACTGTGTGTTCAAGCATGGCAAAGGTATGAAATGCACGAAAAATACAGAAAATAAAGTAAAATACCTCTCGTGCCTCGTAAGAAAGGTGATGCTCCGGCTCTCGTAGAAGTAGATCTCCGGGTGCCCGATCACTAAAGTCAGTGAAGTGACGAAAAATAGCTCATGAAGAACGCGGCACCGACGGGCGATCTCTCTAGAATAAAGGGTCGGACCCTCGGCGGCCATGATATCAAAATCATCCCGACTGGAGGACCTCCACCATGAGGGAAATTACCCGCCATTTCAAAAAATCTGCAAAAGGAACAAAAATGAGCAAAAATGAGCCAAAATTGAAAAAAGTCAACAAAAGTCAACTCTCGGGAAATGGAAAAATCAACAAAAGTCAACTCCCAAGAAAATCTTCCAAATATTGAGACAAACTTACCTCAAGTGGTGAAAATGAGAAAAGAAGCCCCGAAATCAAAATTTAATCGGTCCAAAGTGCTTAAAATCGAATGTTTTTATGAAAACAACTTGCGAGGTCAAAACGCAGATAAAGTGCAGATCTGAAGGAAAAAAATGGTTTGGGAGGCAAGAGGGAAGTTTGCAGCTGTGGGTGTGTGAGCTCAAGTGAATGGATGAGAGAATATAAAGAAAATGAGGCGAAAAGACCAAAGGCCGCCTTTTTGGGCGGTGGCCATTTGCCTGTCGGCCGGCCATTTGCTTTTTAAAACTGGCGGTGGCCTCCCTTAGGCAACCAGCTGGCCGGCCATGTCCCCACATGCTCACCTAGCTCTTCCGCCAATTTTGAGGAAGATCGAGTTCGGGACCAAAAAGTTCAAGAAAAGTGTACTTCACGGCGAAATTGTTCACGAACTTCAAATTCGCAATTTCGATATGTGTCTCATCATTACTCATCAACATCAGAGTGTATCCTTTTTGAGCATGTTGCAACCTCTCCGGAGGTGAACCAGAGGTCATGATCGAAGTCGCCTTTCACGACATCGCTGCTTCCTTACTCGTTGTTTCAAGAACAAACGGGTACACTGGGTTTATGCTCGCTTTGCGTTGTTGTGCACATAACTTGCATTCTCATGAGCATTTTGCATTGTCATGCATGTTTTCTTGGTGTACCATACCAGCTTGAGCATGCGTTGTCACGACGCTCCTTCGGCGTCGCGATGTATTCACTCGCCGACACTGCGTGTGTCAAACTTTCGGAATCACAGGAATCACATTGAATATATGTTGTTAGCATATTGTTCTTGTTGAATTTCTCTCTTTTACAGCCGTTCCATCCCCAATCATGGAAACCACGAAGTTATCCCCCAAGCACTCTTGGTCGATCGAAGAATCAGAGAGGAGACATGCCAGTGCTACCCCCATTTCCAATTCTGTGCCTCGGATCCATCGCTTATTTGCTTCAACCTCATGTTGGTCTGCTCGCCTGCGGGCAACGCTATCCCCGGTAGTAGTTGGTCAAAGAAGATCTCAAAACTGCACGCTTCTTCTCCGCTTAACCATGGCTCTGAGGAAGCCACAAAATGGAAAGTCTTCCTCTGGACAAAGCGTCTGCTCAGGTACCTGGATGGGCGGTGCATTAATTCAAAAGGCTTCACTGCTTCGCCTGCTCTACCGGCCATTTTTTCCTTTCCTCACCAGTCCTCTTTGGTAGGCGATAACCCAAATCCAAAGGTATGTGGGTTGTGTGGCCAACCAGACCTTGGCGACTCCTTTCCTCGCCGCTTCTTCTTAATCCCATCCCGAATATGTTGTAGCTTGCTCATGAGGTAGACGGATTAAGCAATCGACGCACACCTTCATTCACACCATAATATTCGCACTACCCGGCCTCTCGCCAAGGTGAACCCCGACAAGAACACATCCTCCGTGCGTGCTCGATTTCCAAACGGGTGTAGACACTTCCTGGCGGGTGGATGGATGAATTTCAAGACAATAGCTACCCCTTCCGTGAGGGTATTTCAACATCCGTGTAGAGTGAAGAGATCGCTTTTACTTGGTGCAACCACGGCCGCCCCAAGAGTAAGTTGAAGGTTGCGGGAACATCCAAGACATGAAATTCGATGTTGTGTTGTCCTGGACCAACCTGGGCCTGAACCTTGACAGTCCCCATCACTTCCCTGCTGGTATTATCGTAAGCTTTGATCACCTGAGTGATTGGTATGAAGTCCACGGGTTTCAACCCGATTGCATATGCTGTTCTGGCTGGGCAGACGTTGATAGCAAACCCAGTATCAACAAGTACCACCGGTATCCACTTATCTCTACATTCCACGGAGATGTAGAGGGGTTTGTTATGATTTACGCCCTCAGGCGGCAGTTCTTTGTCTGAAAAGGTTAATGCCGAGAAACCTCCTCCTGGAAAAACCAGCCCAACCAGCTGCTCTGGTGTGGTATCGATGGAGAGTTTGGCCTTGTCCATAGCAGATAGGACGGCCTGTCTATGTACCCTTGATGCCATAAGCAGTCCCCAGATGGAGATATCTGCTTGTATCTTTTTCAATTGCTTGAGCACAGCCTCTTCTTCAATTTGCTTCTCCCTCTGCTTCTCAGCTTCCTTGTCTTTCCCAGATGTCTCGGGTTGGTCTAGGTGTGGGGGCTTGAAGTACTGCCCGCTTCTGGTCATGTGGTCCACCTCATCGAGGTACCAGGTGTCTGCCCAATCATCGTCTGTGTGGGCAAGACATAAGTCATCGTCTTCCCACTACATCCCGTTAGCATTCAATAGGCACCTATCTGGTTCTGGCATGTTTGTACTCTCAGTACTTTTAGCCCATATGCTCACAGCATATCCTGCTTTCGTGCTCGCAGCATTTTCAATCTCTTCATGGTTCTTGGCTTTCTGGATTCTCTCAGAATCCCAGTTCTTCTCTTGCTCCTCCTGTGTTAGTACGGTTTGTTGCTCAGTTTTCACAATATCTTGATCCCGAGCGAAATTCTTTGCACCGGTGCTCTCCGGCAATCCATTCTGACTCTCGGCCCTTCCGGCCATCATTGATACCCTTGCCCCTGCCGGGCCTTGCTCTGGCTGAAGTTCCACGACATCTGGCTGATCATCTAACCATCCGGTAATCTCTGCCGACTCCCCATATTCAAACCAGTTGATTATTGTATCCCTTGCTTCTTGGTCGTTGAAGAACTGGAGGTTGGCAAAGTCCCCTTCCACTGTTGTCAAATCATCTGCCCCTTGTTCAAGTCTGTCCCCCCGAATCATGCACAGTTCAGCTTTTTCTGGCAGCCCCACACTCAGCTCAGACCGCCCTTGGTTGGATGTATCTGCTGATCATAGACTCTCCCCAGATTCCTGATCGCTCCATCCTGCACTCAATAATTCTTTCTTCCTCTGAAACCTGTCCCATTCCATCTTCGATGGTCACCACCTTTGGCTCAGATTGGGTTGTGAAGGCGTCCAACATGCACAAGTCAGTGCAGTTAGAAAGGATCACCTCCGGCTTGGATAGGTGAGAGGGAGTAGTATAGATACTAGGATCGTAGGACACGACCCCAATTTGGATGAGGTTGACTTTTTTGGGTGGTGGATCTTGGTTATGTGCGGGGAGTGGGTTGGTTGTGACGTTGGGTCTTTCGGGAGGCAGAATAATATTTTTGTCAACGAGGTCCTGAATCTCGTGACGCCTTTAAAACATTGGTTCAGATCATGGCCATCTTCAGTGGTACACACGATTTTGGCAGGGAAGGGGAGTGGATTTGGTAATGGCCTCGCTCTAGGGGTTTTAGATGCCCTTTTTATTAGAACCCCAAGAGCCTTGGACAAAGGCATGTATAGTGGAGTGAAGGTTCTTTGGCCTCGGATCGATATCTCGGCTTGGGTACGCTTCCTGATGTCTTGGAAAAGGGTGTGGCCATGGCCTTGATGGGGAGGAGTGGTGGTGACCATACCGACCTCAAGTCCTTGTGTTTGCAAAGACCACTCGGCCTGCGTTATTCTGCATTGAATGTCCTTCGGTCGCTCCCGGCCCGATCAATCAAACCTTGCTTCATCGCATCCTCGACCATCCCCATCTCGTAAATCGAGAGAAGGTGGGAAAGGGGAATACGATCATCTTCTGTATGAGTTTCGGTTGGAGATTGCGCACAATCATCCGGATTTGATCTTTGTCTGTAGGCCTCAAGGTCATCATCGACGCCTTTGCCCTCCATCTAGTTACAAAATCGGAGAAAGACTCCTTGGGTTCCTCGCTTCCGCTTTCGAGATCACGGGTTGTAATCTCGACCGTATTGTACGAGTATCAGGCAACGAAAGCCTCAACCATCTCATCTCATTTTCTTTTCACGCCATCTTCTAACTTTATGCACCAAATGGTCGCCACACCCGACAAAGTTCGCCAAACAGGAAAGCTTTTGTGGTCGGGTTAGGCCTATTGGCCTCAAGATGTCCGAAAATAGCGGAGATGGACCATAGGATCCTCGACCCATCAAAACGATCAACTGCGTGGCATCTTGAATACGCTCGCAATGTTACTACGCCGTGTACCCATCTTTGATGTCCGGGATGGCCTTCACCCTGCGATTTCTTGAAAAGCATCTCCAACTTACTCATTTTTAGAGCTATATGATCTACCTCGAACTCGAATGGAGAGTTCGGGTGGTTGGGTGTAAGATTCTTGGACAATAAGGCGGGGTGAGCCACGGCTGGAAGGTTGGTGTCCTCTTGGATATTCTCGGACATTGGGTAGGGTGTTCGGGTGTTCGGAGGGTATTCCGAGGATTTGGCAGGTATTACGACCAAAGAGGGTGCTCGCCGAGTAGTGGAGCCGCTGGCGGAGGAGGAGCCTGATGTGAAGCAGACGCTGCATTCTGCTGTTGCAGCCTAGTAATCAACTCGGCCTGCTGGGCCATGACTGTGGCTTGCTGTTTAGAAAATTCCGCTTGGCGGGTGGCATCCTCCTGCATTTGTTTCATGCTCTCGTGCATTTGGCGCATCATCGCCTCCATCCCTGATGTATTCTGCTGTTCTATCCGAATGACCGGCAAATGTATCTCTATGGCGCATACGTAAATCTCAACCCGATCGCATCGTCAAAATAGCCCTCGTCCGGTAATCCTCGCTCGACATTAATCGCGCCATCGCCTTCTTCGATAATCGGGGTAGAGAGGAACACCGATGTCCGTTAACCAGATCCTCGGATCGATTGACTCGGCGACCTCGTGTCCAAAGTGCTTGGGGAGTATCTACTGGTTCAGAAGCAATCGTGCTAAAAACTGCCCTAGCAAAAAGATAATAAAGCAAAAAGGAAATAAATAACCAGATAAACGGCAAAGATAACAAATTAAATTAAATACACACAACACACAATGGGCATACAACACGCAGCTTGATAAGTTGAAAATACATCGTCTCAATCATCGATCATCTGCTCTCAGACACTGTTTCCCCAAAATCAATCCGATATCCGCGACAATCGATTCTCGATCTGATCGATGCCCGCAGTTCGACGCCCAAACTCATAGATCGATACATGCATTCTCAGAGAGACACACTCTAACAAGCACATAGCAGACAAGTGAGAGCCGAAAACACCCCTATGTTGGGGTAGGGTTTCCCTGTCCTATTTTGTCAGGAGCTAGGGTTTTACTACGCACACAGCGGTTTCAAACAACCTATAAACGGGTAAGCAACCTGTCTTAGTTTGGAATGGTCACTATGGATCCGAATATGCACTAGGTCGAATGGTCAAAAAGGGTGCCCCGGTAAAACCGGGGTTTGTGTTCCCATGCTGGCAGAGTTCGTGAATCGGTCACTTTATGGATATGCCTTGACAAGACAAGCCTCCGGCAAACGAAACAGGCATAGCAGATGGCAAACACGGTGTCCTAGGCGCACTAATGCAAATGCAATGCAAAGAAACACACAAGTGTAGTCAAAACCAGATATCATGAGTTCGAGTCAAGTTCTCTAAGTCCCCAGCAGAGTCGCCAGAAACTATAGACGTCCCCAAACGCATCCCGGGGAAAGGGAGTGCGAATCCCCTGCTCGTTCGATATTGGGTCACTATACCAAGGACTCAAATGTCACGGTTCTCAATCTTGAACCAAAGAGTCCAACCGCAAATCGCTTTTGAAAACAGATTTTTGAAAGAAGTGCCAAACATGGATCGCCGCCAGATCTGAGTCGCCACCTAAATGTTTTTTAAATAGGAAATTTAGGAAACCCCGACTGTGCCAAAGGCCACGTGTCCGCTATCACCAAAGTTGCCTCGGCCAGAACTTGGGTACGATTGGGAAGGTCACCGTGAGCACCCGCCGCCGATCAAAGACCGACCTCTACTAACCATGATATCTTATTTTGAAAACATTGTGAGTTCTTATTCCGTATTAGCCTAGGTTACTATGTGATGCGCACAAAGATACAAGTATAGATCGAGCCTGAATTGGAACAAAACATTTCATGTTTGTTTGTTTGAAAAATGGTTTGATGGTGCTACCCGAAGGTAGGCTAAGACGTGGATTTGCCACCCTCGGGTGGGCTTAGAAAACATGATTTTGCCACTATCTAGTGGGCTTAAAACAAACATTTGATGAATTGTTCCACTTCAAGTAACTCAACCTCCACCCACAGGCATTCAAGGCAATTATATCACATAAGCACATAGTCTCATGGTAAGCATGCTATTCATGGCAGTCACTCACACGCATGCAACGATGCTAAAGCATAAAACTCACCGAGTACTCCAAGCTAAAACAGAAGCTCATTAGAAATCATGCATGATCTTAAGTATACAGCAATGCCTAGTGCAACACATGCAAAGATGCAACTATAGCAGGCTCGGCTATTCTAAACATGGCATATGGAATGCTACAGCTATCAAGTATTCAATTTGGTATTGAAATACAAATGCAGTTTGTATGATGTGCCGAGCCCGGTACGTGCAAAACAGATGAATGATGCAAACATGCTGTCATACTGTTATGCTAATTGAAATATGCCCTATATCTAACCATCATAAGCGGGTAAATAAAAGGGAAGAAAGACGTGGGGTTGGAAGACATACATCACACTCAGCCACACTTATTACAATTATGCCCTCGCGCAGAAGGTCCGAATAAATAATAATACAGTCCCAAATGAAAGAATAATACAGTCCGAATGATACAGTCCAAATAATGTACAAATTCCTAATTAACTAACAAATTAACTAAGAAAATCAGAATCGCATGCAAGCTGTGGATCGCCTTTGACTCGCTCCGGATAATGAGATGATGCATGTTTGGGCTGCTTTGCGCGGAAATCCACTAAGATGCCCCAATTAGCCTCTATTTGCAATGTTTCTCGAAGTGCGTGCCAAGTCCTGAAAAGTTACTGATTCTTCATTTTGCTGCAACAGAGAGCAGGAAAGAGGCATAGCAATGTATTTCGCAAATATATGCATGTCTCGATCCTCGTGCCACCAATCACGCATATCGATGCATGATGGCCGAGGAGCCAAATTGCACAACTCAATGTAGGGTGAATGCATATGAATGCTACAACAAAACCTAACTCCATCATGGATAATCCAGAGTGTCGGTGACTTGGGAATTGAGACCTGCCTGCCGCCGTTCGTACGGAACGCCTCGTTTCCCGTGCCCGGGCTAACTCCTATCCCGAACACGATGCAATATGCATGATATGCATGAAATGTAACTAATATGCAACCCTAACATACACAATGTCATGGAATGGCATACACGCTGCACAAGGTAATACACAACCGGGCATACACAATGCTATGGATGAAATGGCATACGCAATGCAATAATGGGCTTACACCAACATGAGAGAGCCTCAGCCACACTCACATAGGAGGCCATCAGATGAAAACAGGATACCTCGAAGTGCGTCGGACCCTCAGGCATCGAAATGCCACTCTAATGAGACATGGCAAAGACATGGAATATGATATGCAAACATGCAAAAATCAGTGGCAAAATGAGGGGCAAAACAGCCCCGAAATGAGGCGAAGTAATACTCGATGCATGAAATGATCCCGAAACATGGATTCCAATGCATAAAATGGCCTACAGCTATACCATACATGCATAATTGATACATGACATGAAAATGAAGACACAAGGAAGCCCCGTAACTCACATTTTTACAGTACAAAACATGGCCAAACAGCAATCACAAGTAGGGCTAAAATGGCATACAAAAATGGCCCCGCAAGGGAGGCTATGAAGCAAGTGGTAGATGCAAAATCCAAATGGAAAAAAAACCTTCTACAACACTGAAGAGGGACTAAAAATATTAACATTTACAGTAGATTAAAAGCCTCAAATCAGTATGCAAACATGCTCAAAATGCAATGCAAGAAATAGGCCAACAAGAGGCTATAACATGAGGTATACAAAGCATTCACCAAACAGCCAAAGACCCTTAATGAGATATTCCAAGAAGGTCAAAATATGGCCATTTTCAGTTCTGATCATGGCCAAAAACAGAAGCTAGATAAGCCTAAAAAGGCATGCAAAAATGGGGGCCAAAGAGGGGTATAACATGAAGTTGGCCAAATATACATCAAACAACCAAAGACCCTTCATGAAACATGACAAGGGGGTCAAAATATGTCCATTTTCAGTTCTTATCATGGCCAAAAACAGAAGCTAGATAAGCCTAAAAAAACATGCAAAAATGGGGGCCAAAGAGGGGTATATTGGTAAGTACAACATGGAGGCCCCCAACAGTGTTGAGCCCTTCTACAATGTTGTAGAGGCACTCAAAATAAGCCAACTCACAGTTTATATCATGCTCAAAAACAGATCACACATAGGCTAGAAATACCATGCAAAATAATGGCATACAAGGGGGTATTGAAGCAAGTACCAAATGGGGGGCTCAAACAGGGTTGAGCCCTTAAACAAACATGAAGAATGACTCAAAATAATGATCCTTTCAGTCAGGGTCGGAGCCCAAAAAAGCAAGAAAATAGGCTAGAAGAATGGTGCAAAAATGTGCTACAAAAGAGGGAAAGATGAACTTACCCTTGAAGACCACACTTTTGCTCCCTTTTGGACCAAGGAATGTTGCTTCCTAGCTGCTGGAAAGCCCCCCAAGCTGCTGGAAATGGAGTGGTGGTGGTGGTGCTTGGTGGTGATGGAGAAATGGTGAAAAACTTAGAGAAAATGAGAGAGAAATGGAGAGATATGTATGTATGAGCTTAAGAGCAATTTTCCAAAACCTTGAAGGAGAGCTAGGGCTGCTGTATGTATGCAAGGATGGAGGAGCAATGGAGGGAAAGTGTGTAGGGCTATGGGATTAAGTTCCTTCTTCTACCAAAGTCCCCCGAAATCAGATATTTTGGGAGAAAAAGCTATACAGCTGCAAGGCACACATCCCAAGGATCATGGCCGGCCTGCTATTTTTGTTGCAAGTGGCCGGCCGGCCACCCCCTATGGCCGACCGGCCAAGGGGCAAAATGGTCCAAAACAATTTCTGGCCGGCCACCAGATATTGGTGTCCTCCCAGATCTCCTCAACACAACCCTGTGGTTCAAAATTGGCAACTGTAAAACAGGAGAGACAACAAGCCATTTTTAGGAGGGGTTCAAAAGGTTCAAGTTGAGTTACTGGCCGGCCATGTGATATTAGGGTCCTCCCATGTGTGTACAACACAAATATGTGGTTTGGGCTTGAAGAAAATGCTCCTAGGGTGGTCAACATTGGCTCGGAAGTGAGAAAAACGGGCGTCGGAGGGCGCCGGAGGAACATAACTAGTTCCTGAGACAATTCCTGGCCTCCCACCCTTCAGTGACCTTCCTGGTGATAAAACAGAGGTACCTGCCAAAAATGAACAAAAATCGATGCAAAACGAATGCTCGGGGGCCAAAACACGCAGTGGTCCCAAAATAGGTCATATAATCGAAAGTGGCATTCGACCACGAAGTAGGTCTCTCAGACCTCAGTGTCCCTTAAAAGGGAGTAAATAAGATGTATGCCAAAAACCGGAGGAATCGGAGATGGTTAGACGGTCCGGGCACGGCACAGCAGCTCAAAAAACCAAGAACCGGGCTCCGAAATTGGCAAAATGGCCTACGGCCGCAAAATGTAGCCTACAGCCACTGAGAGATGGTCTACAGGACCTCTCCCTCCCTTCAGGAAGAGAAACAGAGAAAACCGCGTCTGGTTCGCAAACCGAGACAAGGTATAGAAGAGGGTTCGGAAATCCGGAGGCAGGGCTCACGGCCGCGACTCTGAGACTTCTGAACGAGCACAATATGCAACATCACCGAGCGCTCAATCGGTGACGTTTGAGTCTTAAGGTCGGTCAAAAATAGGGTGTCTACACTATTCAAGAGAGCACAAGGTGTTAACTCCATCCCGGACATAGAGGACGGGTATACTGACTCTGCAGTGACATTGCCAGATCAGCTCAAAATTCCGTACATCAATCGATTCGATAGCTCCGGAGATCCCATGGTTCATCTACAGTTGTTTGCAGACAGCTTATAGCCAATGGGCCTAACTAGATTACAGAAGCTGTCTCTTTTTGGCCATACCATGTCTGGTATAGCGGCTATTTGGTATGCAAAATTGAAGGATTCTGTTAAGCAGAATTGGGAGGAGATGGTTGAGGCCTTTATCACACAGTATTCATATAATACGCAAATAGAGGTCACAACCCATGATCTCAAGGCAACGCGCTAAAAGCCGAATGAGGGCTTCTCGGAATTTGTGACGAGGTGGAGAGCTAAAACTTCAATGATGATCAGAAGGCCTTCTGAGAGAGATCAGATAAGGATAGTAGTCCATAATCTGCATGGGAAGTGGTTGTAGAAGACGATTGTCCTACTTCTGTTCACATTCACCGAACTCTATGAGATGGGGGTCCAAATCGAAGACGCCGTGAAAGAAGGGCTGATTACAAATGAGAAGGAGCCAGCGAAAAGGCCTTTTGTGCCAGTTCCAATGCTACCACCAATGGTAGCACAGCTAGGAGGCCGTCAGATGTGAGCGTTATCACCACCACAACCAAGACTGCCAATCCCTTTGCCAACATAGTTCCATAAACTTTAGCCAACCCTACCCGATCCCAGAGGACTTTTGCCCAACTCTACATGACCCTATCTCAAGCCATGAAGGTGTTAATAAAAAAAGGGCACCTCAAACCATTAGAACCACGCCCATTACCTAATTCTCTTCCACCTAAACACAACCCTGCAAAATACTACGTGTTTTACCAACAGCATGGTCATGATACCGACCAATGCTTCCAACTGCATCATGAGATTCAAGACCTCATTGACAACAAGATGATCGCACCACCCCAGAAACCAAATGTAACTACAAACCCACTCCCGACCCATAATTAAGTTCCTTCACCTCAAAATCTAAACCTGATCCATACACTAGCCATCTCCTACAATCCCAACGTATATATTACCCCTTCCCACCTACCAAGACTGACGTTGTTCATTCCCAAAAGCACAGATCTATACATGATGGGCATGTCTGCACTTCAACCTAAGCCTATGGTGGTGACAGTTGCAGTAAAAGGGAGGTCGACCTTGGAGGAAGGTACTAGTCCGTTGCCGAAGAGTTCTAAGGACTTACCTAATGGGGTGCACAATATAAGCTGCTACATTGTGCTGACAGGCCAAATCAAGCCTGAATTAGTGTTACCAACTATGATAGAGGTTAATGTGGTTAGGGAAGATGGCCCGACCCAAGGGTTGGATGATTTGGCGAAACTCAAGGAGGATTTAGACAACCTGCAGTTCTTTAACAAACAAGATCAAGGGGATATACAGATTGGCTGGTTCGATTTGAACGGATCAACTGACAACTCTGGGTGGCTGAGTGATGAGCCGGATAAGGAGAAATGAACTAAAATGAAATCGGAAGAAAAGGAAGCAGGAATTGATGTAGTGGCTAGGAGGGCTAATGAAAAGGGAAAGCTGCCAGAGAACACTGGCATGGAAAATTCAGCTCAGGAACTGGGCACTGTGAGCACTCCGAACATAGAACAGGAAGCTGCACTGAAGCAGTTTGAACGAGAGAGGGTTAAAGACAACCAGAAAGCAGTAATGGCCCAATACCCTGTAGAGGATACTTGTGATGTAAAGGTAATACAAACGGAGCTGAACAACTGTTTGTCAGCTGCTAGAGGTGTATGGTGGGACAATGACGATTTACATCTAGCCCATATCGACGAAGACTGGGGTTGAGTGCCTTCCAGACAACACGTGGTACGCTAAAGAAATAGATCACATGACAAGAAGTGGCGGTATTTTAAGCCACCGCACTTAGATCAAGCTGAAGTGTCTGGAAAAGATAGAGAGGTTGAGAAAAAAAAAAAAAGAGAAGCAGTTGGAAAAAGAGACAGTGTTGAAATAGCTTAAGAAAATCCAAGCTGACATCTTAATCTGGGGTCTTCTCATGGCCTCCCCGGGTACATCAACAGGCAGTACTATCAGCAATGGACAAGGCTAAATTGTCCATTGACTCTACTCCTAAATAGCTTGTGGGATTGGTCTTCCCACGAGGCGCCAGGCCAACTCTAACTTTCTCTGACCAAGAACTACTGTCAGAGGGCTCAGCTCACAATAAACCCTTGTACATATCTGTGAAGTGCAGGGAGAAATGGGTACCAATGGTACTAGTAGATACCGGTTCGGCCATCAATCTCTGTCCTTCTCGCACAGTCTATGCAATTAGCCTTAAAGTAGCGGACTTTGTTCCCACAGCCCAAGTAATTTGGGCATATGATAATACGAGTAGAGAGGTCATGGGCACGGTGCAAGTCAGAGTTCAAGTGGGCCCAGCTTAGCAGGAGGTGGAGTTTCATGTCTTAAATGTACCAGCTACCTTCAATTTGCTATTAGGGTGGCCCTAGCCACATCATGTGAAAGTTGTCTCCTTCACTCTCCATCAAATGTTGAAGTACTCTCATGGGGCAGGAATGGCGATTGATTTTGGGAATTCATCCATTCACTCACCGCCAGAGGTAACTACGCCGGTGCCGGAGATTACCCATAGCGAGAAGGATGTATTTCGCTCAGGCTTCACTGAGGCTGAAGCCTAGGTAGTGCAAACCATTTTGGCCGCAGATGAGGGCATGTATGTCAACGCCCAGTTTATCTATTTCATGAATAAACTGCAGCATATGCCAAGAATGGGGCTCAAAAAAAGTGGCCAAAAAGGTGTCACAGCACTGACAGATATACCGCACAACCTACATGCCTTTCAACTGGGTTATGTACCGACCAAAGAAGACTGGATCAGGAAAGGAGAAGAAATTAGAGGCAGAGCCAAGGCCAAGCAAGCCGGGAAACACTATGAGCTCATCTATAGACCAATCCAGGGAACGCTAAATGGCTGCTTTGTTCGGGAGGGAGAATATTTCCCCTTTTGTGGTTTTCCCGAGCCTTAGGTGAATTCCACGAAGCAGCGTGTCCCCAGGTTCGAAATCTTCTTTGATCTGCAGCTGCAAGATAGTGATACTGAGGAAAAGGCTGAACCGAGCACTGGAGCTAAATAGAGCATGGAAAATAACTCAAACAATAGCGAACTTGGAGTACGTACAACATTGGCTTGTCTCTTGACAGATCCTGCGGCCAACTCAAATGACTTGGGAAATAGCCTTACCATCCCCATGATCGGGGAAGAACCAAGTGTGAACCCAACAAGCAGTATTTTGGATGCATCAGAGGCACCATCTCTTATCTAGCAGCTAGAGGAAGGCTATCTGTCTAGTTCTAAGTCAGGTGATGGGCTAGAATCTGATTCCACTGAGTCTGTGGAGTCGGAATCAGGTTCAAGTTCTTCTGAGTTTGAGTCTGAGTCTAAGTCTGGTATTTCTGGGGGTGGTAACCTGGGTACCAAAGTCCTGTCTAGGTCTTCATTAAGCTTTTCTTTTGAGTCTGTAACCGAAGAGCTGGACCTTTTGAATGAGAACTTTGCGAATTCTGTGTACTTCTCTGTGCTGTTGGTTTATTATATTGACCAAGATTTTTAGAATTTTAATGAAAACGAAGAGAAAGGAATTCCTTTGGTTATGAAAAACTTGATTAATCAAAAGGATGAGAGGTTTGCTAAACCCTGTACTGATGAAATCATTGTTATTAATGTGGGTACTAAAAAGGATCCGCGTCTGGTCCACATCGGGCCCATGTTGTTTTCGGAGGAGCGCGAGCGATTAGTCGTTTCGTTAAAAGATTTCAAAGATGTTTTTACGTAGTCCTACGAAGGCATGCCTAGAATCAATTCTGAGATTGTACAACATCGGATCTCTCTTGACCTTAAGGCCCAACTGATCAAGCAAAAGTTGCATAAAATCCGTCTGGATTGGGCACTGAAAATCAAGGAAGTGGTCACCAAGCAGATCGAGGCAGGTTTCTTGTTAGTATTTGAGTATCCGACTTGGTTGGCCAACATTGTCCCAGTGCCAAAAAATGATGGTAGAATCCGAGTGCGTGTGGACTTTCAAGACTTGAACAGAGCCAGTCCGAAGGATGACTTTCCTCTACCGCACATTAATGAGTTAGTGGACTTTACTGCGGGCCATGCATTGATATCCTTTATGGATGAATTTTCTGGGTACAACCAGATTCTGATGGGGCCCGAGAATAGAGAGAAGACCGCATTCACTACGCCGTGGGGTACCTATTGCTACCAGGTTATGCCGTTTGGGTTTAAAAATGCTGGAGCTACCTATCAAAGGGCTACGACCACCATTTTGCATGACATGATCCACAACGAGGTCGATATGTACGTGGACGACATGATTGTCAAGTCCAAAGAAAGAGAGGGCCACTACACTGCCTTAAAGAAATTCTTTCAACGAATCAGAGAATATAGATTGAGGTTAAACCCATAGAAATGCTCCTTCAACGTAACAGCAAAGAAAATACTGTGCTTTTTGATCACACAGAGGGGTATCAAAGTAGATCCTTCCAAATCAAGGCCATCCTAGAAATGCCACCACCGAGGACTGAAAAGGAGGTGCGAGACTTTTTTAGTAAAGTGCAATTCATAAGACGGTTTATTTCCAAATTAACCTTGACTTGTGAACCACTATTTGGTCTCCTAAAGAAAGGGAAGAAATTTCAATTGGATGATCGATGTCAATTCACTTTTGAGAAGGTTAAACAGTACCTCCAGAATCCACCTATGTTGTCGCTGCCAGAGCCGGGAAGCTTTTGATTCTGTACCTGCCAGTGACAGACACAACCATGGGATGCATGCTCGCTCAAGAATCTGAAGATAGGGTGGAGAAAGTCATCTACTACTTGAGCAAGAAAATGCCGGAATATGAGACCCACTATACTCTGTTGGAGAAAGTTTGCCTAGCCTTGGTATGGGCTATCAAGAAGTTGAGGCACTACTTGTTAGCTCACTCTGTAATCCTGGTTTCGAGATTAGATCCCATCAAATATCTCTTTGAGAAACCAACGCTTACAGGTAGGCTAGCCCGTTGGTTGCTTCTCCTCTCCAAATTTGATCTCAAATATGTCACCCACAAGTCGGTCAAGGGAAGAGCTATAGCAGAGTTCCTGGCAGACCACCCGGTAGAAAGAGATGAGGCAATGGAATACTTGTTCCCAGATGAAGCCATTCTGCAAGTTAAAGAAGAAACTTGGACGATGTACTTTGACGGAGCATCCAATCAGTACGGTTATGGGATAGATGTGTTGCTAATAGCACCCAACGACTCCCATATACCTTTAGCCTTCAAACTCTGGTTCAATGTGTCCAATAATGAAGCAGAATATGAAGCATGTATTGCTGGTTTACAAGCCGCAGCGGAACTAAGGGCAATAAGATTGGATGTTATTGGGGACTCGAACTTAGTTGTTTCTCAAGCGAATGGAGACTGGAAAGTCAAAGAAGAAAAGATGAAGGCTTATCACTAGACCCTGGATGTTCTGATTCCTAGGTTTGAAAAACTGACTTTCATGCATTTACTGAGAAAGAACAACAGCTTCGCTGATGCTTTAGCAACTCTATCTTCTATGGTAGACATCCCACTTGGAGTCCGAATGCGTTCGATCATCATTGAACAAAAGTACACTCCAGCCTATAAAACTATTGTCGTGATAGATGAAGTACCAAAAAAAAAAAAAAAAAAAAAAAAAAAAAAAAAAAAAAACCCTGGTACTATGATATTTGGAACTTCTTAGAAAAGGAGACATATCCACGGGGGGCAAATGCCAAGGACAAAAGACCATTTTTGGACCAAAAGGAAAATTTTTAGTGCTCACAACTTTAATTCCATTGATTTCAACATAATGTTCTCCAACTCTCTGATACAAATCAAAGTTGCTTTTATTACATCCTAAAAGGTTGAAAAGAAAGGTCAAAGTAATAAACTAGGGGCATAGGTGAGTCAGGTGCTCCGGCGTCCTCTATTCGTGCTTGCGAAAGCTTCTAAAGCTAGAGTAGGCCAGCTTGTACCTTATCCTCGAGCCAAGCCAAGCACTTGCCAAAAAGGCATAACTAAAACTAGGGGCAGGGGCTAGAAGTTCCCTCGTCCTCTAGGCAATGAGGTACCTAGCCAAGTGTGAAGCATAAATCGAGAATGAAGCCGGGTATTCTATCACCTCCTCTAGACGGGTCTAATCATGCCCAAATTGACATCTGAACCGAAAGGGAAAGTAGAACACATAATGTGTGAGGCCAATCAACTGTATGCCAGCCTATCGAGCCATGTTGTAACTTATTTTGGTCAGATTAAGCTAGGGTCAACGCCAAGCTATGTCAGCAGTAGACTTGTGGCATATCTATTTGCACCACCATCCCTCGTTGGGAAAATCCACTAGCTAGTGGCAGAAGAAATAAGCTCGAGCTGAGTACTTGGGGCAAAAATCCACTACCTTTAGCTTATCTATAAGTCATACCTGGGAAGGGATGAAAAATAAGAGAGATTAAATAATAGAGAGATGTATGTTGAGAGAAAAGTAAGAAAAGGGCTTTGAGAGAAAAATAAAGCATGAGTGCCGAATGATGTAAGAAATACATATGAGGAAGGGTGGGAAACAATACCTAAAGAAGTAGTGGACTCCCTGTGAACCTGGTAGTCTCTTGCCGATGAAAGGCATCTAAGCCCATCAAGGTCTCGGCCAGCGCCAAAACAATGCAACTCTTACCTTCTTTCAGACCTTGGGCCACTTCGATCAACCGAATGCTGGATCCGCCGAAACTAAGGGCAAGAAGGAAATGAGCAAACATACATAAACAGAGGACATGTTGTCGCTAGAGAAGGTCTACTCTTTCACCGATATCAGAAAATCAATGAATCAAGCTGGGTATGTCTAGCTCTCCGTTGTGGGCCAAAGATAGAGCCTTGTGCAAAGTGTGCCTACACATCCGTCACAAAGCTTGAGCCTGGCCAAAACGGAGCTGGGGCGTGATTTCCTCATTGCGCCGGGATTCTATTAGTGCCTGAAATTCTTCAAAAGTCAAGTACATTTCTTGTGCTCTGAAGCGAAAGACGTGTGTAATTGGGTCCCAGCATCGGACCGCAACATGAAGGAATGGAAAACAAAGTGGAGTACGGCTCAACAAAAAAAGTGCATTTATGCCGAAACCTCAAAAATTTACCTTTTTCGTGCCATCTAAAGTAGCTATCCAATCCGTGAGCTTTTCGACAAGAAACATTTCCATTTGTGGAAGAAATAGCAGCTGAAATAAGGTTTCGGATAAGAAATCACGAAGGAGAACATTTTATAGAAGATAAGGCTGTAGTGGAGGCCAACTATCAACAATCTGAAGGTTCCTCACACTTGTGGCCAGCAGGCCACCTCCTCTGGCTGGCAGCTCCCATCTCTGGCCGGCAGCTCTCCTTTCTAGCCTGCCATCCACCTGTGTGTTGGGGCAGCATATGTTTTGTCTTGATCTTTGTGTGTTTTAAGGTCTTGTTTTGAGTCTTTGGTTTTAGCAAGTGTATTTATTTGTTTTTGAGTTGTTTTTGCTTTGTTTATTGAGTTATATTTTGTATTTTGTATTTCGGTTGTTGGTCGGCTTATTACCCGATTAAGAACATCGTGCCAATACAAGTGTTCAGTATTCATTTTCAAATTCGATTCCGTTTCCATTTCATGCAAATATGGTGCTTACGATGCAAAAATGAAACAGCACTTTTCATAAAAGCTGCGAGGTTTTATTCCAATCATGGTTTTTACAAAAAAGGCGTACAAGTTTCAAAAGAAAAAAGAAAACCTATATGAAGCTATACATATGCTAATGCTACCAAACAAAAAGAAACTAAGCAAAAAGTACAAAAACATTAGCGCCAGTCATCTCAAGCTCGAGAGGCTCTCTTCGTCCTCTTTCTCGAAGGGGACTCAAGAGCACTATCTTCATCAACATCGCTGTCAGAATCAGACTTTGAACCAGAGCCGATATCATCTCCGCTCCCTGCCTCAGAGCTCACCTCGACATCACCTCCGCTCTCGAACCCCGAGCCAACATCATTATCTCTACTCTCGGATGACTCAGAATGCCGACTCACTATCTCCTCGGAGTCACTAGTCTCAGCATCATCCTCACTCAAAATGGGCTCAGAAGGACTACTCTGACCTCGGGTGCTCCTATCCCTACCGCGACCACGGCTCACATCTCAGCCACGAACTGGGGCATGTCTCTCTCTTCCTTGCTGCTAAAGGAGGTACTATTGGTGCTAGTGTTGCTGTTGCTGCTGGTGCCATCGGTGTAGATGGAATCTAAAAAAAAGTTGTCAACATATCAACTACAATGTGTGTGTCAGATATAGGCATAACATGCAGAATAAGTGTCATGCAGAAATCAGATACAGTATGAGTACAGTGTATAAGTACAGTATGCCAATGCAGTGTATCAGTGCAGTTTAGAAAAAACTACAATTGAAATACCAATGTATCAATGGAAATATGATAGCGTGATGCATAACAAAGTTAGTAATGAAATGTATGCTGAATTGAAGGAAATTACCTGGATACCGTAGCGACCAAGCAACATCTCCCTCCTCTACACCATACCCATCAGAGAAGCCACCAGCTCGAGGAGGCTCCCTGTATACTCTATAGATGCCTCCAAGTGAATTTGGATGATCAATGTCTGGGATAACATATCTGAAATGGAGGTGCAGGGTGCAAATTATAAAGTGTGGTCCATACCTGAGATGTGCCTTGAACTCCGACATACTCGTGCCCGACCTCTGCCGGCTTGATCGAAATCGGATAAACAATCCTAGTCAGCCACCAACATATGAGTGCAGTGGAAAGCTCTAGCCAACGAGTAGTCCGCTCAACGGGGAGAGCCCCTCCAGTATAGGCCCTGGTCGCCCAAGTCACCCTGCCCACCACAGGAGCCCTCCCTCGCCTGCATGAGCGCCTGTCAAAGGGGGCATAAGGTAAGTCTGAATGAATGTCGTGTATTCGCCCTCTCATCTAAAGAAGTCAGTGTCTAGGCCTACCATGAACTATATTACTGCGTCAACTGGTAGGCTATCCACTGTCCTCATAGACATTAGGGGTAGCATCGGAACGACTGGATCAAGCAAGCCCACAATCTGGCAAACGAATCTCTTACTCAAAAACCAAGCCCGGTAAACTGGGCCCTCCAGCAGAATTCGGAAGCGAGATATGGCCCAAGCTCCCGCATACTAGTCTCTCACCTCAGCCAGCATCATCGCCTAAGGCTGCTACGTGATCTGCAAATGGAGAATGTACAGATTGTTAGTTTCCATTAGTTGCCAAAGTATGAATCAGAGCAGTATTAAAGCAAAAATGATTGTGAGTTTCAGGTTATCTAGTGGGCGACCATTGTATCAAAGTAATGGCGAAAGTAGGCGAAGGTCTCATGACTTCAGCACTAACATCGACCATCTTACCGTCGCAAGTAATGGATAACCAGGAGAAGCTCCTCCATAGGCTCTGGAGCAAGGGCTGGAAAATATGCGTAAACCCATGACTGGAAGAAAAGGGCAGTAATGTGATCAACAATATGAACATATATAAAAAGTGCAAACCAGAAAGCATAGTATGAACAGATATAGAAAGTGTAAAGCAAAAATCACAGTATGAACAGATATAGAAAGTGCAAAGCAGAAAGCACAGGGCATGAACAGATATAGAAAGTGCAATTCAGAAAGCATAGGGTATGAACAGATATAGAAAGTGTAAAGCAGAAAGCACAGGTGTTGAACAGATATAAAGCAGAAAATGTGAAATAGAAAGTATAAGTGCAAAGAGAGAACTAAAATGCATACCTCTCAAGCTCACCAGTAGCCTCCGATCCGCTCCTCTCTCATGCGGGAGATAGAGCTCATGTGGCTATAAAAGATGGCGAGGCCAACTTCGCCCCAGTCATAGAACCGAACCCAGGGCAGTGTCACCAAGGCGCTCAACAGTTATAAACCCACGGTGGTACTGAGGACAAACATTAAGAAACCCCGGGCATACTGCTCAATCTCCTCTAGTGTCTCAAACTCGCTCCTGCGGAACTGCTCGATGAACCAACTGTATCTCACCATGGCCAGTCGGTATAGTGGTAGGCATGCTCCTAGCAGATAGATCCAAACAGCCTCCAACTCACCCATATCCGTGTCGAAGGGAATCGGATCACCCTTTACTCCTAAGCCTATGATCATGGCAAAGTCGTAAGGAGTCATCGTTATCTCCCGGGTAGTAGAGATGTGGAAGGAGTTGGTGGTGTCCCGCTACCTCTCCACCAATGCTCCGAGAAATGGTCGGCTTACTATGGCGCATGACAGTCCAAAGCAGAAAAGGCTGAAGCTAGCCTCATCAATGATATCTCAAACCCCAGTAAAGAGCTCATCATACTAGTCCTTCACCGTCGTCGCTCCGTACCCCCTGTAGGCACAGGAGTCTCCTTATGGTAAAGGAAAAGAGTGAATCAGGTAGTGATGAAAGAGCAATCAAAAGAAAGGTAGTGCAAGAAATGCAGTTAAAGGAAATGCAGGAATGCATGAAAACAGAGTTTATACCTCAATAGCATTGGAAGAAATGTAGGAGTCCGGCTCCCTCAACAGAAGGTCCTCTGGTATGCCACGAGCGAAATTGCTAAAACGTCTAATGCCTCCAAGTGGTAATATGTGTGTGCAAGGACGATATGTCACCGAATCGAAGGGCCGCACTCTCAATGGTAATGGCTCTGGCTCGAACTCTGGCGCGAACTCTGCCTCAAGGTCAACGTCAATGTCCTCTGCCATCCCGCCAGTCTTGGCAACTACTGGCTCTTCTACCTCGGCTATAGGTGGAAACACAGGTGAAACCTCGGGAGGAGCTCCGTAGTGAGGCATATCGTCTTCATTTGGAAAATGGGTGAAATCTAGGTGAAAAGTAAAGAAAAATGGAGAAAGGAGGGTAAACTTGAAAAAAAGTCAACCCTAGGAGAGAGAAAATGAGAGAAAAATTCAAAACTTGGGAAAGTGCATGAAACCCAAGAGAAACTCGAGGGGAACAAGCCTAAAGTGGTGAAAATCCAAGAAAAAACGACGAAATTAAAATCTGATCGGCTCAAAATATAGAGAATCAAAAGGATTTTACGAAAAAAGTTTGCGTGGGGCATTGAAAAAAGCGTATAAAGTGCAAATCTAGAGAAATGAAGCACCTAGAGAAAAAGGGTGAGGATTTTCAGATGTTTGGGTATGAGGAAATGAAGCGCTGAGGTGTATATTTAAAGACCCGAAGCAAAATGACTATTCTATCCCGAAATTGCCACGGGTGGCCAGCAGGCCACATCCATGGATGGCAAGGCTTTCTATTGGCCAGCAGTTTCTTCTGGTGGCTGGCATGTGGCCGGTGGCTCTCAGTTGAGTCTTGGTTCTGTTCTAAGCTTCTTCTTCCTGAGTAGTGTATGGAAGGTTCTATTTTGGGAGCTTGCAGCTGCATTCTAGTGTGTGAACGTGTCCCACTTGCCACTATGAACGAGGTGTATCCTTTTGGAGCATGTTACAATGCCTCTGAGAGGTAAATCGGAGGTTGTCACCGAATATTACTTTTATTTGTTTCGTCAAATTACATCTTTGTTCTCTTCTGTTGCATAAAACATGCATTTTCATATACACTTATATCACATTCGTACCTTGCATCGCTCATGGTTCATGCATAAAATGTGTACTCGTATATGCTTTCTAGTCTTGTATAAAATATGCTTTCAGTAGCCACATCTGTTGGTTTTCTATCATGGTGGTGATTTGTAATCTTGTTCACTTTGTGCATCTATCGCACACGTTCACTTTGTGCATCTATCACACTTGTTCATTTTGTACATCTATTGCACACATTCAATCCTCTGTGTTTTATCTCGGAATGCGCGAAGCGCGAGCCCAAGTGATTTCTCTTGTATCTCAGGATGCGTAAAGCGTGACCTTGGGCGAATTTTCGTCTCAGGACGTGTGAAGTGCAAACCCGAGCGGTTTCTCTTGTATCTTGGGACACATGAAGCACGAACCCGTGCAATTTCTCTTTTATCTCAGGATGCGTGAAGCGCGGCCCTGGGCGGGTTTTATCTTAGAACGCGTAAAGTGCGAGCTTGAGCAGTTTCTCTTGTATCTTCAGACGCGTGAAGTGCGAGCCCGAGCGGTTTCTGTTGTCTTTGGAGACGCGTGAAACGCGAGCCATAGTGGTTTCTCTTGTATCTAAGGACGCGTGAAGCACGACCCTGAGTGGTTTTGCTTGTATCTCAGGACGTGTGAAACGCAATCCTGAGCGGTTTTGCTTTTCATCTCGGGACGTGTGAAACGCGACCCTGAGCGGTTTTCATTTTTTAGTTTCTCAGGACGCTTGAAACGTAACCCTGAGCGGTGTTTTCTTTCCTCGTCTCGTGTCTTGACATGGTCAGAGTGTGCTTTAGATCTTTTTGCAGGGAACCTGTGTCGGTTTTAAGCTTGAAGCTGCTTATTCATATGTTGTTATCTTGTTATTGCATGTTGCATTTATTTCTTCTTATTGCATCATCTTGCATGATCATAAGTTTTCAAAATAGCCAGTTTCACGAAGCGTATGAGTCTAGCTTTCAAAGTTTTCTTTGTGCATATCATTTGTATCTTGCCCCAGAACTACGCTAGTTTGATTCCTTACAAAGGGATATGTAGGCAGCCTGCGGGCGCAACCATTTATTTCTATCTTGATTATTTGTCCAAGTCTTACAACCTTGTCAAAACGGGTCATCTTCGGGCTTTGACATTCACTCACGTCATTTCATGACTCTGAGTTCTGTTAAAGAAGGGCAACTGTAGACACCCTATTTTTGACCGTCTTACGACTTGGGCGCCATTGCTTACACACCCAATGATGAGTGTATATGCTTGTGAAGTGCTCAAAGCCTTCAGCAAAATGCCACAACTTTGAGCCTTCAAACCCTACACACTTGATGCCTTATTTTTGGACTAAAACCAGAGATTTTTAAGCCTGAAACCCCTTATATCCTGTCGGCCCCTTTTATTGGCTGCCAGCCACTGCTTTTGGTTGCCGACCATTGATATGGTCTGTCGACCACAAGTGTGTTTTGCAGATATTTTTCTGCCAGCTATACTAGTTGTTGGCATAGATGCATACACCTTCTTACACGTGTATGTATTGATATTTCTGAGGGAGCTGCTTGGTTTTCTATATCTAGGAGGCCTTCCCTTCTATTTTTAACGTTGGAATTTTTAGAGAAAAAATTCTCTCTCTCTCTCTCTCTCTCTCTCTCTCTCTCTCTCTCTCTCGCAATTTCTTAGCTTTTTGTAAGTTTTTTCCTATACACTCTTAACCAAACCTCTCCATCTTTGAGCTGGGGTACCTTTGAGCCTCGTTTGAGCTCTTGAGGGTGTGTTTGCCTTGATTTGTTGTCTAGAATTGGTTCTTCTCTTCAAAAAATATAAAGCTTTGCTTCTCTTCTTACTTTAATCACTCTTTTTCTTACTATTTTTGGGCTATATAAACTCTGTATTTCTGGGCTGAAACTTGTCGTTTAAGGCCAATAAGGGTTAAGGGCTGGTTCACCCTTCTTTACACCTTGCTTTCAAGACCTTTACCCTTGTGTTTCCCATCTTTACACTATCTTTTTTTGAGCCTTTAAATACTGGTTTTCAGAGTTATTTCAGTGGCTAAAATCATGGTTTGAAGTCCAAAATTGGAGGGATTAGCCTCCCCTCCTTGTGTCTTGCTTACTAGCCTAGCATGTTCTATGTTTTAGCTTATTGTTCTAGCTATTTTTGTCTTAATTACAGCATATTTTAGGACTTATTTAGCACTGTTTTAGGACTATTTTTAAGTGTTCATTGCATTTGAGCCTTGTATTGCATGCTTATAGTATAATTGTCCTCATAGGTTTGGTGGTCTAGGCCTTAGCCACCATCCTATTTGAGTTGATAGTGTTTATTTATGGCTTTCCATACTTGTAATCACCTTTAATCACCTCTGCAACCTCCCTCCTTTCTTGGCTTTTGCTTTGCTTTGAGAGTTGTTTCAAACCTGTTGTTCTTTTAAGCTTGAGATTGCGGTTGTCATACTTAATGGTTTAATCCCTTTTAGTGGTTCATTATCAACGGCATGACATCTTTCTCATGCCTTAAACCAACTCTTGGTTTGACACTTCTTTCCATTAAAGGACTTAACTCACTTTTATACTCAATTGATTAAAGAATTGAAAGGTAACTAAAATGGACTAATAAAATTGGTGATTAAAAAATTATGCAAAATAATAATTTGGTTTGGGTTCATTCGAACGTCAATTGAACCCCTAAGTCTTGGATCGTTTCATACTCATTAGTGATGTAAACAGCTCAATATTCATTGTCAACTATTTCCCTTGATCATTCATGATAGAGAGGTTGTTTTGAGAGTCTTATTTGTTGCATTTATTGAACTTGCACACTTTGATTAACAGACCATCATGCAATGAAATTACATCCATTGATGGTTTGTGAACCAAGTTTATTACTCCTTTGAGCTATTTGATGATAAGAATGGGTGAGTTGTGCAAACAAACCTTTAAGAATACCCTATTCCTGCTCTGTTTGCTCTCTGCTACAGTAGGAAAATCCAGTCATCAGTGGCCAGCAGGCCACTATTGGTAGTCGACAAGCCACCATTGGTGGACAGCAGGCCATCACTTCTAGCCTGCCGACCACCTGTGCAAAATCCAACAAAGTACTTTTGAAGCAAAATAGAGTTAGTCTTGAGGTGGAAAAACAATATAAGTGTTCTACTGTGTGATAGAGGCATTTAGCAGCAGAAACAGTGGCTTTTTCAGGTGGAAAGTTCACACATGCATGAGCATTCCCCGTTTCCTGAAGAGAAGTAATTAGAAGTAGTTAATTTAGTTACTTCATGTTGTAATTAATTAGTTAGCTAATTAGAATTTTGTAATTAATTAATTAGTTAGATTATGATGTTGTAATAACTAGCAAGAATAGTTAGCTTCATTTGAGTTTGTAATAGTTAATTAATTAGCTTAACTTTAATTAGTTAGCTAATTTATTCATTCGGACCCTCCTGTGCTAGGGCAAGCAATGTAATAATGTGTATGTCTTCCAATCCCATGTCTTTCTCCCTTTTATTTACCTACTTATGATGGTTAGTTTAAGGCATCATGTTTTGTTTAGCATCTCTCATGCCTTGCATCCACTTGTATTGCATGCATTAGGCTCGGTTCATTATTCTAACTTGTATTGTTAGTTTAACGCTTCTTTGAATACGTGCTTAGACCGCATGCTATCAAAATTGATCTATATGCCATATTAGTAGCTGAGCCTAGTAATTACATATCGCATATGTTGCATTAGTCATATTACATAGTTAGGATCATGCATTTTTCCTAACTCCTTCATCTTTTTAGACTTGGAGTACTACGTGAGCTCTTTTATTGTTTTAGCATATTGCATGCGTGTGATTGTTGCCATGTCTAGCATGCTTATCATGAGACTAAATGCTTAATTGATAAACTGCTTAAATGCCTGTGGATGAAGACTAGTTGCTTGAATTGGAATAATTTGAATAAAGTTTATATGCGATCACTTCTTCAAGTGGTACATATTCAAAACAATTTTTGCAAACGAACATGAGCCAAATGTTTCAATTCTTGCAATTTGGTCTATATTTGTTTGCACATCACATAGCAATGCTAGCCTAATAATCGGAACAAAAGCATATAATGTAAATAAAATTCATATCATGATTAGTAGAGGCCGATCTTTGATCGGGCGAGCGGGGGTGCTCAATTCATGACCTTCCCCTTTCGTACCTAAGTTTCCGAGCCAAGACAATCTTGGTGGTGACGGACACGTGACCTTTGGCACAAGTCATGGGTTTCCTAAATTTTCAAAAATATTTAGGTGGCAACTCTGTATCTGGCAAAACAGTCCATTTTTGGCAATTTGATTCAAAATTGATTTTCCTAAAGATTTGTCGGATTTGGACTCTTTTGGTGTTTATCTATTTCACATTGCACTTGTGAGATCAGATTCAAAACCGCGGAAGTCCAATACTGTAGGGCTTATTCATCTTCCGAAAGGAGCACGAAAAGTCAAGCTATAATGGCACCAGGGGTGAACTCAACCACGAAGTCAGCCAGAACCTGGCCTTTAATTGCTGTTCTGGATCTAAATTCCAAGTCATATTGGCCCAGTACTACTGCCCATCTGCCTACCCTGCCTATCAGATCTCCTTGCTGCAACAGGAACTTCAGGGGATGCTCAGTCAGCACCACAATCTTGTGGGCTTGGAAGTAGTGATTCAGTTTTTTCAAAGCCATTACCAGGGCTAGTGTCAATTTCTCCAAGGGCAGGTACTTGGTTTTTGCACGTGCTAAAGTTTTACTTACATAGTATACCGCCTTTTGTTCTCCCTCCTCTTCTCGGATTACTATCACGCTTACTACGTGTTCTAAAACTGTCAAGTATAGGAACAATTTTTCTCTAGGTACTGTCAGCGAAAGTGACTTCACACTCTTCTGTCCACAAAAAATTTGTGGCCTTCTTTAACAAACTAAAAATGGTTTACACTTATCAAAACTTCGGCTGATAAACCTGTTCAAGGTTGCCGCCTTACCGGTCAAAATCTGGACCTGCTTGTCTGACATCAGGCTCTTTAAGTCAAGAATGGCCTTGATTTGATCTAGGCTTGCCTCCCTTTTGGTAACCCAGTATCCCAGGAACTTACCGGATCTGACTCCAAATGCACATTTCGAAGCATTGAGTCGGAGCCGATATATTCTCAAGATATGAAAATCTGCCTTTAAGTTGGCCAAATGATTCCCAAGTTCTTTAGTCTTTACAACCATGTCATCAATGTATACTTCTACTATTTTGCCAATCAGATGTCTAAACATCTTGGTCACCAACCTCTAGTAGGTTGCTCCTGCATTTTTCAACCCAAAAAACATCACTCTGTAGCAGTACAGCCCTTTGGGGTGATAAATGCAGTCTTCTCTTCATCTGTGGGATACATCGCTATCTGGTGGTATCCCTTGTAAGCATCCACGAAGCTCATCTTCCCATGCCCTGAAGTGGCATCCACCAGCTAATCAATTATGGGTAGAGGGGAGCTGTCTTTGGAACAAGCCTTATTCAGGCTGGTGAAGTCCACGCAAACCCTCCACTTGCTGCTCTTCTTTTTCACAACCACTGCGTTGGATAGCCAAGCAGGGTAGTTCACCTCGCAAATGCTTTGGCTTCCAGCAATTTGTCCACTTCCTCCTTAACTGCATCAATATGCATTAATGTCGGCCTCCTTGCTCGTAGGATGACAGGTTTAGCCGACCTGTCTATATTGAGCATATGGCATGTGACCTCGAGGTCAATGCCTGGCATCTCATATGGTGTCCAGGAAAATACTTCTATGTTAGCAAGTAAGAAAGTCTCTAACTCTCTTTCCTCCTCATTGACCAAGTCTAAGCCGAGAAAAAAGAAACATTTTCCATCCCCTTCCTGGACCAGAATTCTCTTCAAGGCTTCCTCGCTCTTCTCGGCCGATTCTTTGTCGATATCATCTAAGACTTCCATGCCCTCGTCCTCGATTTCCATTTTTTCTGTCTCTTGCACATTGCAGATGGATTTCATTACTGCCATAGAGCAATTCTTTGCCTGCACTTGATCCCCTCTGACTTCCTCAATCCCCTGTTCAGTTAGAAATCATAATAACTGGTGCAGTGTTGAGGGAACAACCCTAATTGCATGCAGCCACAGTCTTCCTAATATAGCATTGTAAGGGGAGGGGGTATCAATTATCGTAAATTTTATGCTGACATTCTTGGTGCCTGCCCACACCTCCAAATTTATTGCTCTCAGAGCCCATGTCGGCGTTCCATTGAACCCAACCATTGGGTTATTGGACTACTCCAAATCATCTCGGTGAAGGCCAAGCTCCTTGTAACATCTA
Source organism: Camellia lanceoleosa (assembly GCA_025200525.1). Lineage (NCBI taxonomy): Eukaryota > Viridiplantae > Streptophyta > Magnoliopsida > Ericales > Theaceae > Camellia > Camellia lanceoleosa. The sequence continues at coordinate 159,252,928 of CM045762.1, read as the reverse complement.
ACATACATGATGTCATAAGAGTTGCCTTGGTCGATCAGATGTGCCTTACCTGGTATTCTCCAACCTTTAGGGTCACTACCAGAGCATTGTTGTGTGAATGTTGCACCATGTTTAGGTCTGCCTCAGTAAAGGACACCATTAGTCCCTAGTACTCATTTGTCCTAGGCCTCTTTTGCTGGACCTGATACACATGCTGTAAGTGCCTCACCGTTTGTATCTTTCCTCGCATATCATTCCCATTAACCCTCGAATGAATCACATTGATCACCCGAGGTTCTGCTTGCTGTAGTTGTGGCGGTGGTGGTGCCGCTAGTGCCTTGCATGCTCTTCCCTCGTTCTGGCCTCATCTACTAGGTCCCTCAAGTGACCCTGTCTGACCAGGTCTTCCAAGTGCGTCTTCAGGGCTCTACACCCCTGAGTCAGGTACCCATCCTCATTGTGGCAGGCACAGTACTTCCCAAGGCTCCTTCCTATGAACTCACTAGAAATCTTCTCTGGTGCTCTATAATACAGTTAGTTCTTAATCCTTTCTAGAACTTTATAAACCGGGATCCAAAACACAGTAGTGACTGCCTGTGCAGCCCTTAGCCCTGTTTCCTACCTGTTAAAATTAGTATTACCTCGGCCTCGTTTCAGCGAGCCGTTTCTCTTCTCTTACTTCGGCGCCTTCGTTTCCAGCGTATCCGCTTCTCCTCTAGAATATTTCTCAATCCGTACCATTAGGCTCCTCCATACTTTTTGGTAGAGTTTTTGCCAGCAACTTCTAAAGCGGGCATTCATCCTCCAGGCCGTTCTTAAAAGACACGACCGCCAACTCCTGGTTGCACTTCGATATTTGGTTAAACACCTCATAATACCTTTTAACATAAGCCTTGAAGCCTTCACCTTCTCCAATTTTGAGAGCCATCAGGGAGTCTACCCTTAGTGGCTGCAACTTGTTTGTAACAAACCTGGCCACAAACATCTTGGCCAGGCCATCCTAACTCTTTACAATTCCTTTCGGCAACTTGTGAAACCAATCCGATGCAATTTCCCCAAAGAATGAGAGGAACACATTGCACAGCAGCTGTTCGTTCCTGGTATACAAAGCCATTGAATTCAGATATAAGTCGACGTGAAAGTTTAGATCGGACTTACCATCATAAATCTGGAACCTCGGCATATGGAACCTCTTTGGTGCCTCAAACCTATCTAACTCTACTGAGAAAGGCATTTTCGGCTTGACGGGTGACGTGACCTTGGCATTCTGCCGCTTCCTGTGGAAGTAGTGACTTAAATCCTCCTTAGTCCGACTAGGAGCTCAACTGTCAACAGATTTCAGCCTTTTTGGTGCACTACTCCTGGTGCCGTTATGTGTCCTTTTGGACTTTTCTTCATTCACCGTATCAAAACACAGGCCCTTACCCTGGATATGACGGGGTTCTTTGATATAAGTTCCCCTAGTTCGAGGCGTCCTCGGCGAGTCACCTCTGATCAACTCTCCTCACCCAACATCCCGTGAAGGCTAATGTGAGGGCTCCTTTTTCTTGCCAAGCTGCAGGACTACTGGGATTGTTTTCTGCCCCCTTTTCTAGGCATCAGTCTTGGTACCTGGTATCGACGTGTCCTACAATGGAAACAGTAGTTGCATGACATTGTTTTTCATCATGAAGTTGACAACCGATTGTAGATCTACAAACTTGTTGGCCATTCCCTTCATCTCAACGTCCCTCTTCAGGCACCTATCCTTCCATACCTAGAGGTCGCTTTCGTTGTAATACTCATCTCGGCCTGCTTTCGTTAGGGCGTCTCCCTCTTTGCTGATGTCCTTATCCTCAGGATTCTGATCCCGTGCTCCTTCATTATGGTTTTTTTCCTCGACGTTAGGATCAGCATGTTTACCACTCCCACTAGGGATGTCGTCACCAACCTTTTCTCCCTACACGTTATTGGCCATCTATTTTTCGTACGTTCCCACAAACGATGCCAAATTGTAGGTGTTGATTTTTGACCACACAACCAAACGAGGAACTCAGTTAGAGAGCACCGGTAGAATAGATTAAGCCCAACAACCTGAGAATCCGACAATAGTTCGTCCACATAGGGGCACTCCAACGATCAAGTCAATGACTTATATCTCTCACAGATAACAAATAGTGCTTAAACTCACTAAAAAGAACATATTGCTCATAGTATATCACACATACCTAAGACCCACGGGGGTGCCCTGCTTTTATAACCAACACTGACCTAATCTTTGTAAAAGCCTCATTTCAATGGACTCAGACTCAATGCTCATCCTGGACTCTTAGCTAGACAGGGATAAACTTCCTAAGAGCTTTATCTTTATCCAGACTGAGATTCTCCCTTGTTTTAAGACTCTTGTCCTTTATCCGCTCATCTCGAATTTCGGTATCTCTGCAAATAACCTCAGCCTAGCCAAGATCATCTCGGCACATGACCAGGCCACGTGACATCTCGTCTGACACTCCGACGTCACCTTGGTTGCGTGCTGTCATTCACAAAATATGTCCCCACAATGAGTATCCAACTGACACTACAACAACTAAGAGTTTTAGAAATCAAATGTTTTGATCTCTTAAAGTTAAAATTCTGTTGCAAAAGACATGTAAAGATCAATTTCTATCGTCATGAAAATAATCGCTAAAAAGTTATCTTGAAAAGTCCAAAACAAGATTTTTAGCGACAAAATTTTAAAAATATCACTAATAAATAGACTTTTAGAGACAAAATAATTTGGTCTTAAAATAGTTTATTTTTTTAGACAAAAAAATTGATCTTAAAAGGATAATAATTCATCACTAATATCTAATTTTTGTTGCGAAAAATATAATAACGACACTTTTTGTAACAAAAATATTTAGTCCCTAAAAAATAATTTTGTCCCTAAATTTTGGTCTCTAAAATCTTAATTTTTTGTAGTGTGAACTGATTTTTTTTTTTTTTTTTTTTGACCAACAAAGATTTTTTTTTTTTATTATTAATGATAATCAAAACAAAGGAATAGATATCAATTAAAAAACATGGGAAATAAATACATTGTATAGTTTTACCATGAATATAATATGAGCGTACCAGAATTGACTATATATGGTCAGAGAATATAATAATATATCCACCAAATGTTGCATGGTCAATTTTAAACCAATGGTGTTTTCCTTCTCTTTTCCCAAACGCAAACCATCTCAGTTTTAATACGCAATTTATAATTATCTTAAAAAATAATAATTAGTAACCATCTCATGAATTAGAATCCACTGAAACTGTATTTGAATTATAGATTTATATAGTGTAATTTGAAAATAGAAAAGGAAAGGAAAAAGAAAAAGATGAGAATAATACAAAAGAAACATAAGTTAAATTTTTCTTTTTTTTTTTTTTCTTTTTCCAAACTCCCATATAAATTTATGATCTAAATACAATGTAAAAATAAATATTTGAAAATTTTGAATTCAAATCCCTTGCTATCTAATGGGCAGAACCCATTTCCCAAACAGAGAATTGCCAACATTGTTAATCATGAGTCACAACATATGATTTTTTCTCTATTATTATCTTCCATTTTCTCAGCAACCAAACGGAGAAAATGAGATAAGCAACATGTGCCAAAACTTAACTGAATTAAGAGTTTAATATACTCCTCCTAATCGTACGATGTTATGAGAATTCAAAAGATGAAATAAGGAACAACGAAACAATAATTTTGAAAATAGAAAAATCTTTTATTGTGGTCTTTCACATCGTAAACAGATGGTCCAACAAGCAAGCCAGTGAATCAAAGAGAGAATTTTCATATTGTAATCCGAAAAATTATTGAAAAATTAGATTTATTCTCATAAACTTAGAATAAATGTATATATGTACAAAATCAACAAACAAATATTGATGAACGAATTACAACCCAAAAAAAAAAAAAAAAAAGGAAAGAAAAGAAAAGAAAGAAGACTAAACTAAAGGTTGAGTAAACCCTAGTTTCAAGCTTCTGACATCAAAGTTTCGTCATCGTCATCGTCCTTTTCAATGGCTATTGAGCTTTATTTTCACTTGGTAGCGACACCAAATCGAGCCATGAGACGTGGGTAAGTGCTGGCATGAGGCAAGCCATCACCGGCAAAGTTCTTCTCTTGAAACGGACAGGGTGGTCCATTGCTGCCGGGGATGTGCGTGCAACCAGATGGCCCTGAAGGAGGGACAGGTACCCTATCAAGTGATGCCATTACCATGGTGTCTGTATTTTTGCCCACCTTTTTGTGTTCTTCTTCATGCAGTACCCTACTAGCTGTGCTTGGTTGGAAAAGTAGAAGAACAAGAAGCATTAATATTACAACACTACTAAGAACCCTCATTTTTGTGTTAATTTTGAACAAATATGAGAAGAAACGATAATGGTGAATGCATGAAGGAAAGAGAGGGGATATTTATATAGAAAGATTGAGAGTTTATTTTTATTTTTTTTTTAAATTGAGGTTTTGACTGTTGACTACTAGGTTTCGTGGGTGATACAAATTCTATTGAATAGGTTATGAGGAATAGAGGCTTTTGTTCAAGTTGAATCCCTAGTTTTCGTTCTCATTTCTTACCAACTTCCTTCGTATTAAAGTATATCTACGTGTAGAATGATGTAGCATGTGATTTAAATATTGACATGGTCTTTTTACAGATCAAAGAGTTGAAAAATCATGTTACTACAAAATTTAAGGCTAAGGTTTCGTTTGGGAACAAGCGTAATTTTTTAGTTTTTGGGTTAAAATATGAAATAAAAAAATTAGTATGTTTGGAATAATTTTTTGACTTTTTATGAAAAGTTATGCAAAAAGTAAAGAGAAAAAGGGAATCTTTAACTTTTTTGTATAAATTGTTAACTTTTTGATTTTTTTTTAATAACTTTTGACTTTTAGACTAAAACAATCACTTACCAAACGAGACCATGTGAAGTGACATTTTTAAACATACAAGTCACTTTTTGATGAATTATTCTCTTTTAATTGATAAAGTTTAGAAATTTCACGTCGTTTTGTATTAAATTTACGTAAAAATTTTGCTGTTTTCATAACACTAGTAAAAAATTACTCACCCAAAACAAAAAAAAACACTAGTCAGAGTTTGATTATTTCTTATCCTTTGTCGATTGGTTTGATGGAAAATTGGTCCTAGTTAGAGGAAGTTCTTAATACTTTATGGTTAGTTGGGCTTGAATAGACTTGAAGTCTGATTTGAAGTTGTTGGTGAGTTTGTTAAGTTTTTAAGGAGATTTTATATATAAATTAATGTAAAGAATTGGTAAATATAAGGAGATGAGGTCACCACACAAGTCCTTATCGGAGTCATTGCCTTCTCTAAACGGAACCCTCTCTCTCTCCCTCTCTGGCACATTTTAATTGGATAGGAATAGAATTAAGGTTGGAAATGGAGAATCTAGTTGGGGTGAAGAAAGGTACTATACTAGATTCATTATAACATATAAGAGTTTTAGAGGTCAAATTTTTTAGTTTTTAAAAATAAAAATCTTGTTGTAAAAAATATTTAGAAACTAATTTCTATTGTTGTGAAAATAGTCGTTAAAAGTTCATCCTGAAAAGTCAAAAATAAGAATTCTAGCGACAAAATTTTGAAAATGTCACTAATAAATATACCTTTTAGGGCAAAATAATTTAGTCTCAAAATGATTTTTTTTTTAGACAAAAAATTTGATCCAAAAAAGATAATATTCATCATTACTGTCCAATTTTTATTGCTAAAAATATAATGACACTTTTTACAATAAAAATATTTAGTTCCTAAAAATAATTGTTCCTAAATTTTAGTCTCTAAAACCTTAATTTTTTATAGTGATTTGGCCAGATTAAATGTATTATTTTTGAAATATTCATACTCTTTTTATCTCTTTACAAATTCACTAAAGATCAACGTGGATCAACTTTTCAAGTTTGTTTGGTCTGACTTTTATTAGTCATATGAAATTCATTGTCAAAAATGTACATTCTAAAACTAAACAGATGAGGGTGAGGGGGTGAAGGGTGGACAAGCAAGCAAATATTCGCTAGACTGTGATTTGAATTTCAGCTTTTTTGTTTAGTAATTTTTTTATGAAACGAAAAAAGTTAAAATGTGTTTAGGAATAAATTTTTAGTGACTTTTCTAGTTATATGAAAAAACTTTGATTGCCTATGCATATAACTTACTTTTCGTCTTAAATTCTCATTCTATTAAGACCATTAAGAATATAGTGATCTTTTTACACTGATACTTGATAGTCTTTGACAATCCATACCAAACACAAGTTTTTGTGTTTAATTTTTAACTAACTTTTCAAATGAGAATGGTCACCCCCTTGCCATACCTACCCCTACGGAAACAAGCAATCATACATGTACAAGTGTAAAAGATTGCCCAATCTACCATTTTTGTTCTACATTTGTCACCTCCCTATCACTTGCACATGATTGTTGATTAGGTCAATTGTCTTCACCAACAGTCTCAACTGAATGCCCAGTCCATACTCTCTCGGATTGTCTATCACAGACGACCATCAACAACCCCTTTTTTATTTTTTGGCTTGACAATTATTCAATGTCAAACACTATTCAAATGAATCTCAATTATTTATTCTATAAGAATTTTATAAAAATAAATAATTCAAATCTATTTGTGATACGGAAATACCGTGTGCAACACACCCACCATCATTGCTACTACCACCACACCCACCATCACACCCACCATCATTGCTACTACCACCACCACCACCACACTTCCTCCACCTCTACCCTGCCATTGCTGCCACCACCCCACCACCACTAATACAACTAGTACATTAATTCAAGGACACAGCCAAACATAATAAAATGTTTTCTTCAAAAAATATTCTGAAAAAAGTATTCAAACCAATGGAGCATAAAATGGTAGGGGAAGTAGAAATCAACTAAGCAAACCTAAAAATGTGGTTCAGATTAAATGAAATTTAAAAAGTTATGAGCTTAGGGGTCGGCTTTCCAATCTCAGAACCCTCCAAGACAAAGAAACACTGCAAAGCCACTTTTTGCAACAGCTAAGGCTGGAAACAAAATAACAAAGAAATAAAAAAAGGCTGAATCACTCTTTACAAAATGTTTTCTTACCCAACTGGTTACAACCTCACTCCAAATCTAAACAGCAACAACTTCCCTGAAATGCAATTATTACACCGGATTATAGCCTCAATCGAGTAATTCACAGCCAGTCACCGTCAATAGTTTCTTCTCAATGACCATTCGAAGGCCGGAATACAGTATAACCATTATCACTGCAAGCCAGGTTTGAATAGTCTGGAATATGATATCTGTAGCCATCACCCCCATCTGTGTTCCTCATGCAAAGATACGATAGATCAGAACCACCCATCTGCCACTGGTTCGGAATCAATCCATCGATCTGCCCGTTTGCATAAGGCCGTTGATTTACTTGGGGAATCATATCCCGTAGCGGATCATAGTGGCTGCCTAACGAGCTGTACCCACGTTGGAACCCATCATCATGATAACTTCGTGTTCGCTCAAAATTGCTAGAGCTCGTTGAGGGGGCCATGTCATTCGACATACCAATATCCCCAGGAAAAGTGAACTGCCGATTCAGATGGTGAGGTCCATTGCCAAAATTTTGAAAGTTCATGCTCGCCCTAGCCCCAAGCGCCATTCCATGTTCATCGTCAAGTAGGTCATTGATTATGTCGAGGTGCGGAAACTCATCAGCGAATAAACCTTGGCTCTGACGTCCTGATGATATAGATGCCGGAAACTCAGTCGGGAAGTGATCCCGGGATCGGCTATGTACAGGCTTGTAGAAATCAAGGTTATGATGGTTATGAATGTCGTCGTGCATCGAAGAACCATAGTGTATGCTTCGGTTTCCGTCCCTTTGAGGAGGGCACTCCATCCATTGAGGTCCATTCTGCAACATATCATGATTCACCATTCCGAATGAAAGGCTTGGTTTTACCAAGTTCGGTTCGATCCTTTCAGAACTGTGGGGTAAAAACATTGGTGCCGACTTCATGTTGGACGGTTGTGGATACGACTGTAATGGGTTTACTACAGAACTGGGAGACTAAGGTTGAGTGAAACCGGTGGAACTCGCCGAAACAGGATTACCCATTATAGCATTTCGATAAGACTGAGGAACGTAACTGTGTGTCGTGGGTGACGGGTCCGGACCCAACCGCCCGGTTGCACTCACTGAACGCGCTAAAAGTGGGGGTGTTTGAACCACGGAAACAACAGGAGTGGGTGGCTTAGGTCCCGGAATAATCGGAGCACTTAAGGGCCGTGACATGGTGGGCACTTGTTGCACTGAGGGCTTTTCGGTTGGTTTTGGAGCGGCATTTTTATGTGTATCAGATTTCAATGCAGGTGTAATATGAGATGAATTTATCGGCAGGGCCACTCTCTCCGCTCGTTGGGAGATGTCTGATGATGGTTTTCGAACCGAAACCAGATCAGCAGCACCGGGGGTCTTTGATTCTGACTTCACCTTAACAACATATGGCTGATTTTTGGAAGAACTGTTAGGAGAGGAAGGCACGGCCGTTGGCTTATCTTTTGAAGGTCCTTCCGTATCGACCTGATCTTTGATGTTCAGTTCTCTTTGCAGAGAAACCACTTCTTCTTCCTATTACACAAAACAACAAAGCTTGTCAGCTCTCATGAAAATCCAAACCCAAGGACCAAAAATGAAGTCAATTGAAACAAGGCAGCAAAGCCTAAATGAAAAAGCAGAAGCAATAAAAGAACAAAGCCAATACATCACGGTCCATCTAAGAAGCAGAGACACATTTAAAAAAGTAACATTTCCGACACGACAAGATACCCATTGGACACCTCCCAACAATTGTAAGAGACATATCCAAACATGTCATACTTTTTTTAAAAAAATTTCTACACTGGGATACGCTTCAGACATTCAGATAATACATGTATCTATCACTCAGACACACGTGAAACACATTATAAAGTTTAAATAAATATTGGAATCCAATGGTGAAGCAAAACTAATGTACATTTATACCTATTCTCCCCTTTTAGATTTTAAAAATTATTTTGAATTAATATAACATAATAAATATATAAAATTATATATGTTACATATATCACATATCATGTACTACATTTCCTAAAAATTTCCTTGTTAGCATATCCGTGTCATGTCTATATCGTGTCACGTGTCTGTGATTCTTAGCTTTCCATAATTAATTGCAAATTTCACACATTTGCCTTATATGCAAAGCCCTTTCAGTTTACATATCCTTCAACAGGAAATTCTGTTACTTGATCGTGTCACGTGTCTGTGATTCTTAGCTTTCCACAATTAATTGCAAATTTCACACATATTTGCCTTATATGCAAAGCCCTTTCAGTTCACATATCCTTCAACAGGAAATTCTGTTACTTGAACGAAAGGAATGATAGGAATACCACCTTCTTCACCACATGCTGCTCAAGCTCCTTTATCCGATCCTGCAAGGAGAGTACAACAGCCTCGGACTCAACTTCAGCCTGGCAACTTCCAGATGCACCATTCGGCTGTGCCGCATCTCTCATAGCTTCTGACAGCTGACTGTGCACTTCATTGGCCAAACCAGTCGCATCACTAGTTGCCCTGCCTCGCTGAATCCTTCCTCTACAAAATTGAACCAAATATATCAAAATATAAAATAATCTTGTCAATGTGCCCCTACAACAAAGGAAGGGTAAATTTACCTGATTGGTGATTTTTGGCCTTTTTGGTTCAGAAAATTCCCTTTGCAAGGCCCATTCATTACCACCGATGGAACCGAGTCTGTGGAACACGTTGACGAACTATCATCCACTATAGAAGGGCCATATCGTTCGATCGCTCCATTTTGTACAGCTGAAAGGCCACTTACTCCGCTGCTGCTGCCAGCCTCAGTGGGAGGATGAACTTCCGATGTGTCAGTATCCCAATTGACAGGACTAGTGTCTCTGTCTTCTGAATCAGGCTGAAGTATCTCAGGAAGACAATCTGCTGAATCAGACACATCAGAAACATCTTCCAGTATATCAGCCTTTTCAAGCACAAGTTCTGCCTCCTCGGTCGTGAAATCTTTCCTTTCATCACCCGGGTTTTCTTGTTGGAGTTTGTCTTGGATTGCTACACCAGGCTTGTCATCCCTTCCTTTATCCTTCCCCTTGCGATTATTTCTTTTTTGTTTTCCCTGCAGCATAGAATAAACAAGACGGTGCAGCTCAATCCGAAGTCTTTAATAAAATCTATGCAGTATACAAAAGATTAATTAGTTTCCAGTGAAAAGACCAGACCAATCATACATGACAGACCTGGTAAGTAAGAAAGGGCACAAATAACCACAAAACAAAAAAGGGTGACCCAGTGCACCAAACTCCTGCTAAAGGAGGGTTTGGGGAGGGTAAAATGTCCGTAGCTTTATCCCCATTTCTGGATAGGCTGTTTTCGTGACCTAAACCAATGCCACCAAGACGCTAATGGTAAGTCTTTACCACTGGGACAAGCCGCCTGTTTAAATAACCACAAGAAAAGGATATTTTTAAATACCAATAATTGATTGCTGTCTTCACAGCCTGCAACTTGACATTTATCAGGAATGTCAGTAGCTACTGAACAACGTGATATGACCCCAAAAAACTCATAGGATTTACAAATGCAACATTTTTCCAGCCCGTCTGTTGTAATTTTAATTCTTCTAGTTTTTATAAACTAAATGATAAACATACAGGATTGAACCCGTCCTCTAGACTAGTCAAGATAAGTGTAGGATAGCCGTTCTGCTAGGCTTCCCCGCCATGTCGATGGGCGCCCCGACCGCTGCTTGGAGTGGGGTAGCATAAGTCGTTTCCAGTGAAGGGGTGAGCTGTTCTCGAGGATCTGCCACCTCGAGGACTGTGATGGCAAGAGTAACATATAAAACTTGAGAAGAATGGGACACCCTTTGACCTTATGTAGGCATTTGTGCTGTACATGACCTGCAACTTCATCACTTAGATTGGATTGGCTCCACATCGCAAGGCATGACCTTCCTTAGCACCTTGTCTAGCTTCAGCACCTCGGCTCTTTGTCACTCAGCTCAAGAATGACAACCTCAGCTACATAACCTACCTAGGGCAGGGGCAGTATATAGGAACCCACCCCCGGGCTCCGTGCCTCAATCTCAAACCCCTGAGTGACCCATGACACCACCTGGGATTACTAGGAATTGTGGATTGGTGGCTAGAGTTGAAGGATAGTCAAAATTGCGGAGTCCACTCCCTCGAGGTTCCGACATCACAAATGACCACCCCGCAAGTTGTAAGTGCAAAATCAAAGACCTTGCACTATAACCAACCATACATAAGTTTCCCATTCATCCTATATTAGCTCTTATTAGAGATGTAATATTGATATACATGCTTATTTAATGCTACAGAATTTATAATTCAACTTCAGATTTTTTACAATAGTAACTCCACTATACATATATACCATATAATACCAAACGTAATTGCAACAAAGAAAATGGATCACTGAAATATATGCTTGGTAAAGGAAGACACATAACACCACAACATACCATGAAACAAAATGAACATTACATAGAATCACCAATATAGAGAGGTAGCATAGAAACCAAGTCTGACAAGTATAAATAAATTTAGATGTACTAGTGGGAAGCCATGATCAGAAGTCATGGAACTCATGACACTACTCTTTATATTGAATTTAAGATGTTTTTAGAAGAAAATAGTGATTACTATTTATTTTGGCAAGTTTGTAGTTTAAATTATATGCATTATAAAGAGATTGTTGTGTTGTTAAAGCATCCAGGCATATTTTTCCACGAGTTCCTGAGTATTTGCCCCATAAACTGAGGATGGTAGGAATGAACAGAGTACTATCCTAACCTTTGGCATTATTTACCAAAGTGGATGCCCAACCAGCTTTCTCATGCCTAGTAGCCAGAGTCTTGAGTGTATCAGGAAGAGAGGTGAACAACACTGCCTTAGCAATTACTCATTAGGCATTACTCCACAACCAACAACCCAAAAACTCAAAAAGAGAAAATCTAAGATCCAAAAAATAAGAAGAAACCCCATCAGAAAGATATGGAAAGAAAATATGAACTTCAGACTGAAAGCTCCTAGCTCTAGAGGGTGAATTTATTTTGGCACAAATTCTATTGCTCACCCATTTTGGGATAGAATCTATGGTAAATTGCACGATTCACAATCGATTCATTTTTTCTGATTCATACAATTTTGAAACTATCGTGTGCAACAGATTCCAGTCATCTTTCACCTGTTTTTGTTAGTGAAAATGAAACAGAGACCTTTTGGTAACTTGGCCCTTTTAGTGGCTTTTTGGCCTTTTTACGAGGTGAAAAAAGTTAGTGTTTGGAATATTTTTTAGTTGAATAGATAGTTGTGAGGGAAAAAGTAATTGATTGATGTGTATGATGTGATATCTTGACTTTTTTGGATTTATGATTTTTTATCTTTTTGGCATTTTTAGCCAAAAAAGTAGTTGCTAAACGGGGCCATAATACAACTTCTAAAAGAGTTTAGTCAAAAAAATACCACTAACTCACATAAGTTGTTATTTTGGTGATTTGAGAGTTTTCAATAGGATCCAATCAAATCTCTAGACAAACCCAACATGTTCTTAATCTTCATCTTTTAAGGATGTTTAAGGAACTTGCACCCATGAATTATTTATTGCTATTTTAATGAAATAAATATAGTTTAAAAGCACATGGATAAAGTCAGTTATAAATAGGGTTCCTAAGTCCATTTTTTGAATGCCAAGAGTCATTATATTATGGTTTTTGTATAATTTTATGAATGATTGGATTTGGACTGACATCTCTTGTTATGAAGGCAATACCTTCATAATCATGTCCTTATATAAAAATTATTTGTAACCAATGTTAGCCGGACTTGAGTATAGGCATCGGACTCAAGTACGTGTCTGGAAGTTCAATTCTCAAGTTGTTCTAATTGTAGGAAGGGGTACTCCACTAAAAAGTGTCCAAAAAGTGGATATATACAGGGACACAGCATAAACATTGGACAACAATATTTTCCATCACAAACATATCCAATGTTGAAATAATAAAAAACTGTTCTAAAATATAAAATATAATTACCTTCAATTCTTTTAATTAAAAGGTATCTATTAAGGTTAATTCCTACTTAATAAAGGTATCTATTGCTTGCTCTGTATATGGCATGATTTATAAGGGAAACTATAAAGCTTTGAATTCTAAATTGGTATTCAAATTAGTGACCTTTCATATTCCTCCTTTTTTTTTTTTTTTTTTTTGATAAATTGACCTTCCACATTCTATATCTAACTTTCAAACATAATATTTAACCATAATAACTGGGTTTTTGCTCTGGTGTGGCAGGCCCCCCGATAATTTTATTACATATTTCGAAGGTCAAATTTAATTATAATGAATCACACATCATAACACGCTGAAAGTGGCCAACATTATGTACATGCTACACTATATTAAAACCTTGATTTAGGGCTTTAAAAAGTGTGGCACGTGGAAAGTAGGTTTTCTTGGGATATTGAAATGTCTAGAGGGAGAATCAGCAACGCACAAGTTCCTATCAAATTGAGAGAGAGAGAGAGAGAGAGAAGATGAAGACAATGGCCGGATGGGGGCTTGACATGGCCTGGACGAGGAGGAGAGACAAACAGAGAGCATACCAAGTCCGATCTGTTTCTATGGCAAAGGGGCTTGATCTAGGGTTTAACTTGGTTGGGTGATGACGATGAGAGAGAGAGTGCAAAGTCGGGAAACCTCAACACCATCAACTTGATTGTAAGTAGTTCTTTTTGCTTTCCTTTGTTGTCTTTGTGCTTCCTCGTTTTGTATGTCAGTCAATATTGTATGTGATAACCAATTTTGCATCCAACACAGATCCCATACCGCACCCTATGAAGCACGGACACCTCTCCGGAGGTCGCATACAAGTGTCCAACACATGTTGGACGTGAACACAGGCCGGACACGCTCCAGGCACGTGTCAAACACGCTGGAAAGAGTTGGACATGCTAGGACACTTTGGATACTCTGCAGACACGTTGGGACACGCTGAAGACACGTTGAGGACACATTAGGGACACGCTAAGCATTATTTTTTTCAAAAAAAATTATAATTTTTAATTTTTTTTAACTAAAATAGCATACCTAAGGTTGATAAATTTGATACAATTAAATATTTGACATAAAATTCATATTAAATATATAAAAATATACATATAATAAAAAAATAAAAATATATGTTTTGAACGTGTCTCCAACGTGTCGTATCCAGCATTTTTTGAAAATTTACGTGTCCGCGTGTCCGTGTCGTGTCACATGTCCGTGTCCGTACTTAGCTCACACCTGTGTCATGTCAACATGGGTACTTCCTCTCAAATGGCCAAGTCCATGTAACACAATTTATAACGTGTGCCAAAATCAATTTATTTCATTTGTTCAAATATATAATTGTTTATGATCATTTTTTATAGTTTGTATTGAATCTTAATGATTCTCAATTCGCAAAATTAAGATTTCGATTCACTATACGATTCGCAATTTGACAACTACACCAAAAGAGCTTGATTCACAAACCATAACAGCCTAACGGGTCAGGCTTTCGGGTTTTGTGCAAGAATGTTTGATTTTAAACTCAATTATTTTAGTGATACAATTTCATACTTTACTCCAACCCTAACAGTTTTGACCTACATAACCCTATATTGACTCTATCCTATCAATACTTTTCCAAACCTTTTTTATTAAAATCAAGTTGGAACAAAAACAATCGGGTCCGGTAATTTTGCTATCCCTAAACCTAACTGCAAGTATTCCATTCTCCCTAGGCCAACATATCTGGTTTCATCCTACAGCATGGTTACTTGAAATTCCTCTGCCAAGTGCCAAGCAGTCAAGAGACAGTCATGTTCTAGCTTTTCAGAGCCTGTCACTACACAAGGACTTTGAGAAGCAACATGAAGATCAGAGGACACTAGCAAATTAACTGACCTCACACTCTTTCAGAGAGATACAAACCATTGCCAACCATGTGCTCTACTCTCCAAGTCTTTCTTGCACAGACTCAAAAGCAATCTAACATGACATATTAGCTAAAAACCATACACATCATGATACACAACTCACCCGATTGCTTCAAACCCAGACACAGGGCATACAAAGACAGTTTTCTGTAACATTAATTTTGTTAATTCCCATAAGGAGTATGTAACTTATGTGTAGTTATCAAACCTGCTTTTTCTTTAACTTCTTTTCCTTTTCAGCAGCACCGCGTTTTGCTTTCTGCTCAGTTTCAGCCAGCCAGGCTGCCTCTTCACGTATGAGCTCCTCTTGCCTTTTCAAAGCAACAGCCTCGTTATATGCAACTTCAATTTTACTGCTAAAACAATAAGGGAAAATAAGAGTATATATAAATGGAAAATTGAAAACAGAGGTTGGATTAATTCACCACATAGAAGATTGCAACACTAAAATCATACAATAACAAATCAGTCCCAAGATTCCAATAGTGTTATAGTATCAGCCATAGGATATAGTTAAGTTTTAACATGTAAATATCAAACAATAACTAACTTCACTAAAAACGCCACTTCATTCACATAATATTCTTTTTTTCTCTCTCTTGGTCAGACACATAATACTTCACTACAAACATATGAGGAAAAATATGGAAAACCACAAAAATGTTTGATCATTCCAAAAAATGAAAAAAAAACAAAACAAAACAAAACAAAACAAAAAACAAAAAAAGAAATTATCCATTTCTCAAAGTAGAAGAAGAATCATATTTTGACAATTTGAAAGACCAAGACTCATACCTCCCTCAATCAGTTGACACTCAAATTAAAAAATAAAACGCTATGAAGTTATCATTTATCTAGAGAGAACTTAAATGTTAGTTGAAATGGAAATAAGATTTTTGCACCAGCTTTATCACTTTTTGGGGAAAAGGACAAGGACAAATAGTTTTTCGCCCAAGTTAAATATGAAAAGAACTTTACTGAACTTGGCACCTTCCTACTCTGATCTGGGGTATATGATTAGTAACCAACGAGACTGCAGTAATATTATCAAAAAAGTAAACGAATGTACTGCTAGCTAGTGTGTGTGTGTATATATATAAACCTTAAAGGAAGTGAGTGTAATTTGCATTTATAATTTCCAAGATTATAAAGCTTGAAGAAGCACAATCAAAGTAATCAACTGCTGTCTAACTACATTTATCTCCATAGTATTAGATTGACGGGTTACCTGAATATATGGGCTAGGACAAATATTTCAATGGTCCTACGACCTAGTTCAGTAAGACGCCTTTCATCACGCTCAATGGAGTCCTTGTTGAAGTCCTCACCAGAACCCCCATCCTACAAGCAAGAATCGCAGAACCAGTGAATGAGTAAACAGTTAAATATGTTGAGAAAATATTAAAATATTGGCACAAACATGCAAGCATAAGTAAGAACTCAACAATCAAAAAATTATGTCATCAAATTTGCCAGATATTTTAAAAGTAACCCAAAAAGATGAATATGCTATTACTTATTCATGAGTAGAGTACATGTCCTTCAAAGATTTCACTTGTCAATAGTGCATCAATAGAACCAAGATACTGATTGCTTAAATTCATATAGAGTATATCGAACTACTATATTCATCGGTAGTATGTGCATCAAAGAGCATATTGTACTACTATATTCAGCAGTAATCAAAATTACTTCTGTTAAGGACATAGATGAACGTTTCTTAAGTTCCTGACCCACTGACCAATTACAGAGACAATAGGAAATTCTGTCAGTAAAGCAAATTCTGCCAGACAGCTCTTTTGCCCATATGCAGTAACAGAAAAAGAAAGGCCTTAATGTCAACAAGAAGGGCTAAGAATGAACATTGTTTTAGGCATTCAATTCCATCTAAAGCCATATCCTCCGCTGAATACTAAAATATCCTTGTCATAGTTCCGCCCCACTGTTTTAACACTTGGATAAAAATCACATCTCGTCATCCCTGTCACCACCATCTCATAAAGTGAACCATAATGATCTAAAAAGAAATTTCCCATTTTCTACTACTGTTTGTTTTTACCTTTGTCACAGATTATGCAATAATTTGGAATTTAAAATTTCTTATATTTTTCTCAAACTCCATCTTTTATTCAAAAACCTTACATCTGCAACATTATCTAATAAGCATGCAATCTATCAAATTTCAATCTTCTGCTACATGAGATATAGCGCATTCAATCTATCAAATTTCAATCTTCTGCTACATGAGATATGGCACATTTCGTAAATAACACCCTTCTTTGTATTTGTTATAAATTATAATAATGTGCTCAGGTAACAGATAAGTCACATAACAGCAGCATAAATGCACAATCTAGAATATTTAGTTTTATTTCTACTAATTTTAAACCCCTTTCAACTGGAGTACTTCTCTCTTAACATCGTCTTAATGTCTTCATCTTATCGACACTAACACAATGTCTTGTCAATACTTTATACAACTTCATCAACTATTATCACATTGTCAATCTACATTTCTCAATAATTAATACCACTTAATCTCCAACAGCACAATGTCACATAATATCCAATAGCCTACCACTCCACATTTAAAGCAACACAACCCAACAAAATTGGTTGACAATCTCTATTGAAGACTTCTGAAAGAACCCTCTTAAGCCTAAAGTTTTAGCTAGTAAATAACTCCCAATTAATTGGTATGCAGAAGATAAATAGAGTGGATTATATTTTCAAGGAATTATTGCCTCAAAAAACCTAAAATGTCAAATAACATAAATTAATCTTGTAGTTTTGGGACTTTTTAAAATTTTTGGTTGTACCCATGTCCCAATCAAGACTTGAACCATGCAACCACCCCTTTGGGGGTGGCAAAAATATACAACTAAAGCTACTAGGCAAGCCTCCAACATATCATCGCTTCATTTTCTTAGACCCAAAAAAATATAAATGCAAATATAAATCAAAGAATTGCACAAGATCCCGGAGTCAGTGAAAGCATGATCAAGCAAAATGATTATGAGCCAATAGATATCAATATGTTTTCTTTTTCTTTTTCTTTTTTTTGGTCAAGATAAGGAAGGGCAATAGGGGAAGGGAAGTTGCATTCACAGCAATAAGACTCAAACCCAGGCTTCACACCTGGTAATAGTAATGTACAAGACTGCTTGACCTAAGCATTGAGTGTTATTATCTATGGTTCACTGTGCGTTAACCAAAATCAAAGTGTAAACTTCATTTCAGACATGATCTACGAGAAATAAAGACTAATATGGAAGACCTCTATGGGAAACTACAGTGTTAACACGTTAACATGAAACAAAGCGTTGAGTGCACCCAAGTATCCACACTAACTGCAACACATAATAAAAGAGGAAATGGATGAAATTTCTTACCCAAAAAATAATGACACAATTTATCAGATACATTAAACATATACAGCACCAATGGTTCATATCAAAAGTTACACCCTCAGTTTTTAACTACTATTTTGACAAGTAAAAAAAGTAGGCAGTTTTTAATCAATAAATGTTTTGTACACTCGAAAGACAAAAAAACAAAAACAATTACATGATTCCATAAATTTTTAACACCATGTTCACTAAGCTCACCTTTGTACGGTTCTGAGGACCCTTATCATCCTTTGGAGGCAAGGGTTCCAAGGCAGCCCTCTCAAGTAGTAGTAACACATCATCCACCAAAACAAATATATCTTTTTCTATGCGAACAATAGGAACCGGCAATTCTTCTGCATCCTGTAATTTCCCCCTACCTTTCTTGCTCTTGGTCTGGCCTTCAAGAGCCTTCAGTCCACTGTACAGGGAATCCATTACCAAGGTAGAGGTTACTTCCTTTTCTATAAAGAAGTTCTTCACCACAACTCTCAAAATTGCATCTGTTTTCTCCCTGGACATACAGCGCCTAGCATTTTGGTCAATCCCTACCCAGAAAGTACAAAAGCTGCAGCCATCACAAGTTATCTGTTATTCGGGAATTAATAATACACTGACTGAAAATGGTGTAGAACCAGATCACATGAGAAAACAAAAAGATGAAGCATAACAGACACAAAGTTAACAAGCTTTAAACAGACAAAGAAGGAAGAAAGAAAATAGAAAAGAATAAATTTTTAGGGCTGTAGCCTATAACCAACAAACATTAAATTTAAAGAATTGAAACCATAAGATGTCACTCCACTTAAGCAGTTCTAAAGATCTGAAAATAAAAAGCCCACATTTCTCTTCACCACAACTCTCAAAATTGCATCTGTTTTCTCCCTGGACATACGGCGCCTAGCATTTTGGTCAATCCCTACCCAGAAAGCACAAAAGCTGCAGCCATCACAACTTATCTGTTATTCTGGAATTAATAATACACTGACTGAAAATGGTGTAGAACTAGATCACATGAGAAAACAAAAAGATGAAGCATAACAGACACAAAGTTAACAAGCTTTAAACAGACAAAGAAGGAAGAAAGAAAATAGAAAAGAACAAATTGTTAGGCTGTAGCTTATAACCAACGAACGTTAAATTTAAAGAATTGAAACCATAAGATGTCACTCCACTTGAGCAGTTTTAAAGATCTGAAAATAAAAAGCCCACATTTCTGTTGATTAACCCAAAACAACAAAAATAGAAAAGAATGTCAAAACCTAGAGCCATAAGAACTAAAGATATTATTAATATTGGAAGTCTCAAAATATCCTCTCTTTCATGAAAGAATCTGTCATTAATATGCAACAACTACAAAAGCAAATAAACTCTACCTCGACCATCTAGCTTTATCTTCTATCAATTTCCCAAGCTTGCTTCTTCTTTCTTCCACAAAACGGCGACAAATTTGCTCTACATTTGTCAAATATACCCGAACAAGTTCTCTCCTATACTGACAATCAAGGCAGCGAAAGGGACGGTCTGCTCTCTCCCTACAAACCAAAAGTATAACTTGGAATCAGTAATCACAATGATTAACCCTTATTAACACTAGTAATAACAGAACCACTTGATCACTATAGGCAGAATGAAACCTATAGGAAGGAAAAATAACTCTGCTGGAAAAATAATTACTGAAAGAGTGGGATAGCAGTTCTCAATCATAGTTGTAAAAGCAAAAGCATTACGGGAGATGAAAGTTTTATGATTCTTTGTTTCTTAGTAATACAAATATGAAAATGGTTAAACACAAACCAAAAGCATATCTTGGTCCAAGAAGTTCCAAGAAGACTGTCCGAAATAGCTTAGTGGCTTATCTTAGTACCAAACTTACACATAACCCCTCTGGTTCAAGGGCTGAAAAGAAATGTGGTTCGAGATCATGCCTAATGTAGAAAGGGAGGGTTAAAATCTCTTTCTGAATAAATGAGCACAGCCTAGACTGAATCTGTCGCTCGGGGCAAAAAAGGGGGAAGAATGCCAAGTAGAGAGAGTGCTTATGCCAGGGCCTCAAAGAGGCCAAGTGGGAAGATTTAGGGAAGAAAAGAACATTAACCCATTCTCAGCAGCATAAGAATTCCTAAGCCATAGTTAATAGACGAGGAATATTACCCCAAATCATATTTCATTGGTTCCAAAACAGAATAACATGATTTATTAAGATGACTCATAAAAGACCTGATGACTTGGACTTGAGCTTTAATAATGAGAGTATCAGCATCAATAAACCCATCTAACACTTTAGATAGCTCCATAAATTTTTTCCATCCCCAATCATGCTCTTTCTTCCAGAATCGATGTAACGTATCTGCGAATTCAATTATAAGTCATTAGTGCTGAACTAATTAGAACCAGAAACTCCGCAAAGTTTGCCAATACATATCCAACCAACCAGAATATTTGGATTTCTTAGGATCTTTATTCACCACAGCTATAGTGAACTGTGCAAAATGACTCCATCCTATTTTAACCAACAAGAAAAAGAACAAGAAAAAAGTGAGATCAACTAGAAAAGGACGAAAATTGATTATCAAGACAAATTATAAATAATTATGTATTAGCAAACCTGGAAGAAGCTTGTCATGATGAGCCACACAGAGAAACAAAGAAAGATGATTGCAGACATCACAGCCTTGAGGGTATATTAAAATGTACCTGCAGCCATAGGAAGAAGTTTCAATTAGAACATACAACGTGAAGCAGTTTTCCACACCATAATCATTGATCTCACAACCCCCAGCATGCCCACATATAACAAGGAGAAGGGCACAGTGGTCAAATGGCTATGAGAAAAATATTCTTACTCTTTGAAAATTGAAACTGCACAAATTTTTCGGGGCTGATGAATGAGTGAACAAGTAGGTCGAATTTCAATTTCAGCCAAGCATTTTTCAAAGATACTACAAACCTAACCAAATAAGATATCCAAAATGTGATGTGGCTGTGGACCTGAGGTCATGTTGATTTGTCATAACACGTAGGCATCCTCTTAAATTTAATCAACATAACAAAATTCCAATTCAATCTGACAATATCTATCAAACAACTTCTGTGCATATTCAGAACTAGTAAAAGTTCCAATGCCAACCCAGCACATGGGATATTCTTTTCAACCAGAACTACTGATTGGAAAATCACACGCATGTTCGCATACAGCAAGCATGAAAGTACCAATCTGCATAAAATATATCCATACAATACAGTGAATAACACTGATTTCTTTTTGTAAAAGATACCACTAAAGAATGGTACAGTTGAAGTACATAACAATAATAATATTGTATTCCAAAAATGAGTTCTTTAATAATGATAACAGCAACCATAAAAATAAACCAAATAAGCACAAAGGAAAATGCATGTTTTACAAACCATCTGTAGCCGCCGACCTCAAATGGATTACTACGAAGTTCTCGCTTGTTAATCTGTGAAAATTTATCTATCTTCCATGTATACTTTCCATATAACTCAGAAGGCTTTGGTCCTGCAAAGTAATAAAATAGCAAGTTGAAGTTAAACACATAACAGATGCATCATGTGCCAAAGCAGATATGACAAATTAAAAGCATTCGATCGGAAAAACTAACTCCGCCGGGGTTGCTTAACAACTCCGCCGGTTCCAAGCCCTGCCAAAGGAGGAGGGTTGCGTGTTAGTAGCCGACAACCAACACGTAAAAAAGCCGCTCGGATCCGTTATGACATGAAGCCTAATACTTTAAACCGATTAAATGGTAGGTCGTTCCCTTTAAGTGACACATTGCGCCTGCCTCCGGGTGTTTCGAAAAGTGAGCAAGGGACGCCGCATCAACACCTAGGTGCAGTGAAAAATGACCAAAGGTTTCTGCATTTTTCTAGACGAGCGCGGATAAAGAAGCTAGTCTAAGATTATAGGTTTAGGATAGTCGCAAGGAATATAGGAACTTTAACTGGTAAGACTATAAAATTGGTAAATGTCATGATTAGGAGGAGAGTCAGTACAACTTGCATACAAGAAACTATGTGAACGAGTGAGAAAACTCGAGAAATAGAGGATACCGGTTTTAAGCTATATTATAGTAGTAAAGATAGACATGAAATAGGATAGGAATAATAGTTGTTAAGAGTCTTGTAGAAAATGTAGTTGTGGTCATTAGGAAAGGTAATAAGATTATGTTAGTAAAACTAGTTATTGCAGAGAATATAGTGAATGTTATTAGTGCATATGCCCCTCAAGTAGGATTAGATGATCAGACTAAGAGAGTTTTTTGAGAGGTATTACAAGAAATACCCGTAAAAAAAAACCTAGTTATAGGTGGTGATTTCAATGGCCATGATAGAACTGAGGAAAACCTTAAGCGCTACAGATTGGCCAATAAGGAGATCAAAAAGTAGTAAGAGAGACTAAGTTGAAAGCCTATGATGACCTATACACTAGACTAGATAGTAAGGAGGGAGAGAAGAAGATATATATATATATAAGCTTACTAAGATAAGAGAGAGAAAAATAAGAGATTTTAATCAGGTTAAGTGCATCAAAGGTGAAGACTCTACGGTGATGGTAACGGATGAAACGATTAAGGAGAGGAGGAACAACTACTTTGAGAAATTGTTAAATGAGAAACTGTTACGTAAGAAACATGAATGTAGATCAAAAAAAGAGGAAGTAGACAGTAACAAGGAAAACCAAGACCATAGATTCTATTGTAGGATTAGGGACTTTGAAGTAGAGTTTGCACTTAAGAAGATGAAATTGAATAAGAATTTAGGACCCGATCATACACCTACTGAAGTGTGGAAATGTTTGGATAAGAAGGGGATTGTTTGGTTAACTAGGTTATTTAGCAAGATTTTTATTAACCAGGAAAATGCCAGAGTGGAGAAAGAGTATTTTAGTGCCAATATATAAGAATAAAGGAGATATCCATACTTGCAACAACTATAGCGGCATCAAGTTAATGGGTCACACAATGAAAGTATGGGAGAGAGTGATGGAACGTCGATTGCGAGATATAACAAAGGTGCCAGAGGATCAATTTGGGTTTATGCCTAGTAGGTCAACAATAGAAATGATCTATCTTTTCAGGAGAGTAACAGAAAAGTATAGAGAAAAGAAAAAAGACATTCATATGATTTTTATTGATCTTAGGAAAGCATATGATAGAGTGCATGGGGGATATAATATGATGGTTGTTAGAGAAGAAAGGAGGTGACAAAAGGTCACATTGATGTAATTAGGGATATGTATGAAGGTGTGGTGACCACTATTAGATCGCCTGCTGGAGAGATGAGTGAATTTCTAATTACTGTAGGGTTACACCAAAGATCAACCTTAAGTTGTTATCCTTTCACTTTAGTTATAAATGAGTTGATGTGCAATATTCAGGATGATGTGCTATAGTGTATGCTTTTTGTAGATGATATCGTGTTAGTGGATAAGACTAGAGAAGGAGTTAACACTAAGTTGGAGATTTGACAAAGTATATGTAATGTGTAATTTTAGTAACAGTCACAATGGAAGCAGAAGAGAAGTGAATATTGAGAACTAAGAACTACCTAAAAGTAAGCATTTTCCTTATTTAGGATCGATCATCTCAACGATTTGGGAGACTACAACGGATGTGGTCCACAGGATTAAGACGGGGTGGCTTAAATGAAGAAGTGTGTCTGGAGTACTGTGCGATAAACAAGTACTCATTAGACTAAAAGAGAAGTCATATAGAACTGCTATTAGACCAGCGATGTTATATGGGATGGAATGTTGGGCAACTAAGAAACATGTAGATAAGATGAGTGTTGCTAAGATAAGGATGCTAAGATGGATGTGTGGCAAGACTAGAAAAGACAGAGTTAAAAATGAGTATATTCAAGCATGGGTAGGAGTAGTACCGATAGAAGATAAGTTAACAAAGAAAAAATTGAGATGGTTTGATCATATACAATGGACACCAACAAAAGCAGTAGTAAAGAGATGCGATACAATGACGGTAGATGGTAGTGTTAGGGGAAAGAGTAGACCTAGATTGATGTGGATTAGTGTAGTAAATAAAAATATAAATCTCCTTAATTTAACTAATGAAATAGCCTTGGATAGAGTCGAGTGGAAAAGAATGATTCATACAGCTAACCCCAGTTGATGGGACTTAAGGCTTGGTTTGGTTTGGTTTGGATGGGAAAAACTGAAAATGGTTACTGTAATGAAGACCTAAAATCTATCTTCATAAGATTGCCCCCCAATAATGGTTTCAGATAGTGTTTCATTCCACATAAGGTAGGAGAATAATAGAGAAACAACATAGCAGATCCTGCACATGAGAGCAATATGTAGCGATGGTATGGTATAACCAAACCAAACCAAGTTTTAAGTCCCATCAAATGGGGTCGTCGAAGCTATGGTATGGTATACACCAAAATTTTGTAGTGATTTAGTCACCGTTCGATTGATCAAGACAAATAAATTGTTCATGATTAATCAAAGTCAAGATGGTTGAAGCCTTCAAAGAGATGTGGGTCCCACTAAAATTATGGGGCTTAACCCATTTTACAATATGGGCCATGCCAACAAAAAGTGTCCACCCGTTTTGACAAGTTGGGTCAAACAATTGGTTCAACTAAAAGGTGCAAGTCCCATGAGGACACTCGTCAAAATCTACCAAGAAGTGAGAAATTGTAGGAAAGCTACTATAGACGTTGGATTACAACAATCCTTGCACACTGAATCAAAAGATAAAAAACAACACCCAATTAGTACACATTAACGTGTGTTTGGGAGGGGAAAGATTGAGAAGACACCTTACCTTTGGCATAATGTACAAAGTGATGGTCCCAAGATTTGAAATCATAACCTCAAGGTTATTAGGCCAAGTCATCACCATTATAATCGGTGTAAGCCATAGAGGATTGTACCCATTTTATATGAATTGTGTTTTTCTTTGTCAATACCAAGTATAATTATTTTATATATTTACGTAAATGTGTATCTTAAAATAAAAATATAAACGCTCTGAAGATGCTCCTTCTCTCAAGATATTTTCACAAAGGATGTTCTCGCTCTCCCGCTCCCACTCCCGCTTCATGAATGGGTGATCTACGGCATACCCATATTGTTCCCAATTTGTGCTACTTAAACCCAAATGGTTAGGAGCTCACCTACATTAAAAAGTTGTTATAATAAGTAAGATAACTTGTGGAAAAATAATCTATCATAATATGGTGGTATGACTAGTTTTTTAGGAAGAGGGAGATTTAGGAAGACAGAAATTCCAGTGGTGTAACTAGTTTTATGGGGATAGGAAATTTGAGGAACATAGAGTGCTTTTAGTAGACCATCTCCAATAAAGGCAAGTAATTTCACAAAACTAAATTACAAGTCACTCGTTCAATCATGTAAAAATAATAAATAAATAAATATAGCAGATCTATGATAACTACAAGAGCTTCTAGGGTAGTCAACATCAAGTGAAACACTTTGACTCTCTTATTGCACCATTATTGCCACTACGGCTAGTCTCATTCCAAATCTTCTTTACCGCTACATAGGAAGAATATATATGAACACGGGACACAAATATTATAGAATACAAACACTAACACAAGAAAGATTTCAAAAAATAAGGAAAGATGCAATTGAAAAATATAAGTAAGGATGCTGACACCTTGCCCTCCCCATACCTCACTTTAATAGGAATCTTCTGCACTGCGTTGCCTTTTTTTTTTTTATGTAACTAGGAGGACATGCCAATAAATTAAAAACAAAAACAACTTATTCTTTCTTTTTATCATAAATGCATTTATGACTTATTATCTCAAATTATCAATATAGTAAGAAATTATTTGATGGGTTATATTTGTTTGCATGAATCTTTTTAATAAATTATATTCATTCATAAAAATTCCTTTGAGGTCAAGACATTCTAAAAGAGACCAAGACATTCTAAAAATAACTTACATACATATATTTATTTATATATATATATATATATATTTCCCTCCACCTATGTTGCATATACAAGTGTCGACTGCAAGCAAGGTTTTGATACCATTCCATACCAGCCAGTATATACCATTTTGCAAAGAAACCGGTATAAAAGCAGTGTAATTTCGTCACACCTCTCTTGGACAATATCGGCGAGTTTCGGCCATACTGGAAGTTTTCAGCCGGTATCTCGAAAATTCGGGCTTTGTTTGGTTTGGTTTGGTTTGGTTTTTAGAATTTGTTTTCTGAAAAAAATTGACAAAACTAAAAACTAGTTTAGTGAAATAATAATAATAAATAAATAAACACTCATCATTTTCATATGGCTCTACATTTTGAGGGCAAAAATAATTTAAAATATTAAAACATCTTTTTGGTATTTATTTTTGTCAAACTAATTTCTATGTTTTTAGAAAAATTTCAATAATCTGATTATGAAATTGAAACCAAACAAAGCCTCGATGTTTCAGATAGCAGTTTACACGTTTGTATATAATCTAATTAGGTCCCATTTACTACATATATATACTAATAACATAATAGGAAAGAATATTTTCTTTTAAAACATATATGGAGATGGTACGTGTTTTAGCCCTTTTGAGGTCTTTGGAATTTATTATTAGATGTTTTGAAGCCTCTTTTTGCATATATATTTGTGTTTGATAAATGTTTATGTTATCCAAAAGTCATTTAGTGTTAGGTAGCATTTTTTTTGAAATACATATATAATATATGTGGCGATAAATTTGAAATGGTATCCAAAAACTCAACAGTACTGGTAATTACCGTACCAATGAACAAAATGGCATCTTCGCTGGTATGGCTTCTGAACATTAAAGTGTAGGTATCGTCTCAATTTTTATTCATTTTATTCTCATGTCAAAGGACGCAGGAACACTGCAAAAAATTCATATTTCTTAACATAATTTTATTTTTTTAGGATAAATGGTGTTCACAAGATGCCATAGACCAATCCATGTATAATATGGGAGTTTCATGAATAGTTTTAGGGTAAACTCAAATTACTAAGGATGCTTGCTAGGCTGCTTTAGCAATTGCTTCTTTATTTTATTTTTTTTAATTTTTTGATTGGCACTGGGGTGTCCGGATCAAAGCCTGACCAATCCCCACGGATGCACAGGCCCTCAACAAAGAGTTTTTCACAAGTGCACCTCTGTTAATTCAAGGGTTTTCCCCTAGTCCGATGGCCTCAACAAATTGTCACCTAAGAAGTTTCGATCCTTGAACCTTGGAGGGAGTACACCCTAAGACCCAAGGCCTTGCCACCAAGCCAACCCCTTAGGGTGTTGGCAATTGCTTTTTTTAGCAACATTTTTGTTAACTTCTCTTTGTTTTTTATTGAGCTTTCTGTATTTTTCTCCAAAAAAGTTCACTTTTAAGTTCCTACACGACTAGAACACCCTAAAAATAAAAAATAAATTTCAACATGTCCACTGAAGAAGAAAAAAAAAGGCAAAAAAATGGTTTTTTGGTCTTCAAGGAACTTATCTAAACTAGGACCAGAAATGCGTAACTTTTGATAAAAAAAAATTATAAATTTAAAAAAAAAAAAAAAAAAAAAAAACCACTAAAGATAAAAATAGTTGGAAAAAAGTACGGTTTTTAGCATTTGTTACAAAGAGCCATAGTCCACATATCCTTACCCAAGTGTAAGTAAGTGTCCGACACGGATACTTCATACATTTAGAAAAAGTTCATGTACCATAGCCCCTCACCTATAGCTTATTAGGTAAACATTTGACTAACAGCTAACATCCCTTGAAGCATGACAGCGTGTATATAAACAAAAGCACCAAGGATAGTACTCATCTAATTTAATCCCAATCTTGTCTACATTTAAAACATACATCAGATATTAACAAACATTTAATTCACCACCACCCAGAATTTTGACACAAGCAGCTGCGTGAAGGGGTCAAATATGCACACGGTGGTTATGCAGGTCTGCATACCAAGAAAATTCCATCTAAAATTCACTCATGTATGATTTTTCCCACAATAATTGATAGCAGTTTACAATTACCCATCTTTAGCAGGCAACTTGCTAGAAAAGGCATCTTAGTTTGGTCTCCGTCAGCACTAGCCTGTTTTCCAAGCTTCAGATCATGAAGACATGGACAAACTTCTAAGAATAAAGGTACCTTTAAAGAAAACCATACTTTGCATGTGGCAAAAAAATGTTAAAAATTCACTTTGATCACTTTAAGGATGTGAACAAAATGAAAGACAATTCAGTTGCATCAGTCACTACCTTGGCATAAACCCTTTTTTTCCTTGAAACATTATCTACCTCAGCCAACATTTGCAATAAACTTTTAGATTTCTCCCTCTATCAAAATTAGGTTTCATAACTTTTATGTTCGTTTGTTTGTTTATCGTTACTTCTCTATTATGTCAGAATGAGAAACTCCAATAACATGGATGACGAGGGCTATCTAGCATGACCAGACATAATTTACAAGAACTAGCTACTTGCAGATCAAAACTGACTTTGTGACTGTAAACTGGATCTTAATGGAACCTCCAGCTATTATACGGTCTGGTCTCCCACAACCAAGCATGATTCTCCACAAGTTTGCCAATTCTTACCTCAAAACTTCACATCACACCAAGTACAGAAACAGCAAAATGTACAAGAATTTCAGTGAACAATATATTCAGCTTTGATTCCCTACTAAATTACTCAACAAGTCAAACCCAAACCCAATACCAATACCAATAACTAGGGATGTAAGAAAAACTGATAAAACCAACCGAAATTTTAGTTTTTGGTCTATTTTTCATAACATAAGGTTTGCTTCAGTTTTGAAACTTTTTATACCGATACAAACCGAACCAACCGAATATTATATTTAAATATTTTTATATTATAAATTCTTGAATATTATATGAGAAGTAACTAATATAATACATTTTTGTGATAAAAATTAAGGAGAAAAATATTTATAGAGCAATTTTCATATATTTTTTTCATTTATTTTCAATGTAAAATTCTAAAATCTACTATAAAACTTTTCAATATTTCATATAAATTTCTCTTCTACATCAAACCAACAAAACCAATAAAACTGAACTGTAGCATACGATCTATATCGATTCTCAATCATAAAAACCGAAACGATAGGTTCGGTGCTAAATATACTCTTAACAATGACCATACCGAACGGTTTACACCCCTACCAAAAACAAGTAAAAAAATACATATCACAACTATGATCGCTCTCGTTATTGTTTTTTAACACCTTATAAGGACAAGCAAATAACAAAGAAACATGGAGTGCAAAAGATTGATGCGGACAAACAACATACCACAGTCATCGTCGTCGTCAGTGTCCCAATAAGGGGGAGAAGTTGACGGGGTTCCATTTTCCAACTGCTCAGAGGACCGCCATTCCACCAATGCTTCCCCAGATTGGCAACGCTGCTGCACACTTGAAATCTCCTCGAAAGACCTTCCAACTCCAGATTCCTCACTCGCAGTCCCAGCCATTTCCCACTCCACTGCTCCCTCCACACCCTTCAACTTCACATATTAGTCAGGAAGTAAACCCCATTAGAAGAAAAGTTCAAAAAAAAACAAAACAAAACAAAACAAAAGCAACAGATTAAAATAAAAAATAAATATATAAAAAAAAAAAAAAAACTGCATGTGAATCTTCATCCTTCTCAATAATGATATCTTATCCAAAAATGAACCATAAGTTGATATAAAAATGTCTCCTTTCTCAGAACAATTGAAAGATCTCCTCAAGTACACACATTTTCAATTCAGCAATAATTTCTCAAACCTACCTTCCAAAATTGATAAAGACCCAAAACCCACGTCCAAAAACAAAAAAATTTCAATAAACCCTAATTCTTAATTTTCGAACTACGCATAAAATCAAACTCTACAACGAATTCAACACGCAAAAAAAAGATTAAAAATTAACCCAATTCGATGAAACTCAACAAACAAAAAACCATGTGCATAAACCCAATTCGATGAAACTCTCATCAATCGATAGCCGAACAATCCATCAGGATCGCCCAAAAAAAAAAAAACCCTAAAACACCCAAACTCGATCGCCAATACAAAGAAACAATTCACAAATGTCAAACCACAAGCAGTAAAAATGCATAGATCGAATGAGAAAACAAACCTGAAAAGAACGAAACGGAGCTTCGTAAATGGTGAGATGAAGCTCTAATTGAGGTCTAGGGAGAGAGAGAGAGAGAGAGAGAGAGAGAGGAGAAAGAGGAGAGAGAGATTTGAGGTCCAAGGGCACCAGGGCTGAGAAAGAAATAAAATAATTACAATAATTATTTATATATCTAGGTAATAATTATTGTATTTTTGTGCGTTTTTATTGAAGAACAGATTGAGAAGAGAGATATGAAAACAAAAAAGCTTGCTCCTACTCACCTCTTTCTATTATAAAAAAGAAAGAAAGAGAAAATAATATAAAAATGACGATAATATGTGTATGTATCTATGTATCTATGTATCTATGTATGTATGTATGTACATACGCTTGTTGTGGTGGTGGCAATATGTGAGAGTGCAGAATAAAGGTTGTTTTTGTGGATTTTACTTTTTGTAATTAGGGTTTTAGGTGGGTCGGGTCAGATCGTGTTGTCATGACCTGTCAAGGTTTGGATCCGGTAAACAGTGGGTTAGGCTTTTTTGTTTTTGGGTTCACGGTCAAAATTTACACTAAAGTCTCGTTTGACAATTATATATTTTAATTAAAAAATTATTATATGTTATTACATAACTCTTTTTACTATTTTACAAATCTTTTTTTAAGAAGTTAAGAAATTACTAAAATAATTTGTTCCCAAACGATGGTTTAGAGGGAAAATAATCACTCCCAATTAGAGTTAAGAAAAAAATTCAAAAATAGCAAATTAGTCCGATTGTGACCAAATCAAATGGTTTTTGATTTATTTTTTTAATGTACGGTTCAGTTTTAATTTTTAAAATAAACAAATTATTTTGATAAGTAGATTAAAAGTTGATTTTTAATCTTTTTTGATTTTTTTTAAACATGCAAAAAAGTATATAAGTGATGTGATCAAAAAAAATTCAAAAAACTCAAAAAGTTGACTTTTAACCGTGTTACCAAAATAGACATATACTTCACGATTTGATTTGTGATTTTCCAGCTATAAATTTGGTTTAAAATTAAACTGAAACATTTAGATATGGTGTCCTAAATAAGTGTACTTTTTGTCTTTTTAGACTAAAAAGTTGAGAAAAAAATATGATTGTTTGGGTTAACTTTTTGACTTTTTATGAAAAAATGTGTATTAAAAAATTATATAAATTAGTATGTAAAGAAAAATTAGAATTGGGAGTTGTGCAGCCATAATTTTTTACTTTTGGTGAATAAGAATAACTTTTTAACTTTTTGAGTAACTTTTTGACAACTTCCTAAACTTGGCCTAAGCGGACAGAATTGCCAAATCTGACCCATTCTCTCAAAGTCTATTTTTATTATTGGAATTAAAAATTTGAAAGCTTATTTATAACTTTTTACTGTTATTAAGTATTTTTTAGTCACTGAATATATTCACTTTTTCAAGCTTTAAGGTCAAAGTTACACTCTAGTTCAAATATAATCAAAAAAATTTAACATCAATTTAGACTAAAGTGTAACTATTAATTTCATAAGTTACATATGTGAAATAACTACAATACCTTTAAATCCTATGCATTTTTTGTTTTGTTTTTCTTTCCCTCACATATACATGGTTTTGAATTTCTAACATCAACTCAATTAAATCACAATTAATTATAAATTCTTAATTATTTATTATAATTTCTAATAACTTAATAAAACATTACTTTTTCAGTCTGCTTAATTTAGATTCATTTAAAAAATAAAATATTTGTGAAAAAATCTTTAAAAAATAAATGTACAAAAATGTACTCTTTTTTTAATTTTTTTTAATTTTTTTTTGGGGAGGGGGGGGTGGGAATATTGGGCCTAAGAAATTTTTACATTGAAGACCTTAATAGATGTTGAAATGTTGGCCCTAAAGTGGAGACATTGTAGGTTTTCTATGATAAAATTTTGGGAATTGAAATGGATTAATTTCTGGTCATTTAAAGAGGCTGAAACTTAGGCCCTTCAAGGTTACTGGAATTTGTATTTGGGCCCAATATTTAGGCTTCAACAAGCAAAATTATTGTCGTGGGGCATATTTTTTGGGCCTCGTGGGTTCTATTTTGATTTGTTATATTCAACAAATAAATATTTTAGAGATAAATTTCAGAGACGATAAAAAAAATTTAGAGATGAAATACTTTAATCATCAAACATGTAATATTATATTTTTAGCGAAAAAATTTAACATTCAATAAGAAATTATTATCTTTTTAGGATTAAATTTTGTCTGAAAAAGTATATATTTTGACATGAAACTATATTGTCCCTAAAACTTTATTTATTAACTACATTTTCAAAAATTTATCTCTAATGTTTTTTTTTAAAAAAAAACTTTTCTCAGGTGGTCATTTCGTGACTACTCACACGATTATTGGAATTGGAATTTTTTTCATTTTTTAAGACGAAAAAGTTTGAAGACTAAAACCTTTATATGTTAATTATCCTAAAAGTTGGTTTCTATTTTAGATAATTTTAATAAGTTGGATGGAGTTATATAAGTGATAAAAAAAAAAAATTTATATACCTCTTAGTAGGAATAATATTAAAATGTAGAACTAATTTTCAATAAATAGGTTATTATGTCAATTTCATGTTATACAAATTTGACAATAACCCAACATGTTTAATATTCATGTTATCAAGTTGTGTAATAGACGTATTTGTGTAACAAAACAATCAACACTAATTTGCTAATTTTATATATGATTTGTTGAAAATTGTAAAGTATTAAATTTTAAAAAAATCTTAGGCCAACAATATATAGCATATGTGTGCGGGGAGCAAATATTCCGGCAAGCCCGTACTCCTTTCTTCCAAGCTCCGTTTCTATCCGATCACCTGAAAGCACAACGACGATGAGCTACCCGGCGGTGTGTGGCCGGAAAACCCCTCCGACGATCAAGTTAGCACACACCTTGGGATGGAGGGAGAGAGAGGAGAGTGTTTTGAGTGTAAGAGTTTCTTACAAGATTGTTCGTCTGTCCCCGTATGGGGGGGCGCAGACTTGCTTATATACCCTTTGCGCCCCAAATCTACTTCCAGTGATCTCTCGACACGTGTCGATGCTATCTCATCCGCCAACACAAATCTTGCTGAGCATCACCTAACCCAACTGCCAGCCCACTCTGTTGGGAGCTCGGCAGCCAGGCAACATCATCTCGGCTATCAACAGCCATGATGCACTTCACGCCCAAGTGCCCCAATAACCTAGCTCAAGGAAGACCGGGCTCGGCTGCATTCCGGCATAGCCGAGCTTAGAACAGCTCGCGTCTGTCTACCTTCGATCTTCCTGCTGGGCAAACTCGAGTAGCTCGGTTAAGCCGTGTTTGCACTGCGGCGTCGATATCTTATCTCGACCGCCCTTTCCATAAAGCAGCTTGGTCTAACCAAGGCCTTGCCTTAACCGAGCAGTTCCTTCCAGAACAGGGCCGTGCTACCTTGGCCCAAACCTTGTTAGGCCCAAATCTGTCCGAACAATCATCACGGCCCAAACCTAGATAAATCCCCCTCTCAATTGCCCCTTAATTCCGTCCGCCCAAGCGTGACTGGGATTACCCACTAAGACCGGGATAATCTATTCCTCGGTTCACAATTTGTAAGAAACCAACCGAGTTAACCTCCGCGCTCGATTCCTAGTCTTGCTCGGTCGACGTCTCGTCTGACCTTAACGTCTCTCATCTTGCCCCGTCGACGCCTCATCTGATCTTCCTGTCTCTTCAACTCTGACGCTGCCATTAATGGAGACACGTGGCGTTCTATTACTGGTCCTCGAGCAACCAACCCAACCGTCCATTCAATTCAAAATTTTGGCGGTTCCCTGGGCCTATATACATGCCATTTCCTTCTTCCCTTTCTTTCTTACTGTCACTCCTTCATTCCAAACGTTTCAGAGCTCCTACGCCCTCCCTTGCTTGCTATTGTTGAGCTCGTGTTCAAAGAAGAAGTCACTAACCTTCACTGGTAAGTCCTCCCACCCTTGTTATTGCTATTTTCATTTCATATTCCACACTTTTGGGCACATAATCCTTAAGTTTTAGGATATAGGCACTCGAAACCATCCCAAACCCTTAGCTGTTCATGGTGTTTTTCAGTTTCTCTGATGAACACTGAAGATCTGGGGGCGGACCGGGCTCCAGGTCTTCTTTTGATCCAAAAAATCACTTAGATCGAGCTAATAACCTGTTTGTTGCAACCTTAGTAGAAACCGGGATAGCAAAAGGACTTGGACGCTCGACCGGGCTAATCTCTGGTCCGCTTGAGCGATCGAGCTCCTTGGCGAGCCTTTGCGACCGAGGTGGTTTGGCACGCTTCATGACCGAGCTAAAGTCAAGCTCGCTTTGCGCGACCGCGCTCCCTCTCATACTTGCCATACTTTTCCTACAGAGTCCAAGGGGACCACTGACCATTTCTGAGGCTCTCAAAGACCGAGCAGCCACCAATCACCAGTCAGTGCCAAACCTCCTCCGCCGAGCTAACTTAGCCGGTCGTTCATAGAGAAATTCCACTTCCTCATAGATACTCCAGCTGCCTTGGCCGCGTTCAGGAAAGAGTACGGCATCCCGGCCGACGTCCACCTTGAGCTTGCACCAATTGAAATAACCCCTTGGGGCAGACTAAACCAGTGCCCCTTTACCGTGCTGTCTATCGTAGAAGGAGGCCTCCGCTTCCTGGTCAACCCATCGATGACCGAGTTTCTGCGCCGAACTAAACTTGCGCCCACACAAGTATCAACGAACACATATCGCATTATCAACGGTGTCCACAAGCTTAACAACAGCCTAGGCACCAACTTAGGCCTAGCCGAGATATTGAGGCAATACACACTCGGGCACACCAGGGATGGCCTTGCTTATTACCTAAAAATCCAACCAGGCAAAGAAAAAATAGTAACCGGCACCCCAGATAAAGACCTTCATGACGACGACTTTTTCTGGGTGTCCGGCAACTATGAACCAGCCGACGCACCGGGCTGGACAATCAATAAGAACTTCGGTTCCATATGTAAGCCACGCTAATTTGCTCGGTTTTCTGCCTTCCTCCAATATTCTGTACTTAACAACTTTTCCTGTTTCATTTACAGCAATTCAAGCCTTGCAAGCCAACTACCAATTTCCCAACGTTGAGGCCATTCGGACCGTGCTCCGCTACAACCACCGGGATTGTAACGAGCTGCTCGGCTACACCCCACTTCTGATATTCACTTCCACGGAGCAAAGTAACAGGCAACTGCTCGGTTCCATCTTGACACTCAGTAGGTGATCAACTTCCTTTGGTGTTTTGGTGTTGGTTTTGAAGGGCGTCACAAAGGCTTCGGCCAACTAATGCCACCTCTCTATGCTCTCCTCCGGCAACCTCTCAAACCATTTCAAGCCCAGTTCGCCTAAACATGACGGGAAGATAAGGCACATAAGCGCATAATTCCGCCTATGTCCGGCCATAACCTGTCGGAAGTGGCTTACATGCATGTAGGGATCGGTCTTTCCGTCGTAGAGTGTGAATTCAGGCTAGTGGAAGCCTGTCAGAAGCAGTGTTGTTTCTATCTCCAGAGAGAATGGGGTGGCGCTCAGCCTTGCCAAATTTGAATCTACAAGGAGCGGCGCTGTTTGGCAGGGTGGAGGCATTCTGACCTTTTCGCTGGCGTAAACTCCGTAGGATAGCCGCTGAAACGCCGACACCCTTTGAGCCTCTCGCCGGCGAGCTCGCTCCTTTAAAACTGCCCGCAAATCCTCTGAATGAGTGGAATAAGAATACCTCGACGTCATCGCCGGACGTGAGGGCTGGTAAGTGCTATCTTACACGCTGGACTTCTCTGCTCGCACGTTGGAATCACCAACCTTGTAACTTCTAGTAATAGAAATGGATGGAGTATGTCGCTGACTCTGATTACTTAAACGGTGGAGTTGGGTGCGCTCATTGTGGTCTCCCACTCCAGCTACACCCTTCCCTTTGACATGACACTTCAGCTCCTCCATCTCCGCCGCCATTCACTGGATGACGGCGTCCTAGTCCCTTAGCTTGTGTTCCAGTCGTCTGGCGTGTGATTCTCTCCGTCGCCGATGACCGTCTGGACTCCGCGAATGACCATAACTTCTCCAGCGCTTATCTCGCGCGTCTCCTGATTGTCCTCCTGGGAATGTCTCCAGGTCCCCCATTGGAAGGATGTCGGGATGTCCTTCTCTCCGTCTACCTGACTCAGGGGTAACTCCGTCGACGGCGGACAATGGAAACTCATCGTTGTTTGCCATGGATGGCGATCAGATGAGCGTGGAAGACAAGGTTTTGTCTGTTAGCTTTCCACAGACGGCGCCAATTGTGCGGGGAGCAAATATTCCGGCAAACCCGTACTCCTTTCTTCTAAGCTCCGTTTCTGTCCGATCACCTGAAAGCACAACGGCGGTGAGCTACCCGGCGGTGTGTGGCCGGAAAACCCCTCTGACGATCAAGTTAGCACACACCTTGGGATGGAGGGAGAGAGAGGAGAGTGTTTTGAGTGTAAGAGTTTCTTACAAGATTGTTCGTCTGTCCCCGTATGGGGGGACGCAGACTTGCTTATATACCCTCTGCGCCCCAAATCTGCTCCCAGTGATCTCTCAACACGTATCGGTGCTATCCCATCACCTAACCCAACTGCCAGCCCACTCTGTTAGGAGCTCGGTAGCCAGGCAGCATCATCTCGGCTATCAACGGCCATGATGCACTTCACGTCCAAGTGCCCCAATAACCTAGCTCAAGGAAGACCGGGCTCGGCTGCATTCCGGCATAGCTGAGCTCAGAACAGCTCGCGTCTGTCTACCTTCGACCTTCCTGCCGGGCAAACTTGAGTAGCTCGGTTAAGCCATGCTGTACCTGGCGTCAGATATCTTATCTGACCGGCTCCCTTTTCCATGAAGCTAAGTAGCTCGATCCAACCAAGGCCTTGCCTTAACCGAGCAGTTCCTTCCAGAATAGGGTCGTGCTACCTTGGCCCAACCTTGTTCGGCCCAAATCTGTCCGAACAGTCATCACGGCCCAAACCCAGATAAATCCCCCTCTCAATATGATATTTCAATACAATTCAATAATTGAAAAGTAAGTAGCATTTATTGTTTTTGTTAAAACATATCCAGAATATATTATTTATTAGGTCTTTTATATATTTTTATAAGTTTCCTTCTTCTCATGATTTCTTGATTAACACTCCATATAAGCCCTACACATTAGGGGTGGATATTTGTCAGACCAGGACAGGTTTGGGCTAGGTCGACACTACATAATAAGGGATTTTGTATTTGCCCAAGCCTGGCTCGCCCCTGTAAGAGGGGTTAATTTGAACCCACTGATTAATTGGGTTCCATCGAAGCCCAATCGGAAAGTCCAAAATTTGGTGAGCTTGGAGAAATTATTGCTAAATAGGTCAAGTGAATTCTATTGAATGGGCTCATAAGAAAGCCAACCAACTTGGCCGAGGAAGACCCATTAAGCATATATCTCTAAAGAGAGTCCAACAAACCTATCCGATGAGGTTAACCATTGTTTTCAGAAGAGATAAAACCCTCAGAGGAGATGAGGTATTAGCTTAGTCTTGAAAGGGTTCAAACATGAACCTAGAGACCATTTGAGCTTAGATTTGAAAGGATTCGGATCAATGAACCTAGAAATCCGAAGCACTTGGCTTTGAACGAATTCGAACGCAATCTAAAAGTCGCTCCGTTAATGAGTCCCAGAACACGTGCTGTAGCGACCCTGATTTTTCGTAAGCTTTTATTTATTTATTTATTTATTATTATTATCTTATTTTATTTTTGACTCTATTAATTGTGTAGTTACATGAAAATTTAATGTGGTATTTAATTAATTTAATGTGATAGTTAATTTTATGTAATTAATCCGAATATTTATATACATTTATATTATATTTATATATATATAAGATGTCATATATATTGATCTTATATTGTACTAGCGTATGCCCGTGCCTGAAGGCACGGTGTAAATAATGTTAGGATTATAATATAATTGTAATGGGACAAAATTCAAATACGGGACAAAGTTAAAATAATTTAGACGATCATATTCAAATAATTTAAACAAATATGTATATGAAGATGCAAAAAAAATTCGCTTATGATGTTAAAATCTCAATAACTCATAACTTTACGCTTGTTTTTCTGTTTTAGACAATTGTTTTTATTCTAATTATTTATTTATTTATTTTTGGTTTCCTGATAGAGAACATGTTTAAAATGAAATTCAGTACATATTGCTCATCCAAATAAGTAATGACCTTGCATGAGTGCAGACTCAATTGAACCCTAGATAACACAGATCAAACTATCCATATGGAATGCTTCAACATGTGGCCTTAATCAATGAGATGACATAGTAATAATATGACCCATTTCAAACATAAGATACTGGAAGAGCATTTCAGATTTATCAATCAACGTGTTATCAATTTGACTATATTATCAACTGACATTGAACATAGCTAATTGAAGACCACATGGCAATTTGACAGTATGTGCAGACAACATACACTCAGTTTCAAAAACTGACGGGAACAGGACCATATCCTTTTTATGCCCCACAAACAGCTGTTATCTACTGAACTACCTTGACAATGTTGTCATGACAACCGAAGCACGTACAATAATTCAAACCAACATGATCAAATTCAAGAAAGAAATTATAGAAGACATCAATGCCATTCATATCAGAAAGTTAAGACTCAACCACAATGTGTTTTCATAATTGTCCGTTGGAACATAAATTTTTTAGGCATTTTTCAAAATTTAGATATGGTTATCCATATTTTAGAAATACAGAAAAGTCTGTTCCACTACAAGTATCTTCGGTTAAGGTTTCAAATTCTATAGCAATAACTTCAAGACCAGTTCAAACTACAAAGAACAAAAGAGGAAGACAAACGTACCGGCCAGAAAGAACCTGATCCATGTCCTGTAGCTCTGCTTCCAGGAATCGACAGCCACGCATAAACTTTTCATTTTGAAATGAATCCTTATTTCCTGAAATTCCAAACACATTCAATTCAACATTCCTGTCATCTCCCTAAAGCTAACCATCAATGACTGTCGTATCATTAATTACCCGTACGCAATAGAAAAGGTGATGAAAGTATTTTTTAGTAAGTCAAGCAAATAGTCTTAGTAGAAATTAACAATTGACATAAGAAGAGAAGGCTACTTGGTAAAAAGAGAGAAGAAAATTCATGAATAATAGTATAAATTGATAGGATAGATATGTGCAAAATAATGTGATATCAGACATTTTTATATTAAGAAGCAATTTGTCTAAAGCATCAAGTTGCTTTAAAAAATAAAAAATATTTTGTCTATTTTTACCCATTACTTTATCAGTTGCATTGAACCATAGATCATGCCACTTTGCCACATACATTAGTATCGGTCAATTGACATCCCTAAATCTTGAAAAATCACTAATATATATATATATATATACTTCATACGAACAGGTAAATGTGAATAAAATAAACAAATTAAGTAGATAGCTCAGAGTGTATGTGTGCATGCGCATGTCTATGGAAATCACTAAGGAACTCAAGTTGAGTGATATTCTAAATATATTTATTGCAGAAAGAGCATGAAATTCATTTTCTATGAAATGATGACTACACACACATAAATAATTTATTCCCCAAAGCATTTTAAGTAAGGTATACAATTTGAAGTTTCATCAGAAACTGCAAAAAGAAAAATAGCAAATAAATAAATGTAGTATAATAACAATAATAATATTTGGGAAAAAAATCAACTACACTATCTAAATCGTAGTAACTAATTAATCCCTGTTAGTTTTCTAAACCGTCCCTTAACCTTAAATTTGGACATGCATGGAAATTTCGGACTCCAATTATATTAGTTAATCCATCCAAATTTTCCAAGCAATAGCTGACTAAGATAATATTTTTGTTAGAGAAGAAACCAAAAGCTGATAGCATCAAGCATTAAAGTGACACAAGGTTATCAAATTATTACGATGCATTAGGAAAATCACTCGATGTGCAATCAAAGCTTCACAGAATATCCTAATTGCTTTTCAAAAAGTTATTAGGATAGGACATAGATGGCATGTTAGCATTTTCTTCAAATTGTCTAATCATGATTGCTTTGTCATTAAATACCCAAACAAACAATTTTTTCAGTTATTTATGAAGAGAGAGAGAGAGAGAGAATCAAATTCACAGAAAAACTTACACTCTCCACGCTGATCTTTTACTACAAAGGCTTCACTTCTTGCTTCTCTAATTTGTACATCAGTGGAAATGCTTTGAACAGTTCTCGCTCCCAATCTAAACTTTCTGCCTCTTATCCAGCTTGAGTTATCCGTAAAGCTGACATCAGCAAATTGATAGGAAAAAAATATCTTACAAAATGCCATTGAAATTTTAAACACAAAGATTTATATATAATAAAGATAGCTATTGCTTAAAACAGAGTTCGTGATCATTAATTCATCACTCCTTGGGGTTATAGCTAAAATTCAAATCAACCATGAATGAAGTCTTCCTTGCTTGGCAGTTTCATCCAAACATTAGAGCCAATGGAGACCAAAGTTATCATGTTCATACTCATTCAGAAACTGATTAAAGATATAATCTGTTCTTGAATGGGATTAAAGTAAAATTGAATCAGTTTCTGCAGATTGATTCACTTAAATGGGATTAATCAATCAATCTGTAGAAATTGATGATCATCACATTAAACAGCAGAAACTCATTTAATCAGATTGCAGATTGATCATCAGTTTCTGATTTAATCAGTTTCTACAATCTAATCCCATTTAAACTAATTAAAGTGAACATTTGTAAACTGGTACAAAAAGGGAATTTTGAATTAGAAACGTTATGAAGAAGAGAAAACAGAATTCAAAACTCAAATTCCTTCGAATGTGAAATACAACAGGGAGGGACCAAAATTACCTTGCGAAGGGAACAACCAAGGGTGGGAGAGAGGGAACCTTGCGAGTGGTGATGATGAGCAGCGGCACAATCTAATCGCAAGAACAAACTAATTAAAGTGAGAGAGGGAGGAGGACAGGAATACCTTAGGCAAATTGAAACGTAAAATAAAAAAAAAAACAATAATAAAAAAAAAGTGTAGATATAAAACAAAGTAAAAGAAGATGAAGATAAAGATAGATGGACCAATTCCAAAAATAGTGCTGAAAACTGATTTTAGAGACAATTTGTTCTTGAATGGATCTGTTCTTGAATGGGATTAAAGTAAAATTGAATCAGTTTCTGCAGATTGATTTTTTTTTTTACTTTTATAAAAATTATGCAATTAGCTAATATGTTTTTTGAATGGATCTGTTCTTGAATGGGATTAAAGTAAAATTGACATCACTAAATGGGTTAGTGATGTCAATCTGGAATGGCGATACTTCACTGCAATTACTCTAGCCCACCATCTGCATCTACATGTATTGACTAATTGTAATAGAAATCCAAACAGTAGAGTAAAACAAACCCATTTCCCTATCCCCAGTAGAAATCCAAACAGTTTCTACAGATTGTAATAGAAATCCAAACAGTAGTTACCCTCATAACAACGTAAAAAAATAATAAAACAAACCCATTTCATAACCAAATTCAACAGAAAATATGATTTAATCTGGGTCTTTTCTGAATTTGGCTCGACTATTTTTATTTTTATTTTTTTTCCCCTGAATCTACATGAGGTTGAGCCATCTATGGGTACGGCAGTGGAATCTGGTGTTTACAGCAAGTGGAGTTTGCAGCAGCTAATCTGTTCCCATTTAATCTGTTCTTGATCATTCAGAATTTTGGAGCAGATAATTGTCAAAACTTGAAAAAGAGAAAAACCCTAAAGCAGAGAGAGACCAAAATTACCTTGCGAAGGGAACAACCAATGGTGGGAGAGAGGGAACCTTACGAGTGGTGATGATGAGTAGCGGCGCAATCTGATCGCAAGAACAAACTGATTAAAGTGGAATTGAATCAGTTTCTGCAAATCAGTTTCTACAATCTGATCCCATTTAATCTGTTCTACAATCTGTTCTTGATCATTCAAAAAATATAACAGGGAGAGGGAGGAGGACAGGAATACCTTGCGGGTGGTGATGAAGAGGAGCGTCGCAAGAACAAACTGATGAGAACAGAGAAGGGAGAGGGATAAAGATAGAAGGCATGAGAGACGTGTGAGAAGAGAGAGATAAAGATGGAATAGAGGGGAGACGTGGGGAAGGAGGAGGCTGACTCTTTGGGCGGGAAGATATATATTTAGGATTGATATAAAATTAAGGGGGTTATCTGAGCCATCCATGTGAATATACAAATGAATCATGACCCTTGAAATGTCCTAGTAGGACAATTGTGTCTAACACATTTTCAAAATCCGTTCTGTTTTATTATATAGATATTTATATATGATGTATTTAAGTATAATAGGAAATTAGGATATAAGGATTGTTTTTTGGGGTGAATAGGTGAGAAGGATTAGAGGCTCACTAAGATAATAATAAGAATACAAAAAAGAA
Source organism: Camellia lanceoleosa (assembly GCA_025200525.1). Lineage (NCBI taxonomy): Eukaryota > Viridiplantae > Streptophyta > Magnoliopsida > Ericales > Theaceae > Camellia > Camellia lanceoleosa. The sequence continues at coordinate 159,209,777 of CM045762.1, read as the reverse complement.
AAAAAAGAAAAAAAAGGGCAAATTACATATACCCCCTCGAGGTTTGAGAAATTACAAATTTTCCCCTAAAAGCTGTATTTGCATAACAAATTAGGGAGTAATTTGTAATGAAATTTAAACCTCAGGGGGCAAATTGTTATGAAAATACAAACCTTAGGGGGCAGGATGTAATTTTCGAAACCTTAGAGGGGTATCTGTAATTTAGCTAAACCTCAAGGGAGGTATATGTAATTTGCCCAAAAAAAAAACAAAGGCCTTTGTGGTGTAGTAGTACCCGAGAGAGAGAGAGAGAGAGAGAGAGAGAGAGAGAGCGAAACCACAGGAATTAGAAGAAAGAAAAAGAGAAACGGTGAAAAAAAAAAAGAAAAAAAAGAGAAGGTAGAGAGAAAAATAAAGGGTTAGAGTTTTATTTTGGTGATTCTATTAATTCTCTAAGTGATTCTTTGATTTTTAAAAATAATTGTAAGTATAAAATCTACTTCCCTTGATCTATGTTTAATTCGTTATTTTTATTTATTTGATGTTTGTTGGATTTTGTATTTGTATGTAGATGATGGATTGATTTTAATTATTTTGATTAGTTGTATATGTCAAGTTTTGAGTTTTTATATGTATTTATTTTATGGTTGTAATCACATTTATGAATCTATGAAATTAAAATAAACTTGGAACCCATAGATAAATTTATTATACTCCACTATGACTCCATAGATTATTGTTTTATTTGAGTGATGGTGAGAAAGAGTGTATAAGAAAAAAAGTAAGGATTATGAGATTTATTTGAATGCCTTAGACTTGACATTGTTATGTTTGTTCTCATGAGTAGATGAGAGATTGTGTATATATGTTGTTGCCTTGTTCTCATGAGTAGACAAGTGCTTTGAAAAATTGTGTATTAAAATATTGTATAAAATAACAAAATTACCACATTACCCCTAATATGGTAATATGGTACTGAGTGATTGTACCATGAACCAGTATGGTTGGCAGAGCAACATAGATGTAATATGGTACTGACAATGATTGTACCATTTGGCACTAACGGTATTGTTCGGCCCGTGGTGCCATGGAGGCCCACTACGGGTCCCATTTAATAATCAGATCTGTTTAATGTGTAGAACTTGTCAGAGACTATATGCTTGTAAAAAATCACATTGATCGGATATCGATAGCTAGCTAATCAGATTAGTTTTTTGTCAACCGTTAATTTGTTCACCGTCCTTTTTTTTATATACAAAACTGATTTGATCATATAGTTATTGATATCCGATCAATGTGAGTTTTTACAAACATACAGTACTGGATGAGTTTTACACATTACACGGTTCAGATTATCAAAACGAGACCCGTGATGGGCCCCCACTGACCGAACAACACCGTTCTATTTGTGCACCTGCCTGTGTAATTTGTACAAACAACGTCAGATAAAGCCAACTTACACCAAAAGTGAGTTGTATTTTTTTTTGTAATTATTTTTTTTATATATTTTTTTTGTGAATAGTGATAATTTTTTGACTTTTTAGTGACTTTTTGACTTTTTATCTTTTTTATAACATGTCAAACTAGCCCTTTGTTAGATTATAGAGTAAGTAAATGCTCTAATAGTGTAGTTAGATGTCTGTTAAAGTGTGTTATATGTAACTATGGGATCCTCTACCATTATTTATTTTAAATGTTTCAGATTCAATTTGTATAACTCAATTGAGACATACATAAAAAAAAATATTCTCAATCGGAAATGAAAATAATTATTTTATATAATGGATTTACACACAAGTCCTATTTTATTTTTTGATTAAGTACTAACTAAAATTTTACGATGGTATTACATGCACCAATTAATGTACTAACTGGTGTACCAACACTAATTGTGACATTATTATTGACTCCACTCATTAATTACATTACAAATACCAAAAACCTATTAAATTATGTCACATCATCAATTGGTATACTAGTTAGTACACTAATTGGTATATATAGCATTATTCAAAATTTTATGTGACTTCAAGTCCCATTAAATTTTTAATAGTTGGAATTATCTTTTAAATAATGATTATTCATTATTTATGATTGCCTATAAAGAAGTATGATGATGTGACATTTATTTTTATTTTCAAAACTTAAAAAAATCAGTTTTAAAACTAAAAAATTTATATCTATAAAGAAGTATGGTAATAGAACATTACTATGCAAAACTAAAAAATTTCTCAATTTTAAAACAAAAACAATTGATAATGTTATCCATTTTAAAACTGAAAAAGTTTCACAAAATTCGTACAATTAAAAAAATAATATTTTATTTTTATAAAATTTTATATTCAATATTGGTCTTATTTGATAAATCTCATTAGATAGACTCCAAAAATATAAATTTATTAAAAATAAATGTGTATAATAAAAGTTATGAATTTTTAAGTTTTGAAACAACAAAATAAAAGTAGTGAATTATCAGAAGTTATCTAGTGCTCCTGAGGTATGGTCATGTGGTGTCCAAAAAAGTTGTTATTGGTAAAGATGATGGAACCAACAATTTTGTATTGGAGTATAGGGCATAATGTTTTATAATTAGTGGATAATATTGTCATGAGGTGCACAAAACACTTAATAATTTTTCTTAGTATTTAATGAATTAACATTTTTCAATTTTTTCCTTTTTTATAAAGATAAAATAGTCATACAAATAAAAAACAATGAAAAGAGAATGTTATTGGTTAATAATAATGACACAGGACTTAATGGGATACCAATCTATCTAAAAAATTAATTATTTTAACTGATTAATTATACTATAAAAATATAATTATTTAGTTTGTAAGGAATATCAAATTTTTATTATTACGAAAGAATAAAAATTATATAAAGTAAAAACTTTTTATAAATAAATAATTCAATTAATTAAAAAATTATGATTGAATCATAAAAACATCTACTATAAAGAAATCATTAGAGGTTGCTCCCTCTGTTGGCCACTTTGGTCATATTTATAAGCCTGGTTATATTTGTCCTTTTGATGATCACTTTTTCGGCCAGGATTCTTAGGTCCAGATCATGACTGGAGGATGGTGTCACGGATTCATAATTTGAATTATTTATTTTATAAGATTTTTTATATATATCACCTATTAAAAAAATAAAATTGATTCGGCAATTATAATTAGTTTAATTTATTATATTTGTCATAAAAAAAAATGAGTGAATTATTTTTAAAACTATAATTGTCGCCTTTTTATTTGAGACAAATGTAATAAATTGAATATGTTATGATTATTGAATTAATTTAATTTTTTTAATAAATACTATATATGATGAGCCTTATAAAATGAATAATTTGAATTATTAAAATAGAATCTGTAATGAGCCTCATGATACGATATAACAACCTCCAATATGAATCATGAATTAGAGGGTGTTGGAATATTTGGTTTTATAAGTTTATTTTGAGCTAACTTTGAACTCAAATTTAAGTGGGACCCACACGTCTTTTCAGGTAGGTCCAAGAGGTGACATGTCTCTTGCTGTATGGCAAGTCACATGGCAAAGACGGTTCGTCAAAACTATTTATGGGTGAATGAGAAGTTGATGTCATTTTCGATTTCACGAAATGGGAAGTTGAAAAGTCAAATGTGAGTTACCTTGTTTTGGTTGTTCCACACAGAAACAATAAGAGAGTTTATATAAGTATATAAGCTCTAGGTTGACATATTTGGGATGAGTCCCAATGGGCATCCCAAGTTTTGTAAGGAGGGTAATTATGGACAAAGTGGGTTTGATCTAAATCCACCATGCACACTGTCTTCCGTCCGCCCGTCCTGCCGGGTTAGGCGAGAGCGTGGTGTGGGTTGTGGGTCGAGTCCTAACTTTAATTTTTTTGATAAAATTCATTTGGATTAATTCAAATTTTTGCGCCAAAATTTGAATTTGAATTTTTGCTTCCCTGAACTGTGCCTCTCTTCATTTTCCAGTGATTCCAAATTTCACATATGTTCGAAGGTTTTTCTGTCCTTTCGAACAGACACCTCTTGGCACATAAATACAAGGTCCTCCAACAGATTAAATCATTCATTTCCTTCTCGTTTTTATTTCTTTCCTGCATTTGTTCTTCATACTAGTTCTTTGATGTTTTAGAGAGTTACAGAACTCATGTTTTGATTCGCAAAGGCAGTTGTTTCATGAGTGATCATTGTATCGTAGGAGATAGATGTCGATAATTCGTGAGCACCTGTGCGGCGGCGAATCTTTTTTAAGGATAGAGTGTCACCCGCTCGACTTGATCATAATTTTGTTGTTCTAAACTTTCCGGTACAAGAACTTCATGGAAGCAATTTATTTATTTTGTTCCAATTTTTATTTTTTTACACAGAAGATTGTTCCAACAGAGAAAAGCCTAACTAATTTTTGGATTCTCAAATAAGAAAGTGTAGCATGTTACGGAATTACTAATGCAAAAGTGTTAAAAGGACCAAAATCACATTAGGTAATTTTGGTTATTTTTAAAAATTAGGAAGATAAATGAGATATTTAGAATGATTTAAATAAATATATTTTTTGAATTTTTACAAAAAAAAATGTGTAAAAAAATAGAGAAGTGATGTGACTTAAATAACTATATTTATCTAATAAAGTACACTGTTTTAAGTTATATGCCAAATACTCTCAAAATATAAAAAGACAAAATTATGAGGATGTTTTATCTTGGATGTCGTTATATCTTATATTTAATCTTGTATACTTGTTGACACATTATTGTGGAGGGTAACGTCATCTATAAAAATATGTTTGGAGCCACAAAATTTGTGTGGTGTAAATGCAAAATTACACTCTGTAATTATGAGGATGTTTTATCTTGGATGTTGTTATATCTTATATTTTATCTTGTATATTATTTGACACATTATTGTGGAGTGTAAGGTCATCTATAAAAAAAAAGTTTGGAGCCACAAGATTTGTGTGGTGTAAATGCAAAATTACACTCTGTTTAAATTGTGAGATGAGAAAAAAAAAATTGTAATTTCTCAATTAGGTAAGAAAAGAAAGGAATTGATTATGATTTCTCACTATTGTGTTTTAATAAAGAAAAAAGGCGAGAATATAATTTATCATCTATCTTGTTTGGATAGAGTAAATAAGAAAAAAAAAATTTATTTCATTTTATCAAAATAAGCTTCCATATTATTAAACTATTTTTATAACTTCTTTCATCATAGGGTAATTTTGGTATTTAATTTTTTTCTTTTTGTTAAACCTATTTATTTTTTGACAAAATCTCACTTTTGGTGAGAGGTCTTTTCTCACACCATCTTTTAAATATTTAATCATCTAAACAAGTGAAATTTTTTTTATTCCCACCATTTTTTTTTCTCACTAAACTCTTCCATCCTGTTGTGAAGTAATCTTGCTTCACCTATAATAAAAAAAAAATTTATTTTTCCATCGGCCTACGAGTAAAAGATGGAGGTTGAAATCAAGTTTGTCAAAAGTGGTTGCAACCGTTTGAAATTCACAACCTCAGCTGCATTTTCATTTAATGGTTTCGCATTACTAGTTTTATCTATATATAGCAAATGTATTTGGAGAATTCAGAGTATGGGAGAAAGAAAAGAGTTAGAGAGTAAAAGTGTGTTTCATCTCCTCAGTGTATTCTAAATATTTGAGTGAAATAAATTTGTTTTCAGATTATAAATTCTCTCTCTTGTATTTGTTTTCGTGAACCACCATAAGTGGTTTGCACCCCACTCCTACCAACAACGGTATCAGAGCACCAGGAGGGCCTGTTTTTTCAAAAAAATAGTAAAACAAAGTATCGTTTCAAATTTTGCCCAGAAATCAAAGTTGTTGAAATCAACTTTTGATCACACAAGTGTGTAGGTCTCATCGAGATGATCACACTGAAAAAAACCACGTTGAAAATTGAGTCCCACAAAGACCGCACGCGCTATCTGGCGCCTTGCGCCACCACGCCGTGAAACGAGCCTCACGACTTCCACGCGTCTTCTTTGCCCGGATTTGCAGAGTCTAACCCGCCTGACCTACGATCCGATCCATTAGCCTGGATCCGACTTCAGATTCGATGGTAGCGTCATTAGCGATGTCATTGCTGACATCATCTGAGCCATTAAACCGAGCCAAGCCACAAGCCGTGAAATTGAGCCGAGCCGAGCCAAGCCACGAGCCGAGCCACCAAGCCAAGCGAGCCATCCCGCTAACATCACGGTGATGTCATCCGATCCAGAGAAATTATCCGCTGCTTCTTAGAAGTTCCAGATTCCGCCGATCTGAGCCATTCAATTATTTTTTGCTAGATCTAAGCCGTTTGAAGTCCATTTTTGGTGATCCAATAGTGCTTTCTAACTATTTGGAATATTCCGGACATATCTATATGGTTAGAATTTACAAATTCCATCCTGAAAATTTACAGATTTCTTAAAGTCAACTAATGGCCAACACAAATAATTTCTTTCAACCTCAGTTTCCAAAACTTAGCAAGGAGAACTATGAAATTTGGAGTATTCAAATGCAAGTCCTACTAGCCTCACAAGATTTGTGGGAGTTAGTGGATCGAGGATATGACGAGCCAGCTACTCTCGAAGATGAAGGAAATTTAAATGAAGCTCAGAAGACGACATTAAAAGATTAAAGGAAGAGAGATAAAAAGTCCTTGTATCTGCTCTATCAAGGCATTGATGAGTCAGGGCAGCAGCAACCTCTAAACGAGCATGGAGTATTCTTCGCAATTCACACAGTGGAATTGAGAAGACGATTAGAGTTCGACTCCAAGTGTTACGTTGTGAATTCGAGATACTGCATATGAATAAGAATGAGTCAATTTCTGAGTACTTCAACAGAACATTGACAATTGTTAATCAGATGAGAAGATATGGAGAGAAGATGGAATCTCTTCAAGTGATAGAGAAGATTCTCCGATCACTCAGTCCAAAGTTTGAGCACGTGGTTGTAGCAATAAAAGAGTCCAAGGATCTCAATGCCATGACCACCGATGAGCTGATGGGCACACTTGAGATTCATGAACAAAGGATCAACAAGAAGACTCCCTCAAGTTCTCTAAAGCAAGCTCTTCAATCAAAACAGTTTTTCAGAGATGATAGAAACAAGCAAGGGAGGACATCACAAAGAAGCCGAGGAAGAGGCCGTGGTTACAATAACCGAAGTTCTGGTTTTCGAAGAAGAGGCGGAAGAGGTCCAGCTGGAGGAGGAAGAAGTCAACCACATTTTGCTCTAAGAGGAAGAGCAAGAGGAAGAGGAGGTGGTTACAATAACCAACCAGGATTTGACAAAAGCAATGTTCAGTGCTACCATTACCACAAGTTCAGGCATTACAACAATGAATGCCGAAGTAGAACAACAACAGAAGCTAGAGAACAAGTAAATTTTACCAAACAGGAAACAAACAAAGTCGGACCTGCAATCCGGTTTGTCGACCATGGAGATACTGTAAGCCAAAATAATGTTTGGTATCTAGATTCGGGAGCCAGTAATCATATGTGTGGTAAAATAGAGTTGTTCGTCAAGCTTGGCGAGACTATACAAGCACAAGTCTCATTTGGTGATTCTTCAAAGATTCCAGTGAAAGGAAGAGGTAATATTCTGATCAAGCGCAAGAATGGAGATCATGATTATATCTCTAATGTTTATTATGTCCTGCCATGAAGAACAATATTTTGAGTATGGGACAACTCCTAGAGAAAAGATACGACATCAGCATGAAAGATTATCATCTTACCATCAAAGACAATTATGGTAATTTGATCGCTCAGGTGAGAATGTCAAAGAATCGGATGTTTGCATTCAACATCCAACATGATGCTGCGAAGTGTTTAAGTGCCATCATCAAAGACAAAGACTGGCTATGGCACTTGAGGTTTGGACATCTTAACTTTGGAAGGTTGAAGCTATTGTTAAGCAAGAATATCGTGAAAGGGCTCCCTTATATTGCTCATACTAATGAAGTTTGTGAAAGCTACATTCTTGGCAAGCATCACAAAACTGGCTTTGCCAAAGAAGTGAAGTGGAGAGCAACAAAGCTGCTGGAGCTAGTGCACACTGATGTGTGTGGTCCTTTGAAGCCAATGTCAAATAGACAGAATAGATATTTTCTCACATTCATTGATGATTATAGTCGGAAGACATGGGTGTATTTTCTTAAAAGAAAGTCGAAGGTGTTTAGTATCTTCAAAGAATTCAAAGCTTTTGTAGAAAAGTAAAGCGGCTACTACATCAAGACATTGCAGTCAGATCAAGGTGAAGAATATACATCTAATGTTTTCGAAAGATTTTGTAAAAAGCATGGAATCAAGCATCAAACAATATCATCCTATATGCCACAGCTGAATGGTGTTGCTGAAAGGAAGAATCGCACAATCTTAGATATGGCAAGGAGCATGTTGAAAGGAAAAGGATTGCTCAAGCAATTTTGGGCAGAAGTCGTATCATGTGCTGTGTATCTACTAAATAGATGCCCAACCAGGAGCCTTCACTCTATGACTCTAGAAGAGGCTTGGAGTTCACATAAGCCAAGTATCAACCATCTTAGAATATTTGGGTGTGTTGCATACACCAAGATTCTAGAAGCAAGAAGAACCAAGCTCGATGATAAGGGAGAAAAATGTATCCTTGTCGGATATGGAGATAGAACAATAGAATACAAGTTGTGTAATCCTATTACCAGAAAGGCGATCATGAGTAGAGATGTGATATTTGAAGCAGAAGAAACTTGGAACTGGAATCAAGATGAAGTTGTTAAAGATGCAGAACTCATTCTTGAAGATAAAATATCAAAAGCTCTAGTTAAAATCACAAGAGAAGTTCAAGATAAGCCATAAACTCCTCCACATAGAATATCTGCACCTAGATTGCTAGTTCCGAACAGAAGTGATGTATCATCATCATCAGATGATGGTTTTTTCAAACAACCAAGATCAATGAGAAATTTGCAAGAGATATATGAAGCTACAGAAGAAGAAGATCTGAATTTGTTCTGCCTACTTGCAGATAGTGATCCATTTACTTTCTTAGAAGCCATCCAAGAAGATAAATGAAAGAAAGCAATGGATGAAGAAATTCATACCATTGAGAAAAATGACACATGGAAGCTTACCAGTCTACTAGAGGGGCACAAACCCATTGAAGTGAAATGGGTATACAAGACAAAGAGGAATGCACAAGGCGAAGGGCAACGCTCTAAGGCAAGATTAGTGGCAAAAGGTTACAAGCAGAGAGATGGAATTGATTATGGTGAGGTGTTTGCTCCAGTTACCCGGTTGGAGACTATCAGGCTAATGATTTCTTTGGCTGCCCAACACAAGTGGCAGAGCTATCAACCTGATGTGAAATCTGCATTTCTTAATGGTTTTCTTGAAGAAGAAATATATATTGAACAACCTTCGGGATATGTTCAGAATGGGAATGAAGACAAAGTGCACAAATTGAAGAAAACACTTTATGGATTGAAACAAGCTCCGCATGCATGGAATTCTAGAATTGATCAATATTTTCATGACAATGGTTTTGAAAAATGTCCATATAAGTACGCACTATATTTGAAGAAAGAAGCTGATGGAAGCATGTTGCTTGCTTGTCTTTATGTTGATGATCTAATTTTCACAGGAAATAATCCAGCCATGTTCAAAGAATTTAAAAGAAGCATGGTTCAAGAATTTGAAATGACAGATATTAGATTGATGGCTCATTTTCTCGGCATTGAAGTGGCACAAAGAAAAGATGGAATTTTTATTTCCCAAAGTGGCTATGCCGAGGAAATTCTCAAGAGATATGGAATGGAGTATTGCAATCTAATGAACACTCCTGTAGACAGTGGAGTGAAGCTCAAAAAAGGTACAAAGGCAAGTGATGTGGATCTAACTTATTTCAAGAGCTTAGTTGGAAGTCTTCGCTATCTTACTTGTACCAGGCCAAACATACTCTATGGAATAGGACTGATTAGAAAATATATGGAAACACCGGATCAGTCACACCTTTATGCAGCAAAGAGAATTCTTCGCTACATCAAAGGTACAATTGATGATGGTTTATTCTATAAACCAACTGATAATTTCAGTCTTGTTGGCTATTTAGATAGTGAATGGGGACGTGACTTAGATGAACGAAATAGTACTACTAGATTTGCTTTCTTTATGGAAAATACGGTGTTCACTTGGTCGTCCAAGAAGTAAGCTATTGTGACACTATCAACTTGCGAAGTTGAGTATGTTACAACCAACTCAGCTGTGTGTCATACAATTTGGTTAAAAAATGTGCTAACGCATTTAGGATTTCCACAAGAAAATCCTACTGTGATCTATGTTGATAATCATTCTGCAATTGCATTAGCAAAGAACCCAGTTTACCATGAAAGAAGTAAGCATATTGATACCTGCTATCATTTCATCCGAGAGCATGTGAAAAATAAAGAGGTGGAATTATTTCCTTGCAAATCTCAAGATCAGCTTGCATATATTTTCATGAAGCCATTGAAAAATGATTTGTTCAACAGAATGAAGTTGATGCTTGGGATGAAGCAGTATGGAGAATCAAGATTAAGGAGGGATGTTGTGAAGTAATCTTGCTTCACCTATAATAAAAAAATTGTTTTTCCACAGGCCTAAGTAAAAGATGGAGGCTGAAATCAAGTTTGTCAAAAGTGGTTGCAACCATTTGAAATTCACAACCTCAGCTGCATTTTCATTTAATGATTTCACATTGCTAGTTTTATCTATATATAGTTAATGTATTTTGAGAATTCAGAGTGTGGATGAAAGAATAGAGTTAGAGTGTAAAAGTGTGTATCCTCTCCTCAGTGTATTCTAAATATTTGAGTGAAATAAATTTGTTTACAGATTATAAATTCTCTCTTTTGTATTTGTTTTTTTGAACCACCATAAGTGGTTTGCACCCCACTCACACCAACACATCCAAAGGGAATGTCAGTGGAATGACAGAACTCACAATGATGTCAGTGGAATGGTAGAACTAACAATAAATATGTGAATAATATTAGAAATCATGAAAAAAATATCATGAAGATTTCTCCTTCTTTGATTAGTGTGTGGTATTTTCTTGGATGTGTAATTTAACAGTATAGAATCTTTTATAATCATTTTCATAATATTTTTTTAATAATACCTAACATTTATAATCCATTGATTAACTTTTCTCGGTAATTTTTTGGATAATTTTTCTGAGTAATTTTCTATAAAAGGACCAGAGAAGTTCATTAAACAATAAAAGATCATGGCCACTACCACTCCCACTCTCCACACTTGCAAGGTTGAGCAAACTAGAGCCACAATTAACAAACTCCATATGCTCTTCCACTTCACAGCCATACTATCCCTTCTCTACTATAGAATTTCATGCCTCTTCCACCATACCCATGAAATGCCCATATTCTCGTGGTGTCTCATCACCACCTTCGAACTCATGTTCACCTCCATCTGGATCATAGCACAAGCACTCCGGTGGCGGCCGGTGACTCGCACCGTCCACCCAAAAAACCTCCCCGGCAACACTGAGTTGCTGGGGATCAATGTGTTCAAATTTGCACCGCCGACTCGAAGAAAGAGCCGACAGTGGAGGTGGTAAACACGATGTTGTCGGCGGTGGCTGTAGATACCCCATTTTTAACCGACCTTAAGACTCAGGCGTCACTGATTGAGCGCTCAGTGATGTTCCATATTGTGCTCGTTCAGAAGTCTCAGAGTCTCAGCCGTGGGCCTTACCTCCGGACTTCCGAACCCTTTTTGTACTTGGCCTCGGTTTGCGAACCAGGCTCAATTTTCTCTGTTTCTTTTCCCAGAAGGAGGGAGAGGTCTAGTAGATCATCTCTCGGTGGCCGCGGGCTACATTTCATGGTCATAGGCCATTTTGGCCATTTCGGAGCCCGGTTCCCGGTTTTCGGAGCCATTAGGTCGAGTGCCTCGGTTCGGAACCGCCTAACCACCTCCGTTTGCTCCGATTTTTGGCATGCATCTTATTTCCTCCCTTTTAAGGGACACTGTGGTCCAAGAGACCAACTTCGTGGTCGAACACCACTCCCGGTGCCTAACAGTTGGTTTTCGGGGTCTCGGACTGCGCGTTTCGGCCCCCGAACCTTCATTTTGCATCGGTTTTCGTTCATTTTTGGCAAGGACCTCTGTTTCATCACCAGGAAGGTCATAGAAGGGTGGGAGGCCAGTAATTGTTCTAGCAACCAGTTATATCCCATCATCGCCCCCTAGCGCCCGTTTTTCTCACTCCAAAGCCAATGTTGACCACCCTAAGGCCACTTTCCTAAACCCTAACCCCCATATTTGTGATGTACACATCTGGGAGGCCACCAATATTTGGTGGCCGGCCAGTAATTCCATTTGACCCTTTTGAATCCCTTTGAAAAGTGGGTTGTTCTCTCTCCTGGTTCACAGTTGCCAATTTTCAACCACAGGGTTGTGTTAAGGACACATGGGAGGCCACCAATCTATGGTGGCCGACCACTAATCATACCTGACCCTTTTTACCCTTGGCCGGCCGGCCGGCCACCTGCAGTCTCAATAACCAGCCGGCCAGCATTCTTACACCTGGCACATCACAAAAATGCACTTTATTCCCCAGATTCTCAGATCCTGGGCAATTTTTGGAGGGAAACTTGGAGTGATTTCCCTCCCTTTTTTCCCCCTCTTTCTCCCCCTCTTTGGCCTATATAACCAGCACCCCAGGTCTGGTTTTGGGGTTGGAAAATTGGCTTCAAGCTTGCATTACACCCCTTCCCTATCTCTACACTTCCAACCCTCCAAACCTCTTAAATCCTACCTCATTTCTACACCATCACCTAGCATCACACCACCACTCCATTCCAGCAGCTTGGAAGGTCTTCTCAGAGCTTAAGAGGCAGCATTTCTTGGTCCAAAGGTTGTCAAAGAGTTGGTCTACAAGGGTGAGTTGCTTTCTCCCTCTTTTGAGCTCATTTTTGCATTATTTCTTAGCCCTTCTTGCTTATACTTTTGAGCTCCATCCATAACTGAAAGTAGCAGTTTTTTGAGCTCTATTTCATCTTTTATTAAGGGCCACTCACTGTTTGAGGCCTCCATTTGATACTTACTTCATTATCCCTCTTATATGTCATTTCCTTGCATGTTATTTTTGGCCTATATGTAAACTGTTTTTAGGCATGTTGTAAACTGTGAAGTAGCTTATTTTGAGCCATTCTTCAACATTGTTGAAGGGCTCATTACTGTTTGAGTCTTCCATGTGCTACTTGATTTGATATCCATGTTTTACCCCCATTTTTGCATAATTTATTAGCCTATTGAGCTTCTGTTTTTGCACCTTGGTCCGAACTGAAAATGACCTTGTTTTGACCCCCTCTCCATGGTCATTAAGGGTCTATTGTTGTTTGGAGCATCATTTGTATACTTTGTGTTGTAGCCTCTCTTTTAGGCCATATCTTGCATTGCATTTTGGGCATAGTTGTACACTGTTTTAGGTTCGTCCATTAACTGTAAAAAGTCATATTTTGGGTCCCTCTTCAACATTTTTGAAGGGCCCTTACCTGTTTAGGACCAGCATGTATCAGTTGCTTCTTTATCTCCATTTTGGCCCTTATTTTGCATAGCATTTTGAGCATACTTGTATCTGTTTTTGGGGTTTGTTATAAAGTGTAAAACATCATATTTTTGGCCTCTCTTCAATATTGTAGAATTCCACTTCTCTGTTTAAGGACAGCAGCTTGCACTTGCTTCATTATCTTGCTTTTAGGGCGGTTTTTACATGCTAGTTTTTCCCCATTTGCGTCCACCATTTGGCCTTGATTTAAACTGTAAATATGCTTTTTTTGGGGCTGCCTTGCTTCTGTATTTACACTTCATGTTCAAATTATGCATGCATTGCATAGCTACAGGCCATTTCATGCGCCAAATTTCATGTTTCGGGACTCGTTCCATGCATTGGGTACCATTTCACCATGTTTCGGGGCTGTTTTGCATCTCATTTTGCCTCTGAAATTTGCATGCTAATATGCCATTTTTCATGTTTTGCCATGCCTTGTTAGAGTGGCATTCCGTGCCTTAAGGTCGGTCCTCGGTTTGTGTGCACGTGTGCACGCATTTCGAGTATCTCATTTTCATCTGATGGCCTCTTGTGTGAGTGCGGCTGAGGTCCACTCATGTTAGTGTAAGTCCATTATGCATTGCGTGTGCCATTTCATTCCATAGCATTGTGTATGCTAGGTTGTATGTTAGTGCATTGTGTATGCCATGTTACCTCGTGCATCGTGTATGCCATTTCATAGCATGTTTCATGTTAGGATGTATCTTAGTTGCATTTCATGCATATCATGCATATTGCATTGTGTTCGGGATAAGAGTTATTCCGGGTAGGGGAAACGAGGTGCGTTTCGTACTCCGAGTAACGAAACGTATCTCAATTCCCCAGTCACCGACACTCAGGATTATCCATGATGGAGTTAGGTCTTGTTGTGTTTTCATGTGCATTCATTTTATATTGAGTTGTGCAATTCAACTCCTCGGCCATTATGCATCGAGATGCGTGATTGGTGGCACGAGGATCGAGACATGCATACATTTGTGAAAATACATTGCTATGCCCCTTTCCTGCTCTCTGTTGCAGCAAAATCAAGAATCAGTAGTCTTCCGAGGCTTGGCGCGCTTTCCAAGAACAATTGCAAAACAGAGGCTAATTGGGGCATCCCAGTGGATTTCCGTGCAAGGCAGCCTAAACATACATCATTCATCAGAATCAAGGCAGTCCCTGGCTTGCATGCTAGTTCATTATTTTCTTAGTTAATTTGTAAATTAATTAGGAATCTGTACATATTTGGACTGTATTATTTGGACTGTACTATTCTTTTATTCGGGACTATATATTTATTCGGATCCTCTGCGCGAGGGCATAATTGTAATAAGTGTGCGTGAGTGTGATGTATGTCTTCCAACCCCACGTCTTTCTTCCTTTTCATTTACCTGCTTATGATGGTTAGATTAGGGCATGTTTCAATTAGCATACAGTATGATAGCATGTTTATATTCATTCATTTGTCTTACATGCACCGGGCTCGGCGCATCATACTAACTGCATTTGTATTTCAATTCCAAGTTGAATACATGTTAACTGTAGCATCTCATATGCCATGTTTAGAATAGCCGAGCCTGCTATAGTTGCATTTTTGCATGTGTTGCATTAGCCATTTCTGTATACTTAGGATCATGCATGGATTTCTAATTAGCTTCTGTTTTGGCTTGGAGTACTCGGTGAGTTTTTATGCTTTAGCATCCTTGCATGCGTGTGAGTGTTGCCATGAATAGCATGCTTACCATGAGGCTATGTGCTTATGTGATATAACTGCCTTGAATGCTTGTGGGTGAAGGCTGGGTTATTTGGATTGGAACAATTCATCAAATGTTTGTTTTAAGCCCACTAGACAGTGGCAAAATCATGTTTTCTGAGCCCACCCGAGGGTGGCAAAATCCGCATTTTAAGCCTACTTGCGAGTAGCAAACCGTTTTCACAAACAAGCATGAAGTGTTTTGTTCCAATTCAGACGACTCAGTCTATACTTGTATGCTGTGCGCATCACATAGTAACCTAGGCTAATAACCGGAATAAGAACACACAATGTTTTCAAAAATAGATATCATGGTTAGTAGAGGCCGGTCTTTGACCCGGCGAGCGGGGGTGCTCACGAAGTGACCTTCCCCAATCGTATCCAAGTTCCCAAGCCGAGGCAACTTTGGTGATGACGGACACATGGCCTTAGGCAACGAGTCAGGGTTTCCTAAATTTCCCAAAATAAAATATTTAGGTGGCGACTCTGTATCTGGCAAAGCAGTCCATGTTTGGCACTTCTTTCAAAAATCTGTTTTCTCAAAACGATTTGCCAGATTTGGACTCTTTGGTTTAAGATTAAGAACCGTGACAAAAATCGAGTCCGAGCTGTAGCGAGGTCCCCCGCGGGCTTGTTACAGTTTCTGGCGACTCTGTTGGGGATTTAGAGAACTTGACTCGAACTCATGATATCTGGTTTTGACTACACTTGTGTGTTTTTTGCATTGCATTTGCATTGGTGCGCCTAGGACACCGTGTTTGCCATCTGCTATTCTGGCGGTTTCTTGGGAGGCTTGTCTTGTTAAGGCATGTCCATAAGGTGACGGTTCAAGCTCTGCCGAGATAGGAACACAAACCCGGTTTCTGGGGCACCCTTTTTGACCATTCGACCTAGTGCATATCGAAATCCGTAGTGACCATTCCAAACTAGGACAGGTTGCTTACCCGATATAGGTTGTTTGAAACCGCTGCGTGCGTAGTGAAACCCTAGTTCTTGATAAAATAGGACAGGGAAACCCTACCCCAATATAGGGGTGTTTTTGGCTCTCACTTGCTTGTTATGTGCTTTAGAGTGCGTCTCTACAGGAATACATGTATCAGTTTGCAAGTTCGGGCATCAGGTCTGCGGGCATCAGTCAGTATTTGAGAATCGGTTGTCTGCGGGTATCAAGTTTAGTCTTTGGGGAACAGTGATTCAGGGACAATGATCAGTATTGGAGACAGTGTGTTTTTCAGCTTATCAGCCGTGTGTTGTATGCTCGACTGTGTGTTGTGTATTAAGCTGTCATGCTCTTCATTTATCTGGTTATTTATTTCCTTTTCGCTTTATTTATCTTTTGCTAAGGCAGTTTTAGCACCATTGCTTCCAACCCAGTAGATATTCCCTAAGCACTTTGGACACGAGGTCGCCGACTCAATCGATCTGAGGATCTGGTTGACGGACATCCAGTGTTCTATTCTTTACCCCCCGTTGTCAGGAGAAAGCCAAGGAAGCGCAGTGTGTCAGAACAGAGGTTGCCAGAACAGTGGGTTACTCCATCGGAGGATAGTAGGATTGAGATCCCAATTGTTGCTATCGAGATAGATCTACCGGTCAGTCAGATGGATCAGCAAAATACGTCAGGGATGGAAGCTCTAATGCGTCAAATGTAGGAGAGCATGAGACAGATGCAGGAGGATGCTGCCCGTCAAGCGGAATTCTCCAAATGGCAGGCCGCGATCATGGCCCCGCGATCACTTGACTGCAACAACAGAATGCGGCATCTGTTTCACATCAGGTTCCTCCTCCACCAGGGCCCCCATTACCTGAGCAGGCACCTACTGTTCAGAATGCTCTGCCAAACACCCAGAACACCGTGCCAAAAATCCAGAATATCCAAGAGGACACAAACCTTCCAACGGGGCTAGCTCCGCCCCCGTTTCCGCCTCAACTGTCAAAGACTCATACACCCAATCACCCGGACTCTCCCTTTGAGTTCGAAATAGACCATACGGCCCTAAAACTGAGCAAGCTTGAGAAGCTTTTCAAGAAATCACAAGGAGTAAAGGCCATTCCGGACATCGAGGACGGATATACCGACGTGGCCGTGACATTGCCCGATAGGTTCAAGATGCCACAAATTGACCGTTTCGACGGGTCCGGGGACCCCATAGTCCATTTTCGGCTATTCTCAGACATTCTGCGGCCAATGGGCCTAACCCGACCACAAAAGCTTTCTCTGTTCGGCCGAACTTTGTCGGGTGTGGCCGCCATCTGGTACGCGAAGTTGGAAGACGAGGTCAAAAGAAGTTGGAATGAGATGGCTGAGGCCTTTGTCGCACAGTACTCGTACAATACACAGATCGAGATTACAACTCGTGATCTCGAAACAACGAGGCAGGAACCCAAGAAGACTTTCTTAGACTTCGTAACTCGATGGAGGGCGAAGGCATCGATGATGACCTTGAGGCCTACAGACAAAGATCAAATCAGGATGATTGTATGCAATCTCCAATCGAAATTGATGCAAAAGATGATCGTACTCCCCTTTCCCACCTTCTCAGATTTACACGAGATGGGGGTACAGATCGAAGATGCCATAAAACAAGGTCTGATCGACCAAGATAGGGAGCAACCCAGAAAGACTTTCAACCGTAACAACGCATGAAAGTGGGCCAGAATGGTATTTACAGAGGTGAGCATGGTCACCACCACTCCCCCTCCCCCAAGACCCATGACAGCCACGCCTTTCTCTGGCACATCTGGAAGCAATACCCAAAACACCAAATATCAACCCAGAGGCCAAAGAACCTTTACACCCCTACATATGTCCCTGTCCAAAGCTCTGGGGGTATTAATCAGGAAGAAGCATCTGACATCCCTAGAGCTGAGGCCGCTACCAAATCCACTCCCTCCCTCTCATGACCCGGCAAAATACTGCGCGTATCACCAACAGCACGGTCATGACACCGACCGTTGTTTCAGATTGCGTCATGAGATCCAGGATCTTATTGACAAGCAGGTGATCGCGCCTCCCGAAAAACCCAATGTCACGACAAATCCTCTCCCACCACATAACCAAGCCCCTCCTCCTAACAGAATCAACTTCATCCAAACTGGGGTCGTGTCTTACGATCCTAGTATCTATATCACCCCATCCCACCTAACTAAGCCGGAGGTGATCCTTCATATCTACACTGACTTGTGCATGATGGACATCTCCACAACCCAATCTGAGCTAATGGTGGTGACCACCGAAGATGGGACAGGGCAGATTTCAAAGGAAAGAGGAGTTGCTGAGTCTGAGATTGAACAGTCTGGGAATCTTGCTGAAGGAGCTTATGATCCGAGTGAATACATCCAGTCAGTGGGCCAGTCTGAGCTGAGTGCAGGGCTGCCAGAAAGAGCAGAATTATGTGTGATTCAGGGGGACAGATTTGAACGGGGAATGGATGATCTAACAGCTGTAGGAGAAGACCTTGCTAACCTCCAGTTCTTCAGTGACCAAGAATTAGGAGATGCGGCAATCAACTGGTTTGAATATGAGGAGTCGGCAGAAGTTACCGGATGGTTAGATGATCAACCAGACATTGTAGAATGTCAACCAGAACAGCGCCCGGCAGGGGCGAAAGTATCAGTGGTGGTCGGAAGGGCCGAGAGTCAGAATCCACCGCCGGAGAGCGCCGGCACTAAGAATTTCGCTCAGAATTTGGGCATTGTGAATGCAGGGAGTATTGAACCACCGGTATCTTGACAGTTGGAACAACAAAGATTTGAGGATTAGAGAATCGGAAAAGCTAAGGCCCATGTGAAGTCGAGAGTCTTTGTGTGCAGGAACAAAATCTTTGCGGGCATGAGGTGAAGGTCCGCGAAATACGACCATACGAGCCGGACAGTGTCTGTCATCGACGGAATGTGGTGGGAAGACGATGATTTATGTCTTGCCCACACGGATGAGGATTGGGGAAGTAATCAACCAGATAATACCTGGTATATTGACGAGGTCGCTCATATGACAAGAAATGGGAGGTATTTCAAGCCTCCGCACTTGGACTAACCTGAGGCATCCGGGAAAGACAAGGAAGCTGAGAAACAGAAGGAGAAACAGATTGAAGAAGAAGCTGTGCTCAAGCAATTGAAGAAGATACAAGCAGACATCTCCATCTGGGGACTGCTTATGGCATCGCGGGTACACAGACAGGCCGTCTTATCTGCCATGGACAAGGCCAAACTCTCTATAGATACTACACCAGAGCAGCTGGTTGGGATGGTCTTTCCGGGAGGAGGTTTCCTGGCATTAACCTTTTCAGACAAAGAACTACCGTCTGAGGGCACAAATCATAACAAACCTCTCTATGTTTCCATGGAATGTAGAGACAAGTGGATACCGATGGTACTTGTTAATACCGGGTCCGCCATTAATGTCTGCCCAGCCAGAACAGCGTATGCAATCGGGTTGAAGCTCGTAGACTTCGTGCCGACTACTCAGGTGATTAGAGCATATGATAATACTAGCAGGGAAGTGATGGGGAGTGTCAAAATTCAGACCCAGGTTGGTCCAGGACAACACAACATTGAATTTCATGTCTTGGACGTTCCCGCGAACTTCAATCTACTCTTGGGGCGGCCGTGGTTGCACAAAGTGAAGGCAGTCTCCTCCACTCTACATCAAATGTTGAAGTACCCTCACGGGAAGGGGGTGGCTATTGTTTTCGGGAATTCATCAATCCACCCGCTGCCAGAGGTGTCTAGACCAGTCTTGGAAATCGAGCATGGCACAGAGGATGTGTTCTTATCAGGGTTCACTTTGGCTGAGGCCCGGGTGGTGCAGAATATCATGGCTGTGAATGAGGGAGTGTACGTCAGTGCTCAATCTGTTTACCTCATGAACAAGCTACAACACATCCTCGGGATGAGATTAGGAAGAAGCGGCCGGAAAGGCGTTGCAGCATTGGTTGAAGTGCCACACAACCCTCATACCTTTGGCTTGGGTTATCTACCCACCAAAGAGGACTGGGTGAGGAAGGGAAAAGAAATGGCCGGAAGAGCCAGAGCAAAGCAGGCTGGGAAGCCTTTTGAGTTAATGCATAGGCCCATTCAGGGTACCTTGAACGGACGCTTCGTCCGGGAGAGAGAGGACTTTCCATTTTGCGGCTTCCTAGAGCCATGGCTAAACGTGGAGAAGAAGCGCGTGCCAAGTTTCGAGATCTTCTTCGACCTGCAACTATCCGGGGATGACGTTGCCACAGAGCAGACAGACCCATCAGCTGAGGTTGAGCAGTGTAAAGCAGTGGATCCTGAGGGCACAGAATTTGAAATGGGGGTAGCACTGGCATGTCTACTTTCTGATCCTCCGATCGACTATAAGTGCTTGGGGGATAACTTCTCGGTTTCCATGATTGGGGATGAAACGGCAGCGGGCCTACCAATGACTATCTTGGATGTATCTATTGCACCCTCTCTCACTTGGCAATACGAGGAAGGATTTTTGTCCAGCAGCACCGGGTCAGGTAGTGAGCCGAAATCTGATTCCACTGAGTCTTGTGAGTCGGAATTAGGTTCCAACTCGCCTAAGTCTGAATCTGGTAATCTTGGGGATGATAACCCGGATACCACAGTCCTGTCTAGGTCGTCTTTTTCCTTTTCATTTGAGTCTGTTGTAAATGAATCGGATGATTTGGATGAACTTAATGAGAATCAAGTAACTGTGGTTTCTGAGTACTTTTCTGTGCCCTTGATTTATTGCATTAATTCAGACTTTCAAAACTTTGATGAAAACGACGAGGACGAAGTTCCTCCGGTTTTGCAACGTTTAATTGAGCAAGAGCAAGAGAGATTTGTCAAACCTTTAATGGATGAAATCACTACCGTGAACATTGGTACTGAGAAGGACCCGCGGCTGGTCCAGATCGGGTCCACGTTGTCTTCGGAGGAACGCGAATGCTTAGTCGCTTTATTAAAAGATTTCAAAGATGTTTTCGTGTGGTCCTACGAAGACATACCTGGAATCGATCCTGAGATTGTACAACATCGGATCCCCCTTAACCCCGAGGCCCGACCTATCAAACAGAAACTCAGAAGGATCCACCCGGACTGGGCTCTCAAGATTAAGGAAGAGGTCACCAAGAAAATCGACGCAGGCTTCTTGCTGGTATCAGAATACCCGACTTGGTTGGCCAACATTGTTCCGGTGCCGAAGAAGGATGGCAGGATCCGGGTATGTGTGGATTTCAGGGATTTCAACAGAGCTAGTCCGAAGGACGACTTTCCCCTACCGTACATTGATGAGTTGGTGGATTTCACAGCAGGGCATGCTTTGCTCTCATTCATGGATGGCTTTTCAGGCTACAACCAGATACTAATGGCGCTAGAAGACCAGGAGAAGACTGCATTCACCACCCCGTGGGGGACATACTGCTGTAGAGTCATGCCATTTGGGTTAAAGAACGCTGGAGCTACTTATCAACGAGCCGCAACTACGATATTACATGACATGATCCATAAAGAGGTTGAGGTGTACGTGGACAACATGATTGTCAAGTCCAAAGAAAGAGAGGGCCACTACACTGCCTTGCACAAGTTTTTTCAAAGGATCAGGGAATTCCGGTTGCAGCTAAACCCTCAGAAGTGTACATTTGGTGTTACAACGGGAAAAATGCTAGGGTTTCTGATTACACAAAGGGGCATTGAGGTCGACCCTTCCAAAATCAAGGCCATCTTAGAAATGCCACCACCAAGGACTGAAAAAGAGGTGTGAGGCTTTCTGGGTAAAGTGCAATTCATAAGATGGTTTATCTCAAAATTAACCTTGACTTGTGAACCACTTTTTGGCCTCCTCAAGAAAGGGAAGAAGTTCCAATGGGACGGCCGATGTCAAGCTGCATTTGAACAGATTAAAGAATATTTACAGAACCCGCCCGTGTTGTCACCGCCAGAACCAGGGAAACCGTTGATTTTGTATCTGTCGAGAATCGAAACTACAATGGGCTGCATGCTTGCACAAGAATCAGAAGACAAGGTGGAGAGAGCCATCTACTATCTCAGCAAGAAGATGCTGGAGTACGAAACCCGCTACACTCCACTGGAAAAGGCTTGCTTAGCTTTGGTATGGGCTACCAGGAAGCTGCGGTACTACCTGTTAGCTCACTCTGTAATGTTGGTTTCACGACTTGATCCCATCAAATATCTTTTCGAGAAACCAGCACTTACGGGTAGGCTAGCTTGTTGGTTGCTTTTGCTCTCCGAATTTGATCTAAAGTATGTAACACGCAAGTTGGTCAAAGGCAGAGCAGTGGCAGAATTTTTAGCTGACCATCCAGTGGAAGGGAGTGAAGCAGTCGAGTATTTATTCCCAGATGAGGCCATTTTGCATATTGACGACGAAACTTGGACGATGTACTTTGACGGAGCGTCAAATCAATACGGGTATGGGATAGGAGTGTTGCTAATAGCACCCGACAATTCCTGTATCCCTCTAGCCTTCAAACTCCGATTCAAAGTCTCGAACAACAAAGCAGAATATGAGGCATGCATTGCTGGTCTAGAAGCAGCCCTGGAACTAGGGGCAAGACGGTTGGATGTCATTGGGGACTCGAACCTTGTTGTGTCTTAAGCTAAAGGAGATTGGAAAGTAAAAGAGAAAAAGATGATGATGTATCACCAGACCTTAGACTTGCTGATTCCTCGGTTTGAGAAGCTAAGTTTTACTCATCTACTAAGAGAGAATAACAGGTTCGTAGATTCTTTAGCAACTCTATCTTCTATGATAGACATCTCGTGTTGAGTCCAAATGCGTCCAGTCATCATCGACCAGAAATTTGCACGTGCCTACGAGTCGATTGCCGCTATAGATGAAGTTCAGGACGAAAACCCCTGGTATTATGACATTTGGAACTTCTTAGAGAAAGAAGCATACCCACCAGGGATAAATGCCAAAGACAAAAGGGTAATCAGGAGAATGGCAGTTCAGTTTATCATCTGCGGGGGTAAATTGTATAAAAGGGGTCATCTGGGAATGCATAAACTGTGCGTTGATGCCGAAGAGTCAAAGCGTCTGATGGAAGCCATCCACGGGGGAGAATGTGGTGCGCACATGAATGGGGTAATGTTGGCACGGAAGATCCTCAGACAGGGTTATTACTGGTCCACCATGGAGGAGGATTGTATCGGTTTTGTCAGGCGATGCCACAAATGTCAGATTCATGCAAATCGCATGAACATTCCGCCGTCAAAGTTGTATAACATGACTTCGCCATGGCCATTTTCAATCTGGGGAATTGATGTCATCGGAGCTGTCACGCCGAAGGGATCGAATGGGCATGAGTTCATCTTGGTAGCGATAGATTATTTCACAAAGTGGGTTGAGGCCCAATCTTATGCAGTGTTGAAGGCTTCGCACGTTGCAAAATTTATCAGGAACAATATCATCTGTCGCTACGAGGTCCCAAACGAAATAATTTCAGACAATGGTTCCCATTTCAAGAAGGAGGTGATTGACTTGTTGGAGAAATACAATGTGGCTTTTCATAAGTTGTCTACCTATCGGCCGCAAACCAATGGAGCAGTTGAGGCCGCCAATAAGAATATCAAGCACATACTGCAGAAGATGGTGGAAACCTACCGGGTGGCGGATAAGCCGTTAAGCTCGTGGGGCTACCGGACTTCAATTAGAACTTCTACTGGGGCGACTCCGTACTCATTGGTTTATGGGATGGAGGCCGTTCTGCCTATTGAGATTGAGGTCCCGTCATTACGAGTATTGGCTGAGTGTCAGATAAGCAAGCGGATTAGCGTGAGCAGATTTGAGGAACTCATGCTCTTCGATGAAAGAAGGCTGAAAGCATTGTACCATGTCCAAGGTTATCAACGCAGAATTGCCCGGGCTTTTAACAAGAAGGTTAAGTCTAGGAATTTAAAAGAAGGAGATTTGGTGCTCAAGGATAACCGAGCTCCCATCCACGACCCGAGGGGCAAGTTCAGACCCAATTGGACTGGTCCCTACATCATCAAGGCAATCTGGTCAGGGGGAGCTGTGGTTCAGATGGATCTAGATGGCTTGGAGTTCTCACCACCGATCAATATGGACAAGTTGAAGAAATATTACCCCTGAGAGGCTCGCTAGGCCGAAAACCCAAAAGGGTGACCTAAGCAAAACTCAGAGCACAGAAAATTTGAAATTATAAAAACTGAGCTCGCAAGGTTGAAAACCCGCAAAGGGCGGCCTTGGTAAAAGTTAGAGCACAAAAGGAGAGTAAAAATACCCGAGCGAACCTGAGCCTGAACTACGTAAGGCTTGATTCCCATCTTTGGGATACGTAGGCAACTTCATTATGAAGTTCAGCCATAAACTTTTCCCCGATCAACTTTGTCCATTTTGATCATCTCAGTCATCTTTTTCCATCAGCATTCATCGCGTTCTTCGGTACAGTGCTATTCAGACTAGGGGCAACTTTCCGTTGCCATGCAGTGCCGCAGTACCATTCAAACTAGGGGCAACTTTCCAGTTGCTAGGATCCGGGGTTGTGCATCTCAGTGACAGATCTCAGGCATGTCCAGTTCTGATCCATATCGAAAATAGTTTTTAAAAGTTTTAATAAAGTTGACTTTGTTCAAATTAATCTTTTTACAACTGAGACCATTTTTGGACCCAAGCGGAAAATTTTCAATACCACAACCTTCAATTTCATTGATTTCAACACAGAGTTCTCTCGCTCTTGCATATAATTGGAGTTGCTTTTTGTTACACTCATAAAGAAAACCTGAAAGTACTAATAAAGCAATAAATCCGGGGCATAGTTAAGTCAGGTGTCCCTGCGCCCCCTCCCAGAGCTAGTCGAAGCCTCTGACGCCAAGCTAGGCCCAACTTGTGCCTCTTCATTAAGCCAATCCCAGCATTCGTCAGACAAAGTGTAACTGAAAATGGGAGCAGGGGCCAGGAGCTCTCTAGTCCTCCATGCTGTGGTATATCGGGCAAGCTGTGCGCCTCGGATCGGAAAAGCAGCCGGGTACTCAATCCCCTCTGGCAGACAAGTCTGATCATGGCCAAATTGGCGCTGGAACCGGAACGGAAAATAGAACACACAGTGAGTCAGACCAATCAGCTGGACCCTAGTCTGCCGGGACATGCCATAGCTCATTGCCGGAAGGTTGAGCCATGGACAACGCCAAGCAATGCGGTCAGTAGACAAATTGCACATCCAGTCGAACCACCATCCCTCATCAAGTGCATCAACTAGGCGTTGCCGAAAGAAGTAGCCGCGGGCTGAGTAGGTAGGGCAAGAGTCCACAACCTGCAGTTTATCCATCAACCATACCTGGGGAGGGATGAAAAATGAGAGAATAAAGAATAGAGAGATGTGCGATGAGAAAATAGTGAGATAAGGGTTTTGTGAGAAAAACAGAGCCTGAGGGCTGAGTGATGTGAGCAAATACATATGTGAGAGTGGGTGGAAAACATTACCTGCAGCAATAGTGGACTCCCCGCAAATTTGATCGTCTCCTGACGGTGGAAAGCGTCCAAACCCATCAGTGTTTCGGCCAACGCCATAGCAATACAGCTCTTCCCTTCCTTCAAGCCCTGAGCAACTTCAATCAAACGGATACTGGGTCCACCCAGGCCCGGGGCAAGCAGGAAGTGAGATAGCATGCATAAGCAGAGCGCATGTTGCCGGAAACCTTGCCAATGATGGTCACCGCGGTCACCGGCACCAGAAAAGC
The DNA here is from genome assembly GCA_025200525.1 of Camellia lanceoleosa. Taxonomy (NCBI): domain Eukaryota; kingdom Viridiplantae; phylum Streptophyta; class Magnoliopsida; order Ericales; family Theaceae; genus Camellia; species Camellia lanceoleosa. Next base: position 159,183,751 of record CM045762.1, on the reverse strand, counting down.
GATGAATCAAACCAAGGATATCTAGTTCCCCATTACAAATCAGAGATCGAGCATCATGCGCGGTAAGTCCACACATCCGTCCTAAAGCTTGGGCGTGGCCAAAGCGGAACTGAGGCAAGATCTCTTCCGAACGTTCAGACTCCATCAAAACTTAAAAATCTTCAAAAGTTGGACATACCTCTTGCCCGTTGAAGCTAAAAACATGCGTCACTGGGTTCCAGAACCTTGCCACGGCATGGAGGAAAGGAAGGTGCAGTGGAGTACGACTCACCGTGAATAGTGCATTCAAGCCGAAACCCCAGAAGTTCAACTTTTTCGAGCCATCCAAAGAAGAGATCCAAGATGTGAGATTTTCTATAAGAAATGCCTATATTTTTGTGCAAAGGAGTGATGAAATGAATGAGTCCCGAAGTTGGAGCTTTTAAAGAGGAGAGAACACTATTCAGGGGGACACGTGTCGAAAAGCTGATGGTTGCTGGATTAAGTGGCCGGCCACATTTCTCCCCTCACATACAAAAAACTGGCCGGCCGGCCCCAAAAAGTGGCTGGCCATCCTCTGCTGTGTTCCTTCAGTCCTGTTTTACCCTTCGAGAGGAAGTTTCAAGCATTTCCGTGTATCGGATATGTCGAAGGCCTCCATTTCCCTCTGTTTCGGATGCGTTCCGTTGCCCAGATCGTCCGAAGTACACTTTGTCGAGTTGTTTTTCTTATTGAGTTGTTGTTTGTTTATCGAGTTGTTGTTTTGCTTATCGAGTTGTAAGTTTTGTCGAGCTGTTGTATTTCGTGTTGTTACTCTTTAAGTTTTGTTTATTAAGTTGTCACCACTGTTGTATCTTGCTTATCGAGTTGTAAACTTGCTAAGGTTTTGTTGTATCTTAGTAAATTAAGTTATTGCGTCGGTTCATTACCTGACTGGGCAAATGCACAATGCACATTTTCATTCCATCTTATTATGGTGCAAAACGATGCAATATGATGCTAAGAGTTTAAAATACAACACCTTTTTTCGAAAGTCATTTCATTCCATCATGCTTCATTTTGCAAACAAAGGGCACAAGTTTTACAACAATAAAAATTGCCTAATAATGCACAATGTGCTACAACTGCTAGCAAAAAGGTAAATAAAACAGGGAACTGCAGCATCAATGCTCTCGAGAGCGGGAATAAGAGGCCCTTTTCATCCTCTTCTGCGGAATAGCCTCTGCCTCCCCATCACCGTCTGAATCAGAGCTGTCATCCTCAGGATCCCCCTCAGCCTCGCCTCCACTCTCGGAGCCAAGACCGGAGCCCTCCTCTCTGTCGGCAGATGTCTCTGACTGACGATCTGCAACATCCTCCTCCTCATCCTCATCGGGCTCCGCCTCTATAACATGTGCCCTGTGTCTGCGAGACGATTCCTCTCCTCGAGCTCCTCGAAAAGGCTTGGATGCCCAGCTCCTCGAGAAGGCCTGGATGGCCCAGCTCCTCGAAAAGGCCCGGATGGCCCAGCTCCTCGAAAAGACCCAGGTGGCCTGACCTGTGGCTGAGCATATACTGGAGGCATCTGAAAATGAAAAATGTAGTTTGAATACATTAGCCAAAACATGTGTATCAGATACAGATGCAAGCAAGCTACACAGAGTGGATGTATGCAGGAATAATGCATGAATGTGGTGTGTGTCAGATATGCTCTATACAAGTAGACTATTAATGCAGTAAAATGTCCAAAATCAGCATGTGATCAGAAGATACAGTGCTAGAAAATTAAAAGGTACTAGGAAGCCCATGATGGACAACTACGCCTCCCTCCGTAGGACCATCTCCTCAAGTGAGGCTACCATCTCGAGCACCTGATCCATGTACTCAACAGGGGGCTGCAAACGCAAAGGCAAGGGTATCAGTAAAGAAAGGAACGTTCAAATATCTGAGTAATGAATCAAAGCTGTAAAACATACCGGTGGTGACTCAGGGTCTCTGACGTAGCGGTGGCCAGGTACTAGAGGCTCTATCGGGATCGGAATCGGAGAGGTAGTCCCATACTGCCACCCCATCAGCTCAGTCGGCATATCTAACCATCCAGGATGATGATAAGTCGGAGGAATCGGGGGAATAAATCCACGCCCACCTCTGGATGTACCAGCCCTGCCGGTAGAAAGAGCGTTTACAGCTCGAGCCGGGGCCTGGCTCGAAGATGGCATGCCGGCAGATCTCATCACCGGAGTACGGACTCCCGTCAATGGAGGCATCAGGTATATGTGACGGTAAGTAGCATAATCCCTTTCCGCAAGATAAAGCAAAGCATCAGTACCCAACATAGCATTGACAACATCCTGAGAAGAGAGTCTATCAGCAATCCACATCTCGACTGGGGGTGCTGAGGGAGGGTCCTGAGAGATATAGCCCCATACCTGGCGCAAGAAGCGCTCCCCCAGAAACCAGGCTCTACCAACTGGCCCCTCGAATAGAATCCTATACTAGGAGGCACCCCGCCCTCCAGCAAACTGGTATCGGAGACTCTCACCGAAAGGTGCCCAGGGCTCCCATGTAATCTGCGGATAGCCAATCAATCAGAAATCAAGAAGGCACAAAACAAATCAAAGATGAAAGCACAAAGAACTGAGAGTTCTGAAATACCTCCGTCGACCGCACCGTGTCGAAATACTGCCGTAGAAAAAGGAGAGACTCCCGAGGTCTTGGCCGGTGCTGGCCCTCAAATGCAAGTGAGTACGGGGTAATGAAGGGCCCTTCCACCACCATCTCTGGGGCTAATGTCGGAAAGTACCCATAGACCCACAACTGTGGAAAACATTGCAGAATGTAAATGCAAAGTACTAAGGGCAAAATATAGTGCGTAAAGTATGCCGTGTGTGCAGTGTACAAGTAATGAAGAGCGGAAATGTAAATCAAGATGGCGGAAAGTACCTCCCAGGCTCTTCAGTAACCACCAAGTAAATCCCCCCGTCCTTGGGAGGTCGCGCTCATGTTGCAGTAAAGAGTAGCCAGGCTGGCGCCACCCTAGTCATACCGTCTGACTTATGATAGGTCCACCAAGGCGCTCAACAGAATCTGACCCAGCAGTGGTCCCGAAGAGGAACATCAGAAAACCACGGGCATACTGTGCTGCCTCCTTAGGAGTCCCGGGCTCCATCTCCATCCTCCGAAAATGGGAAGAGAACCAAGTGTATCGGACTCTGCCCGAAGCTCTATCAACAGGCGGGTGAGCCCCCAGCAAATATACCCAAGCGGCCTCCCACTGACCCATATCCTCGTCATAAGGAATGGGCCAACCTCCCACGTCGAGGCCAGTCAACACAGCGAAGTCAAGCGGGGTCATAGTCAAGTCCCTCGTAGCAGAAAAATGAAAGGAGTTGGTGGTGTCCCACCATCTCTCCACCAAAGCTGCCATCAACATCCTCCTGGCGGGACAACGAGAAAGCCCAATACAGAAAGGCCCAAACCCTGCCAAATCAACCAAATCCCGGATAGCCTCCGGGTGCTCGGCATACCAATCTCTGGCTACAGTGGAGCCGTATCCCCGTACTGTGCGAGAAGTCACCTGCATTCAGAATGAATACATGCTTCAGCATAAAATAAAATGAGCTGTGTGCAAATAGAATGAATGAGCTGTGTGCAAATGAAATGAATGGGCTGCGTGCAAAATAAAGTGAATGAGCTGTGTGTTCAGATTTCAAAGTTTAAGCTGTGTGCTAGACATTAACTTGGGCTGCGTGTTCAACTTTCAATCAGTGTGTGCCGTATGTTCACCATCAATTTGGGCTACGTGTTCAACTTTCAATCAGTGTGTGCCGTGTGTTCACCTTCAATTTGGGCTGTGTGTTCAGAAAGTTAGTGCTTGGGCTGCGTGTTCAACTTTCAATTAGTGTGTGCCGTGTGTTCACCATCAATTTGGGCTGCGTGTTCAACTTTCAATCAGTGTGTGCCGTGTGTTCACCTTCAATTTGGGCTGTGTGTTCAGAAAATTAGTGCTTGGGCTGCGTGTTCAACTTTCAATCAGTGTGTGCCGTGTGTTCACCATCAATTTGGGCTGCGTGTTCAACTTTCAATCAGTGTGTGCCGTGTGTTCACCTTCGATTTGGGCTGTGTGTTCAGAAAATTAGTTTGGGCTGCGTGTTCAACTTTCAATTAGTGTGTGCCGTGTGTTCACCTTTGATTTGGGCTGTGTGTTCAGAAAATTAGCTTGGGCTGCGTGTTCAACTTTCAATCAGTGTGTGCCATGTGTTCACCTTCGATTCGGGCTGTGTGTTCAGAAAATTAACTTGGGCTGCATGTTCAACTTTCAATCAGTGTGTGCCGTGTGTTCACCATCAATTTCGGCTGCGTGTTCAACTCTCAATCAGTGTGTGCCGTGTGTTCACCTTCAATTCGAACTGTGTGTTCAGAAGATCAGTATTTGGGCCGTGTGTTCAATTCTTAACTAATGTATGCCGTGTGTTCACAATCAATTTGTGGGCTAAGTGTTCAGAAATACAGATAATTGAACCGTGTGTTCAGAATGTAAATGGAATGCACGAAAAATGCAGAATACGTTGCAGAAAGGATAAAAATAGAGTAAATACCTCTCGTGCCTCGTGAGAGAGGTGATACTCCGGCTCCCGCAAAAGCAGATCTCCGGGTGCTCGCCCGTCAAAGTCCGTGAAGTGATGGAAAACAGCTCGTGGAAGAACATGTGCTGGCGGGGCATACCTCTCGGGTATGAAGGGTCGAACCCTCGGAGGTAGAGCCATAATATCGGGATCACCTCCGGCATCCACAGGACCTCCACTGTGAGGAAAATGACCGGCCATTTCAGAAAATCTGCAAAATGAGCAAAAATGAGCGAAAATGAGCAAAAATTGGAAAAAGTCAACAAAAGTCAACTCCCAGGAAATGAAAAAGTCAACAAAAGTCAACTCCCGAGAAAATCTTCCAAATGTTGAGATAAACTCATCTCAAGTGGCGAAAATGAGAAAAGAAGCACCGAAATCAAAATTTAATCGGTTCAAAGTGCTTAAAACTGAATGTTTTCGCGAAAACAACTTGCGTGGGGCGTTAGAAAACGCGTATGGAGCACAGATCTGAGGGAGAAAATGGTTTGGGAAGCTAGAGGAGAAGATTTCAGAACTGATGTTATGAGCTCAAAGTGTTTGGGTGAGTGAATTTAAAGAAAAGAAGGTGAAAAGACCAAAATGCCCGCGGAATTTGGCATATGGCCGGCCGGCCACCTTTTCAGGCTGGCCGGCCATCTCCTTTTTGAAAACTGGCCGGTGGCCTCTAATGGGGAAGAAAACTGGCCGGTGGTGATCCCTAGGTTGGTCCCAAGCGCTCTGCAAATTTTAGGAAAGATTGGAGTTCCCGGGACCTGAAAAAGTTCAAGAAAAGTGCACTTTCTGTCGCGAAATCGCTCCGCCGGAACTTCAGCTTCAATTTCTGACATGTGTCTCATCATTACTCATCAAAATCAAAGTGTATCCTTTTGTAACCTCCCCGGGAGGTGAAGCGGAGACCGCAATCGAGTCGCCCTCGCCGAAACGCGCACTTCCTTGCCCGTCGTTTTGCGACAAACACGCGTCCTAATTTGCGATTGTTCTGCATCATTGTGCATCTAACTTGCATTCTCATGAACATACTTGCATTGTTATGCACGTCTGTTTGATATTACCAGGTCTCTATGTTTAAGCTTGCGTTGTCACGCACACTCCTTCCTCGCATTGCGATGCCCTCACCCACCGACACTGTAATTGTCCGCTTTCAAAATCACCTTGAATATATGTTGTTAATATGATTGTGCTTGTTGAGTTTCTCTCTTTTGCAGGTACGATATTGTATGTACGGTTCATTTGAAGCTGGTGCGACCAGACGAACCGCATAGGTATTGTATCTTCTCCGTATGAGACGCGACGAGAATTGAATAATTCTCCGCATTCCTAACTGCATGAAATGGAGTTGTTACTTTGCATCCTTGCTTAAAACTGTGGCATCTATTTGTGAATACTTGCTTCATTACAGCTTGCTGCATTTGCATGATCATTGAGTTACCTCCGGCATTGTGCATATCTGTAGACGTCCCCGAACGCATCCCGGGGGAAAGGAGTGCGAGTCCCCCCCGTTCTGGTTCGATATTGGGTCACTACAGTTCGAAGGACTCGAATGTCACGGTTCTCAATCTTGAACCGAAGAGTCCAAATCCGGCAAATCGTTTTGAGAAAACTGATTTTTTGAAAGAAGTGCCAAACATGGACTACTTCGCCAGATACAGAGTCGCCACCTAAATATTTTATTTTTGGGAAATTTAGGAAACCCTGACTCGGTGCCAAAAGGGCACGTGTCCGTCATCACCAAAGTTGCCTCGGCTCGGGAACTTGGGTACGATTGGGGAAGGTCACTTCGTGAGCACTCCCGCTCGCCCGATCAAAGACCGGCCTCTACTAACCATGATATCTGATTTTGAAAATATTGTGAGTTCTTATTCCGGTTATTAGCCTAGGTTACTATGTGATGCGCACAGCATACAAGTATAGACTGAGCCGCCTGAATTGGACCAAAACACTTCATGTTTATTTGTTTGAAAATGGTTTGATGGTGCTACCCGCAGGTAGGCTAAGACGTGGATTTGCCACCCTCAGGTGGGCTTAGAAAACATGATTTTGCCACTATCTAGTGGGCTTAAAACAAACATTTTATGAATTGTCCCAATTCAAGTAACTCAACCTCCACCCACAGGCATTCAAGGCAGTTATATCACATAAGCACATAGCCTCATGGTAAGCATGCTATTCATGGCAACACTCACACGCATGCAAGGATGCTAAAGCATAAAACTTACTGAGTACTCCAAGCCAAAACAGAAGTTCGTTAGAAATCATGCATGATCCTAAGTATACTGTAATGCCTAATACGACACATGCAAAGATGCAAACTATAGCAGGCTCGGCTATCCTAAACATGGCATATGGAATGCTACAACTAACACGTATTCAACTTGGAATTGAAATACAAATGCAGTTTGTATGATGCGCCGAGCCCGGTGCGTGCAAAACAGATGAATGATGCAAACATGCTGTCATACTGTATGCTAATTGAAATATGCCCTATATCTAACCATCGTAAGCGGGTAAATAAAAGGGAAGAAAGACGTGGGGTTGGAAGACATACATCACACTCACCCACACTTATTACAATTATGCCCTCACGCAGAGGGTCCGAATAAATAATACAGTCCCAAATGAAAGAATAATACAGTCCAAATGATACAGTCCGAATAAATATACAGATTCCTAATTAATTAACAGATTAACTAAGAAAAACTGTAAACTGGCATGCAAGCCAGGGGCTGCCTCGATTCTGATGAATGATATATGCTGGGCTGCCTTGCGCGGAAATCCACTGGGATGCCCCAATTAGCCTCTGTTTGCACCTTTTCTCGAAATGCGTGCCAGACTCCGAAAAGTTGCTGATTCTTTATTTTTCTATAACAGAGAGCAGGAAAGGGGCATAGCAATGTATTTCACAAATATATGCATGCCTCGATCCTCGTGCCACCAATCACGCATCTCGATGCATGATGGCCGATGAGCCGAATTGCACAACTCAATATAGGATGAATGCATATGAACACTACAACAAAACCTAACTCCTTCATGGGTAATCCGGAGTGTCGGTGACTTGGGAATTGAGACCCGTTCCGTCGCTCGGAGTACGAAACGTGCCTCGTTTCCCGTGCCCGGGCTAACTCCTATCCCGAACACGATGCAAAATGCATGATATGCATGAATGCAACTAAAATACAATTCTAGCATGCACAATGCTATGAAAATGAGATGTCTCGAAATGCGTGCACGCGGGCACGCAAACCGAGGCGATGACCCTAAGGCATGAAATGGCATACGCAATGCAAATTGGACTTACACCTACACGAGTGGACCTCAGCCACACTCACATAAGAGGCCGTCGGGTAAAAGTGAAGTGCCTCGAAATGCGTGCACACGGGCACGCAAATCAAGGCAATGGCCCTAAGGTATGAAATGGCATGGAAAATGATATGCAAACATGCCAATGGAATTTCAGCACTGAAATATGGGGGAAAACAGTCCCAAAAGATGGCGAAATGACACCAAATGCAAGGAATGGTCCTGAAATGCGAATTTAGGCACCCGAAATGGCCTATAGCTATGCAATGCATGCGCAATATAGACATGGAATGAAAATACAGTAGCAAGGCAGCCCCAAGACAAGCATTTTACAATTTAAAACATGGCCAAACAGCAAGCATAGATAGGGCAACAATGGCATACAAAAATGGCACCACAAGGGAGGCTATGAAGCAAGTGATACATGAAATGCCCAAACAGCAAAATACCCTTCTACAAAATTGAAGAGGGACTAAAAATATGAACATTTACAGTATATGACATCCCCCAAATCAGTATGCAAACATGCTAAAAATGTCATGCAAGAATTAGGATACATAAGGCTATAACATGAGGTACCCCAAACATTCATCAAACCAGCAAAGACCCTTAATGAAATATGTCAAGAAGATCAAAATATGACTCTTTCCAGCTCTGATGATGGCCGAAAATAGAAGCTAGATAAGCTTAAAAAAGCATGCAAAAATGGGGGTCAAAGAGGGGTATAACGACAAGTATAACATGGAGACCCCCAACAAGGCTGATCCCTTCTACAAGATAAGCCTACTCACAGTTCATAACAAAATCCAAAACAATTTACATATAGGCCAAAAAAATCATGCAAATTTACGGTAAATAGGAGAGATTATGAAGTAAGTGCAAGATAGAGGACCCAAAAAGGGTTTAGCCCTTCTTCAATGTTGAAGAGGGGCTCAAAATAGGCCCACTTACAGTTTACATTATGCTCAAAAAAAGATCACTAATAGGCTAGAAATTTCATGCAAAAAAATGGCATATAAGATGATATTGAAGCAAGTGCCAAATGGAGGGCTCAAACAGGGTTGAGCCCTTAAACAAACATGAAGACAAGCTCAAAATAATGACCCTTTCAGTTCTGGTCGGAGCTCAAAACACTAAGAAAATAGGCCTAAGAAATGGAGCAAGAAAGTGCTACAAAAGAGGGAAATGGATACTTACCCTTGAAGACCACACTTTTGCTACCTCTTGGCCAAGGAATGTTGCTGCTAAGCCTATGAAAAACCTCTCCTTGCTGCTGGAAATGGAGTGGTGATGGTGGTGCTTGATGATGATGAAGAAATGGCACCAAAACTTGAGATTTTGGGAGAAATTGAAGGAGATATGTGTATGTATCCTCCAAGCAAGTGTTCTAAGCCTTCAAGGAGAGCCAAAGCTGCTGTATGGATGCAAGGAAGGAGGAGCCATTGAGGGAAAGTGGCTAGAGCCTAGGGATTAAGTTCCCTTGTCCCTCAAAAGTCCCTCGAAATCAGATTTTTTGGGGGAAAAAGTCACACAGCTGTAAAGTACACAGCATGGGGATCAGGGCCGGCCAGGTATTTTTGTGGCAGGTGGCCGGCCGGCCAAAGGGCAAAATGGGCATGTTGAATTAATGGCCGGCCATGCTAGATTAGGGTCCTCCCACGTGTCCTCAACACAACCCTGTGGTTGAAAATTGGCAACTGTGAACCAGGAGAGAGAACAACCCACTTTAAAGAGGGGTTTCAAAATGAAAAAAAAGAATTACTGGCCGGCCTGCTATTTTTAGGGTCCTCCCATGTGTGTACAACACATATATGTGGTTTTGGCTCGAAGAAAATGGCCCTAGGGTGTTCAACATTAGCCTAGAAGTGAAAAAGCAGTAGGAGGAGCATAACTGGTTCTTTGAGACAATTGCTGGTCTCCACCCATCCGTGACCTTCTGGTGATAAAAGCAGGTACCGCCAAAATGAACAAAACCGATGCAAAACGAATGCTCGGGGCCAAAACACAGATTCGGGGTCCGGCAAGCCGTTAAGCACTAAAAGTGGTGTTTGGCCACGAAGTGGATATCTAAGACCCCAGTGTCCCTCGTAAGGGAGTAAATGAGATGCATGCCAAAAACCGGCGGAATCGGAGATGGTTGGGTGGTCCCGAACCGAGGCACACGGCCTGACGGCTCAAAATCGGGCAAGACTCCGAAATGGGCAAAATGGCCCTGACCACGAAATATAGCCCACCATCGAGAGCAGTCTCTGAGACCTCTCCTTCCCTTCAGGAAAAGAAATAGAAAAAATTGAGTCTGGTTCGCAAACCGAGACAAGGTATAGAAGAGGGTTCGGAAGTCCGGAGGCAGGGCTCGCAGCCGCGACTCTGAGACTTCTAAACGAGCACAATATTCAACATCACCAAGCGCTCAACCGGTGACGTCTGAGTCTTAAGGTCGGTCAAAAATGGGGTATCTACAATATCCATTTGCATTTTGCCCCCCGCCTGCGGGCACGCCTGCGGGCATATCTCTGTGTATCTTGTATGATTGTCTAAGTCTTCGGCCTTGTCAAAAATGGGTCGTCTCTGGGCTTTGACATTCACTCCCATTACTTCTTAACTTCATAGTTCTGTCAAAGAGGGGCAATTGTAGACACCCCATTTTTAACCGACCTTAAGACTCAGACGTAACTGATTGAGCGCTCAGTGATGTTGCATATTGTGCTCGTTCAGAAGTCTCAAAGTCTCGGCCGTGGGCCTTACCTCCGGACTTCCGAACCCTTTTTGTACTTGGCCTCGGTTTGCGAACCAGGCTCGGTTTTCTATGTTTCTTTTCCCAGAGGGAGGGAGAGGTCTAGTAGATCATCTCTCGGTGGCCGCGGGCTACATTTCATGGTCGTAGGCCATTTTGGCCATTTCGAGTCTTGCCTTGCTTTTAGTCAAGTGCCTTCGAATCGCCGCCTAACCACCTCCGCTTGCTCCAATTTTGGCATGCATCTTATTTCCTCCCTTTAAGGACACTGTGGTCCGAGAGACCAACTTCATGGTCGAACACCACTCCGGTGCCTAACGATCGGTTTTGGGGCCTCAGGCTGCCGCCCGAACCTTCATTTTGCATCGGTTTCGTTCATTTTTGGCAGGACCTCTGTTTCATCACCAGAAGGTCGTAGAAGGGTGGGAGGCCGAATTGTTCCAAAGAACCAGTTATATCCCATCATCGCCTCCGGCCGCTTTTTCTCACTCCAAAGCCAATGTTGACCACCTTAGGGCCACTTTCTCAACCCTAACCCCCATATTTGTGATGTACACATCTGAGGCCACCAATATTTGGTGGCCGGTAATTCCATTTGACCCTTTTGAACCCCTTTGAAAAGTGGGTTGTTCTCTCTCCGGTTCATTGCCAATTTTCAACCATGTGGTTGTGTTGAGGACACATGGAAGGCCACCAATCTATGGTGGTCGGCCACTAATCATACCTGACCCTTTTGCCCCTTGGCCGGCCGGCCATGGGGAGGGCCGGCCGGCCACCTGCAGCCTCAATAACCAACTGCCAAAGATCTCTACACTGCACATCACAGATATGCACTTTATTCCCCAGATTACGTGTCAGGGGCCAATTTTGGAGGAAACTTGGAGTGATTTCCTCCTTTTTCCCTTTCTCCCTCTTTGGCCTATATAACCAGCACCCCAGGTCTGGTTTTGGGGTTGGAAAAATTGGCTTCAAGCTTGCATTACACCCCTCCCTTATCTCTACACTTCCAACTCTCCAAACCTCCTAAATCCTACCTCATTTCTACACCATCATCTAGCATCACACCACCACTCCATTCCAGCAGCTTGGAAGGTCTTCTCAGAGCTTAAGAGGCAGCATTTCTTGGTCCAAAGGTTGTCAAAGAGTTGGTCTACAAGGGTGAGTTGCTTTCTCCCTCTTTTGAGCTCATTTTTGCATTATTTCTTAGCCCTTCTTGCTTATACTTTTGAGCTCCATCCATAACTGAAAGTAGCATTTTTTTGAGCTCTATTTCATCTTTCATTAAGGGCCTCTCACTGTTTGAGGCCCCCATTTGGTACTTACTTCATTATCCCTCTTATATGTCATTTCCTTGCATGTTATTTTTGGCCTATATGTAAACTGTTTTTAGACATGTTGTAAACTGTGAAGTAGCTTATTTTGAGTCCTTATTAAACATTGTTGAAGGGCTCATTACTGTTTGGGTCATCCATGTGCTACTTGCTTTGATATCCATGTTTTACCCCCATTTTTGCATAATTTATTAGCCTATTGAGCTTCTGTTTTTGGACCTTGGTCCGAACTGAAAATGGCCTTTTTTTGACCCCCTCTCCATGTTTCATTAAGGGTCTATTTCTGTTTGGAGCATCATTTGTATACTTTGTGTTGTAGCCTCTCTTTTAGGCCATATCTTGCATTGCATTTTGGGCATAGTTGTACACTGTTTTAGGTTCGTCCATTAACTGTAAAAAGTCATATTTTGGGTCCCTCTTCAACATTTTTGAAGGGCCCTTACCTGTTTAGGACCAGCATGTATCAGTTGCTTCTTTATCTCCATTTTGGCCCTTATTTTGCATAGCATTTTGAGCATACTTGTATCTGTTTTTGGGGTTTGTTATAAAGTGTAAAACATCATATTTTTGGCCCCTCTTAAATATTTTAGAAGTCCCCTTCTCTGTTTAGGGACAGCAGCTTGCACTTGCTTCATTATCTTGCTTTTAGGGCTGTTTTTACATGGTAGTTTTGCCGCATTTGCGTCCGCTGTTTGGCCTTGATTTAAACTGTAAATATGATTTTTTTGGGGCTTCCTTGATTCTGTATTTACACTTCATGTTCAAATTATGCATGCATTGCATAGCTACAGGCCATTTCATGCGCCAAATTTCATGTTTCGGGACTCGTTCCATGCATTGGGTACCATTTCACCATGTTTCGGGGCTGTTTTGCATCTCATTTTTCCTCTGAAATTTTCATGCTAGTATGCCATTTTTCATGTTTTGCCATGCCTTGTTAGAGTGGCATTCTGTGCCTTAGGGTCGGTCATCGGTTTGCGTGCACGTGTGCACGCATTTCGAGTATCTCATTTTCATCTGATGGCCTCTTGTGTGAGTGCGGCTGAGGTCCACTCATGTTAGTGTAAGTCCATTATGCATTGCGTGTGCCATTTCATTCCATAGCATTGTGTATGCTAGGTTGTATGTTAGTGCATTGTGTATGCCATGTTACCTCGTGCATCGTGTATGCCATTTCATAGCATGTTGCATGTTAGGATGTATCTTAGTTGCATTTCATGCATATCATGCATATTGCATTGTGTTTAGGATAGGAGTTACCTCGGGTACGGGAAACGAGGTACGTTTCGTACTCCGAGTAACAGAACGTATCGCAATTCCCCAGTCACCAACACTCTGGATTATCCATGATGGAGTTAGGTCTTGTTGTGTTTTCATGTGCATTCATTTTATATTGAGTTGTGCAATTCGACTCCTCGGCCATTATGCATCGAGATGCGTGATTGGTGGCATGAGGATCGAGGCATGCATACATTTGTGAAAATACATTGCTATGCCCCTTTCCTGCTCTCTGTTGCAGTAAAATCAAGAATCAGCAGTCTTCCGAGGCTTGGCACGCTTTCCAAGAACAATTGCAAAACAGAGGCTAATTGGGGCATCCTAGTGGATTTCCGTGCAAGGTAGCCTAAACATACATCATTCATCAGAATCAAGGCAGTCCCTGGCTTGCATGCTAGTTCATTATTTTCTTAGTTAATTTGTAAATTAATTAGGAATCTGTACATATTTGGACTGTATTATTTGGACTGTACTATTCTTTTATTCGGGACTATATATTTATTCGGACCCTCTACGCGAGGGCATAATTGTAATAAGTGTGCGTGAGTGTGATGTATGTCTTCCAACTCCACGTCTTTCTTCCCTTTCATTTACCCGCTTATGATGGTTAGATTATGGCATGTTTCAATTAGCATACAGTATGATAGCATGTTTATATTCATTCATCTGTCTTGCATGCACCGAGCTCGGCGCATCATACTAACTGCATTTGTATTTCAATTCCAAGTTGAATACATGTTAGCTGTAGTATCTCATATGCCATGTTTAGAATAGCCGAGCCTGCTATAGTTGTATTTTTGCATGTGTTGCATTAGCCATTTCTGTATACTTAGGATCATGCATGGATTTCTAATTAGCTTCTGTTTTGGCTTGGAGTACTCGGTGAGTTTTTATGCTTTAGCATCCTTGCATGCGTGTGAGTGTTGCCATGAATAGCATGCTTACCATGAGGCTATGTGCTTATGTGATATAACTGCCTTGAATGCTTGTGGGTGAAGGTTGGATTATTTGGATTGGAACAATTCATCAAATGTTTGTTTTAAGCCCACTAGACAGTGGCAAAATCATGTTTTCTGAGCCCACCCGAGGGTGGAAAAATCCGCATTTTAAGCCTACTTGCGAGTAGCAAACCGTTTTCACAAATAAGCATGAAGTGTTTTGTTCCAATTCAGACGACTCAGTCTATACTTGTATGCTGTGCGCATCACATAGTAACCTAGGCTAATAATCGGAATAAGGACACACAATGATTTCAAAAATAGATATCATGGTTAGTAGAGGCCATCTTTGATCGGCGGCGGGGTGCTCAATGGTGACCTTCTAATCGTATCCAAGTTCCCGAGCCGAGGCAACTTTGGTGATGACGGACACGTGGCCTTAGGCAACGAGTCAGGGTTTCCTAAATTTCCCAAAATAAAATATTTAGGTGGCGACTCTGTATCTGGCAAAACAGTCCATGTTTGGCACTTCTTTCAAAAATCTGTTTTCTCAAAACGATTTGCCGGATTTGGACTCTTTGGTTCAAGATTAAGAACCGTGACAAAAATTGAGTCCGAGCTGTAGCGAGGTCCCCCGCGGGCTTGTTACAGTGGCGCTCGACTACCCGCTGAAGAAGCTAGCGGTGTATCTTTCTGATGATGATGGTTCGCCGTTGACTTTGTATGGTTTGAAAGAAGCTTGTTTGCTTGATAGGTCTTGGATTCCATTTTGTAGGAAATATGGAATCAAGACTCTATCTCTTGAAAGATACTTTTCATCGTTTGGTGATGATGATTGTGTTCTTCGGAATCATGAATTCATGGGGGAGGAGGAAGACATCAGGGTAGATTAAATTTTTTGATTTTGGTCCAATAATTAAACCTTAAACCACTAAGATTTCAATGAAATTATAATATAAATAAAATCCCCAAACACAATCAACGGGTGGTTTAAAGTTAGTTTAACTCTGGAGTGTTTGGGATGTAAGTTTAGGATTAAAATAGTTAATAAAGATTTAAAAAATTAAAATAATTAATAATTCAAATTATAATTAGTTTAATTTTTTTTTCAACCATCAAATTAACTACAAAAGAACTTAAAAATCATCTCAAATAAGACTTTTTAATTAGGTTAAAATAATTAAAAAGTCAACTAAAATAGTCAAATTTTCAAACGAGTCATTCATCATGATTGTATTTTATTTTGATTTGGGAAAGTAAAATTTTAATTTTTAGATTAGTACTATTAATAAGTTGAACATATAACTTCTTCCTTCAAAATATTTAGGTGTTGGCATGCTGCCCACGGACGCAGGCAAGGAAGGGCTATGGATGTGTTTTAAGTGTTGGCATGCTACCATTTGTATTTTCATATTTTTGTAATTATTTTACTTCTTTTTATATATACGCAATTTTTAGTTATTTGATTTTGAATTTCTATTTCACTTAAATATTTTTGTTTCAACTTGGTTTGGGGTATCTATAAAAGTCAAAAAATTATTAAAAAAGTCAAAAAGTCCATACTATTTGGGGAAGCCTATAAAGAAAAATTATTATTTTGCCCTTTGAATTCAATTACCCAAAAGTTAAAAAGTTAAAAGTTAAAAAGGTAACAAGAATAGAATGGTCATTTTGATTTTATTACGATATTTTATTACACATTTTTTAAAAAAAAAAAAAAAAAAAGTTTTTTATATATATATTTTTTTTACTTTTTTTTCAAAAAAAAAAAAAAAAAAACTTATATAGCACAATCAAATAATAAGTGGCTAATTAATTCTAATATAAAAAAAAAAAAAAAAAAAAATAACATGATAAAAAAAATTACAATTTTATTTTTTTTTATTATTTTTTATTTTTTTTTTTTTTTTTATTTGTTAATTTTTGTTTATATTTTTTTTTTTTTTTATTTTTTTATTTTTTTATTTGATTCTGAAAGTAAAATTAAAATTATTATTTTAAAAATTTTTTGTCACTCTCTTACACATAAAAAAAAAATAAAAAAATTTAGACAGAATGATCAAATTGAAATTAGACTTAAAATGTAAAAAATTAAATTGCTTATTTAAAACAATATGAATCAAAATAAAATTTGAATCAAACTAAAAGATTGAGTGACAAGTGTGTTTTGCTATTGATATTTGTGTTTCGAACCACAACAAAAACTTTGGTCTTAGGTTATATGTTTCTCATATTTTATTATTTAAATCAAACGTGACAAATAAAGGTAAACATTTAAATGGGACAAATTACTGAATTTATAAAATAAAAAAAAATTAAAGAGAAAAGGAAGGGTTATATATAAAAGATTATAGCATAAGTAAAATTTCAGACGGGGCAAATTAAAAAAGTTTTTCAAAACTATAGGTTGCTACGTAATTTTACAAGATTTGAGGGGGGCCAGTTGGTGGCTTGTAAATTTAAACCCATCAATTTTTTCTATACAATATCTTTTATTTTATTTTGTATAGTACAAATATTGATGATTTTAACCGAAAAAATAAAAAAGCATACTCCACATCATGTCAAATTATTAATTTTTGCATATATATATATATATATATATTTATAGCATTAAATGATTTAATTTGTATTGTGCAATCGAAGTATGAAGTATTCAAGAAAAATGTGGAGCAATTTAGTGGAAGTAGTGGGACAGAAGATTTTATGGTGCATGATCGACCTCCTCACGTTGAGGTATGTTTAGCAAACTAAAAATTTCATAAATTGTATTACAACTTTTATGTTGTGTTTGGTTGGGGGTTTTGGAAAGAGATTTAGAAAATGAAAGGAAAAATGTGTGTGAAATTAGGTCAAATATAGGTATATTTTATTCACATTTCCCATTCTATTTATATTTCCCTTTACAATTTTTTTTTCAAATCTCCCAATCAAATACAGCGTTAAGTTACGGAACTTCTTCGCCTTATTAGGTATATTCTTGGTAGCCAATTCCCAAACTCAAATTCTCCCAAGGGAAAAAATAAATGACGCTAGGCAATTTAAGTTGAAAGCTGGTAAAAATTGTTCAGCTACGAATGTAAAAACAGAGTAAATCTAAAATCCATTTCTACAATGAAACTAAAATCCACAAGAAATTCAATGCAAACCAAAGTTAATAGAGTACTATGAATTTTTTGTTTATTTTCTATTTTTAATATTTACATAGTATAAGAATAAGATGGAATTGATGGATGGATATCAATCTTATTTGGTTATGTATGTTGTCAGGGATGAAACTAGAAGACTATCACCCTGTTTTTGTGAAACTAGAAGACTATCACCCTATTATTTCTCAAAAACATTTAAAAAAAATATATATCATTTTATACATAAAATGGTCTCCTAGTATAAAAAAATATATATCTTATTATTCTGTCATCTTACCTTCTTTTTCTATTTTACACCAAAAAAACGTTTTTATCCTATTAGAAATTGCTTCTATGATATTTAAATTTTTATATATATATATCATATTGTACATATATGTGTGTTCGTATATATGGTGAACCCTTCCGGTAATAAAATCTTAATTTCGTTCATGTATGTTGTAGGTAATATATGAAAATAAGTCGGACGGAACTAAGATGCCTCTTATTGGGGAGCTTCTATTTGCACACTGTAGACACCCTATTTTTTACCGCCCTTAAGATTTGGGCGTTACTGATGGTTTACTTGATGTTGAAAGTTGTGCAGTGCAAAGGTTCGATTCCTTCGACAAGAGAAGAGTCAAATCCTAACCTCACACCCCATTTTGGACCAAAACTATTTTGAATGGTTTTTAGACCCTCTCTTTCAAAATATTTTGAAACAAAGCTCCCACGATGCTCTGAGGCTCACATTTCGTTAAATGTTGCGTTTTTCGGTAAACCGAGCAAGGGCGAAGTGGAAATGAATGAAAGAGAGATGAAATTTTTGAAAAATCTTTCAAAACACCTTGTTTAGGGGTTTGGAGTTGAAGAAAATGAGAAAGGAGAGAAGAAAACTAGTTTGGGAGAAGTTCGGCATCAATCTGGTCGGATCGAAACTGCGCGGCTTCACCAAAATAGGCATAACTTTTTGCACAGTTGGAATTTTGATGCAAGGCTGGCGCCATTGGAAAGCTAACTTCTGTGGCTTCAATTTGGACACCTGACCGACCACTTTTTTCCTTTCCAACCATTGGCCGATCACTTTTCTTTTTGGGAGACCACTTTTTGTCCTAAAAAACCAGAAAAAGTAACTAGCCGACCAGTAAAAGTAGCTGGCCGACCACTTAGCTGGTCGGCAGCTTTCCTTCAAGTTTCTGAAGATATTTTCCTCCAGCTGCCAGCTGGAGGGCACTAGAGCCATCCTCCATACACGTGTATGGAGGGATTGCCTTAAAGCTTAGCTTCTCCTAGAAGCTTTGGCTTTTGTCTTCTATAAGAGGGAGCCTCCTCCCTCATGCCTTAGGTTCAAAAAATCAGCCTTGAGCCATACATATAATCTATATCTATACATCTTCATTTCTCTCTTGTTTTGTGCCTTGAAGTGTAGATTTGTCTCACTTTTGTACACAAACACACACTCAAACACCTTGCTTGTGTTGCTGAGGTCCCTTGAGGTTATTTTTGAAGTTCTTGGACTGGTTTTGGTTCAAAAAGGTTGCTGGAGTTGCAATAGTAAAGGTGGTCATCAAGGGTGAGTCTTTAACCCTTAAATCCCCCATTCTTGCTTAAGCTTTTATCCCTTTGTCACGACCCAAACCCGTCCCTATGGGTTTAGCACCGTAACCGGATAGTAACCCTAGGTTACCGAAGGCCTGCTAATGATAATATAATATCTGATCTGGGGGCTTGGCGGAAGCCAATACAGTAAATAAACAATGTCCAATGAGCTGTGACAATCTGTATGCCAAAAGATTTTTCATTCATTTATACAGAACAGTATGAAACAGTATGCATATCATATACAACCAGTCAGAACAGGGACTTAATCCCCAATAAACGGTACAGTGCAAAACGTTCAGTCTATACAGTGTTGTAAAATGGTATAGAGACAGACGGGGAAATAAGAACACCCCTAAACCATAGCTTGGCAGGCTCGGAACCTCACAGTGAGGCACATTGGTTGGCTTGACAAAACTGGAGTTTACCCCGACGCCTCTAGCTTTGATCCGGTGCCTGTACACTTACATATATATATGAGCAGTGAGCTAAAGCCCAGTGAATAACATAATGCGTAAGGAGGTTTAGAATGAATATCCTTACAGTAATGAAAATAGTTCATTAAATCAGTATTTCAGTCTTTCAGTCAATCAGTCATATGTGGTACATCCATTAGCATAACAGTAAACAGTAGGTCTTAAAAGATCGAACAGTAATGATGGCCATCAATCAATAAACAGTAGTGGTTCCACGAGGGAACCGACAGAGATCTCTGTGATAACGATAAGAAATGAGGTGCTAAGGATGCCTGTCAGTTCAGAAATAAAGGACATACATTCATTCAGTAAATAATACCAGTTTAGTAAACAGTTCAGTAAACAGATTAGTTCAGTATTCAAAAGTTAATCATTTGAACATATCTTTACACAATTGTTACTCACAGAGTTCTGGGCTACAGTGAACTAGAGCGTCTCCTCGAAATGCCAACCCTATACAGTTAACAGATTGAACACATACTAAGCTATACAGTTGGGAAGGATAATAATTAAATCCTTAATTTGCCTCGGTGTGTTCTACATCTATATCCTCTTTAAGATGCCTTAAATATGCCCTAGGAATGCCTAGGATGGAAAGAGGATGCAAAGATGCACTTTTGAACACTTCACAAAATTTGTTGGAAATAGGGGTCTCGCTCGAGCGAGGATTCCTCCGCTCGAGCGGACATGTAGACAAAGGAGCTCCGCTCGAGCGTGAATTCCGTCGCTCGAGCGGTGCTGTTCTGATAAAAATCTTTGGATGCTCAAAATTTACTCGATGCTCGCTCGGCGTGAGACCTGACTCTCGCTCGGCGTAGATCCTCCGCTCGGCGTGCGCGCACCAAGATTCTGAGAGCTTGCAATTTACGCTCGAGCCACCATTCCGTCGCTCGAGCGTAGCTCAAAGTAAACGGTGGTCGCTCGACCGTAGAATCCTTCGCTTGAGCGTAGAAGCCAAATTCTGGAATTTCCATATTTGCCTCCCAAGCTCAAACCAAGCATTCTACAGCTCTAAACTCGACCTCTTGGGCCCAATTTCTGGAAAACACATCTAAACTCAATATACAACAAGTTTCAAAGCTCAATTTGTGAAATCAAAGCCCAAGGGTGAGTCAATTTAAATCCAAATGCAAACCCATTTTCATGAACATGAAGAACATGCAAACATGCATGAATTCAAATCATTTCAAAGCTTCAATTTGATGCTCTAGTGAGCCAATTGTTCCAAAAACAAGTTGAAAACATGGACCATTGCAAATTTATGAACATGCATGTGAGAAATGATGGATTACAACCTCAAAACTTGTCAATATGCACATGCATGCAACAATTGAGCTCTAATTCAACATTACTAGACTAAAACATGCCTTAGCTCTTTAATTTAGCATGAACCATGCAAGAATGAAGTCAAATGCAAGTTCAAGAAGGTAAGGCTCTACCTCAAGTCTTGAATTAAAGGTCTAGGAGCTCAATCTTGGAACACTCTCTCCAATTCCTTTAATTTTCAACCCAACTCTTATGAACTCAAGATGAAACACTCACTTCTCCTACTCTCTCTCCCTCTTGTTCGGTGGTGAGCTCAAAAATGGCTGAAGGATTGTTTTGTTTGGGTGTATAAGGCTCAAGGATATTATAAGAAAGGCCCACTCACAATGGCAATAATGTAAATAAGTGCACAATGCAATTTAACCTATTTTAATCTAATTTAATCGTACCAAATCACATTTTAATTAAATACACCATAAAATCATATAAATTCTAATGGTCCTAAATCATCAATCAATTTCCGATTCGGCTGCCGATAAGGCCTTCAATTATCAATTTAAGCACAAAACATGAACAGATCAATTAACAATCAATAGATAGAAAATGCATGTACACAAATACAGTCACTCAATCAATTTCAGATTTCAGTCAGTCAGTTCATTATTTTGATTACTTCAGTTATCAATCATAATCAGCCTCAGTTTGGCAGTAATTAGCAGTTTATCGGTAAACAGTGGTGGGGGTTATTACACCCTTCTTGTATACGTTTTTAAGCTTGACTCTTAACTAGAAAAAGTTATGTTTTTGCATGCTTAAAATAGTTGTTTAAGGTCACTTTTTCGTTTGGGGTGATTTACTCCCTCTTAGGCCTTGTTTTGAGCTATCCATTTAGGCTCTTGTTGAAGCCTTTGCATGACCTTTCTTCCACTGAAATCCAGAGGATTTTCAGTGGTGGGAAGGTGATTTTGGAGTCCTAAATAGGAGAGGGTCATCCCCTCTCCTTTGTGTCTTGTTTACTAGCTTCATATGCCTTATGTTTGAGCACCTTTGTTAAGTTTATGTTGGCCATATCTTAGCTTGTATTTGTGGTTATTTTTCTATGGCATACCACTGTTTTTACTTGGTTTGGTCGCCCCATGCATGGTTTATACACTTGTAGTATAAATCTTACAAACTAGCTTTGTGTGCCTCATGTTTGAGCATGTCTTTTTAACTTGTTTTGGGGCCATCTCAGTAGGTTTTTGGTGTTTTTTTAACATGCCTTAGATCTATTTTTGCTTGGTTTGGTTGGCTCTTGCATGCCTAATACACTTGTAGTGTAAATCTCTTAAACTAGTCTTGTATGCTTCATGAAGTAGCATGTCATTCTAGCTTGACTTGAGTCCATTTCAGCATGTATTTGGTGATGTTTTTCCATGTCATACCTCTGTTAGGGTTTGGTTTAGTCACCTCTTGCATGCCTCATGCACTTGTAGTGTAATTCCATGAAATAGCCTAAAATGCATCATGTTGTAACATGTCATTCTAGCATGTTTTAGGCTTAACTTCAAGAAGCTTTTGTCCATGTTTTAACATGCTTTAGCTCTGATTTTGGTTGTTTTGGCCATGCATGCCTTGCTTTGTATAGCTCTAGTGCATTATAACTTGTTAGCTTTGTGCATCAAGTCCATTAGCATGCTTTATTTGGACTATTTTAATGATTTGGCATCATTCATAATGTGATTTCAGTTCATGTTTCATGTCCATGTATTCACATTTGTCACTCATTCAATGCGTTGGAGGGTCTCCTCCTTTATGTCTTAACATGAGTCATTGTGTATGCCTTCATGCTTTTGCTTGCGAGCCATCATGTCAGTGTTTATTTGGGGTTATTATGCCATGAAATAACTCTGATTTTTGTTGCTTAAGTCATTCCATACTTGGTCTTAATAAGTGTAGTGCAATACACCTTATTTGCCTTGTATGCATTGTGCCTTATGCCCTCCATGCTAGCTTACTTTGGCTTCCTTCCATGCATGTTTTAGACTCATTTTAACATGTTCTAGGACTGTTTTGGGTTGCCTTTGCCATATCTTTCATGCTTTGTATAGCTGTAGTGCAATTGGCCTTGCTAGCTTTGTGTTTTGGTGACTCATGCATGCTATGTTTGAGCCATTTAGATGATTTGGCGTCACTTAATACTTCATTTCAGAGCTTGTAGCATTGTCATATTCTCACTTCAATCATGTTTTAAGTGCCTTAAAGGGTTGTGCATTATTGCCTTGCTTATGGCCTAGCTTGTATGCTTGCATGCCTTGCCTTTTGTGCCTTTATTTTGGTGTTATGGCCACTGATTTGGGCATGGTTGAGGCCCACCCTTTTGGTTTAAATCCATTGAATATGTTTTATTGCATGTTGTTTGCATATTTATATTACATCACATTGAGCATGCCATGTTCATTGCATTGTGTATGCCTTATACCTTGTATTATATGCTTAGGTTACATCATTACATTGTGCATGCTAATTGATATTCGCATTGTGTATGCTAGTTTTCGCATGCATTAGCATTGTGCATGCCATTAGCCTTGTTAGGTTGTTTATGTTGCCTTGCATGTTTGCATGCTTAAGTCATATTGCATATTTGCATGCTTGAGTTGCATTCCATGCTTGCATGCTCGAGTCACATTGAGTATGCCATGTAGTTGCATGTTTGCATGCTAGGGTTGCATTACATTGCATTAAGCATGCCATGTTATGTGTTGCATTGTTGTTTGGAATAGGTGTTAGTCCAAACACGAGAAAAGAGGGGCGTTTCATACTTAAAGTGATGAAACGTGCCTCAATTCTCGGTCGCCGACGCTCTTGATCATACATGATAGAGTTTTAGGCTTTATGTGTTTACTTGTGCATTCATTTCCATATTAAATTGTGCAACTTCGCCTCTCGGCCATCATGCATTGAAATGTGCGATTGGTGGCTCGAGGGTCGAGAACCGCACTCCCTTGAGTTCATTACATGATAGGGAGGGTGGTTATGCACACATATGCTGTAAATATATTGCCTTGCCCTTTCTTGCTCTCTGTTGCAGAAAACTAGAATTCAGCAGCAACAACTGGTCAGCTGACCAGATAAAGTGGTTGGCCGACCACTTTTCCTGGTTTTCAACAACAAAAAGTGGTCGGCAGGTGGCTGGAGAGACCAAAAGTGTTCGGCCACCCTCCCACAGGCTTTCCAAGGTGGATTTTCAGCTTTCTGGAGCTTAGTGCAAGGTTCTGAAAGCAAATGAAAACAGAGGTAAATCGGGGCATCGCATTGGATTTCCAAACGAGGCAACTGGGCATGCATCCAGTCCTCTCCCTCTGAGAGCTCATGTTTTATTGCTTTCCTTAGCTGCCATGCTTAGATAGCTAGCTTATGCTTTGGTTTGTACCTTAATAGTTAATGTGTTTAGCTATTTCAATTTGTGCTGTAATAATTAGTTAACTAGGATTAGTTAATTAATTTGTTTTTGTAATAATTAGTTTAATTAGCTTAGATTAGCTAGTTAGCTTCTTATTCGGTCCCTCCTTCGAGAGGGCGTATCGTTGTAATAAGCGTGCGTGTGTGTGATGTATGCCTTCTAACCCCCATTTTTTTCTCCATTTTACTTAACCGCTTATGATGGTTAGTTTTAGTACATATTTCGTTTAGCATACCTTATGCTTGCATGCGTGCATCATTCATCAGTCTTGCATGCACCGGGCTCGGCGCATCATACTAACTGCATTGTATTTCAATTCCTATTTGAATACACGTATCAAGTTGCATTTTCACATGACATCTTAGGATAGCCGAGCCTATCTTAGTTGCATTTTTACATGTGTAGCATTAGCCATCTTAACATGAACTAGGATCATGCATGATTTCTAACTAGTTCTTTGTTTTGGCTTGGAGTACATTGTAAGTGTTTACGCTTTAGCATACTGCATGTGTGTTAATGTTGCCATGTTAGCATGCTTGCCATGAGGCTAACTGCTTATATGATATAATTGCCTAAATGCATGTGGATGAATGTTGGATTACTTGAATTGGAACAATTCATTGAAATACGTGTTTTAGCCTACTTGCGAGTAGTAAACTCCAAACCGTTTTCAAATGAATATGCAATGTTTTGTTCCAAATTAGGCAATCCAATCTATACTTGTTTGCCGTGTGCATCACATAGTAAGATTAGCTAATTAACCGGAATAAGAACACATGTATTTTTAAAAACAAGATATCATGCTTAGTACAGGCCGATCTTTGATCAGGCGAGTGGGGTTGCTCATTATATGGCCTTCCCCTCTCGTACCCAAGTTCCCGAGCTGAGGCAACTTTGGTGATGACGGACACGTGGCCTTAGGCACGAGTTAGGGTTTCCTAAATTTTCCAAAAATAAAATATTTAGATGGCGACTCTATATCTGGAAAAGCAGTCAATGTTTGGCACTTCTTTATTAAAAATCAGTTTTCCAAAAATGATTTGCCGGATTTGGACTCTTTGGTGATTTATTGATCTTACATCGCACATTGTAATATTAGATTCAGAACCGTGACATTTGAGTCCAAACTGTAGTAGCTCAGAACAAAACGAGATTCGCGCCCCCTCGCAAAAGGCGCGCGGATGTTAGAGGGTTCCCGAGAGCGCGTCTACACACACACTATTTACCCCTGTACACACACTTAATGATTTTTTTATATTACATTTTAGTCCTAAAATGGAACTACCAAAATACCCATTTGTTTTTCAAACTACCAAAAACCTAACCCTAACCCTAACCATCAGTCACCACCATCCTCCATGGCCGCCGTCTCTCTTTTCCTCCATCACCGCTGTAGACACCCCATTTTGACCGACCCTAAGACTTGGGCGCTCTCTTTTGATTACCCAATGATGACAATTAGAATGTGTTTCTCATAAAATTCTCAGTAAGAAAGATGGAATTTAAGTTTTAATCCCAACCTTCACCCATTTTTTGGCCATACTATTTTAGACCTTAAAACCCTCTTTTCAAAATATGTTTTTTTTTAAATGTTTCTACAATGTCCCGAAGCTCCTATTTCGATTAAAAACATCTTCTTTATAGGTTTGGAGTTGAAGGAAATAGGAGGGGATGAAAGAAAACTGGTTTAGGAAAAGAATGAGTATCAAATCATTAAGAAGGAAATGAGCAGCCTTAACTAAATTAGGCATTTCTCTTTGTACACTTAGAATTTAAATGTGAAGCCACCACCATTGGAAAGTAGACTTCTGGGGCTTCAATTTAGACACAAGAACCACCTTAGACCAAGTCTAAATAAGGGAGATATACCCATTTGAAGTTGGGCTTCAGAGCAGATTTTGTTGACCCAACCCAAGATAGCCTTTCCTAAATTAGGCATATCTCTTTGTACACTTGGAATTTAAATTTGAGGCCACCACCATTGAAAAGTAGACTTCTGGGACTTCAATTTGGACCCAAGAACCGCCTAAAACCAAGTCCATATGGGGGAGATATGCCCATTTGAAGTTGGGCTTAAAAGCAGATTTTGTTGACTCGGCCCAAAACAACAATAGCCCATTTTTTTTTTTGGTTTTGGTTCGGTTGGGACAACCCATTTACCTATTTTCTGAGCCATTCAAGTGCATCCACTCATCCTCCATTATACCTAATCATCCCCCATTGTCAAAAAGAGGTTTTGTTTGCATTCATAAAGGAGTATCCCATGCAACCACCTTGAAAATTTGCCCTCCTATCACATTCTTGTCTCCCACCTTCTTTTTGACCTTTACTCTCCCTCATTGCCTATATAGAATGATCATATTGTAAGAGAGAAGAAAAGACCACGAAATTGAAGAAAAATGGGTGAGAAAAGAGTGAAAAAAGAGAGAAAATTTGAGTTTTTGAGCCAAAAATATTCCTATCTTCCATATACATCCCATACCTTCCATAGCTACTAAAATTCCTCATTTCCATACACCAAAACCACTTCAAAAATTCTGATATAGCTAAAGATCAATTGCCTTGATCATAAGGAAGAGTGTTTAGTGATTGAAAGTGTGAAAAACTAGAGAGTTAGCCATTTTCCACACCATAAACTCCATAATTTCGAATTGAGGATTTGAGAACACACTTCCTACACTTGAGGGTGATCAAGAGGGAGTTTGGGAATCAAAAAGTTCAATCTTTCTTTGGAAGGTGAATTTTTAGTCTTTCATTTTCTCATATTTTATATCTCATATTTATTTTCTTACTTCTTATTTCATAGTGTGTTGTTATAATCCTAGTGGTTTGTTTAGCCCATAATTATTTATTTATTTATTTATTTGCATGTTTTAATTTCATATTAGTTTTATTGTAATCTTGCATGTTCTACCTCATAATTATTTTTTCTTGTATTAGTCTCATATTAGTTTTGTTGTAATCTTGCATGTTCTATCTTATATTTGTTTTATTGTTTTAGGTTTATGTTGTAAGTTTGTACTTTTTATTTTATTTTATATTTGTTTTCGTGTTTTTAATCTAACCGGTAGTGGTTAGTTGAGCCACCTACATATTTTTTGTTTGTGCCTTTTCTTGATTTCGCCACAAGACAGGTTTTGCTTGGCCTAGTTGGCCGGCCGGCCTATTTGGCCGGTCGGTTAGCTTCTTCCAAATAAGATGGCGTAATCTCCCAATGTTGACCAATTTCCGATGGCGGTTCCAAAGAACATGAAGTTTTTATTTTATTTTATTTTATTTTTAATTTTGAGTGTATTGTGAGGTTTTTATTTTGTTGTAATATTCTCCTCATCCCTCTCTAATTTGGTTTGTAATTATTCTTTAAAATGTTGTAATAATTCCCCGCCCCGCTTCTTTCTATCCCGTTCTTTTACTTGCTTTCTTTATTTGTACATAAACATCATATTTATTTTTCATCATATTCATGCTTTGCATCCATGTTTCATGCATCTTGATTCGGCTAAGTTTGCATTTGTGGATTTAATCAATTCCTATGTGATTATGTGCGCTACCTCATGTTCTTGAGATGATTCACATGTCATATCTTAGAAGCCGAATTTTTAGTTGCATCTCATGAGTGAATTGCATTAGGATTTTGTATATAAGATCATGCATGTTTTACTAACTTTGTTTTGTAGCTGTTCGCGGGACGTCGGTAAATATGTAAGTTTTTATGCTTTAGCATCCCGTTTGTGCGTGTTTTTCTTATTATGTTTAGCATCATACCATGTGGCTATTTGCTTAAGTGATAAATTGTATGAATGTACGTTTTAAGCCCACTTTGTCAAGTGGCAAATTCAAACCCTTTTCGGAAAACAAACACGAAATTGAATTGTTCCAATTTGAGCAAACTAGTCTATACCTGTATGCTTCACATAATAAATTTTAGGATTTATTCAATAATCAGAACATGAACATATAAAGAAAATAAAAAGTCATATCATGGTTTAGTAGAGGCCGATCTTTTGATCGGTGGCGGGGTGCTCATTATTGACCTTTCCTCTCATACCTAAGGTTAGAGCCAAGCATCTTTGGTTCTGACGAACAGTGGCCTTGGCACCGAGTCATGGGTTTCCTAATTTCCCAAAATATTAAGTGGCGACTCTGAGATCTGATGACGCAGTCCATTTTTGACAAAATTGCAATAAAATGGATTTTTCATAAAAGTTGCCAAATCTGGACTCTCATCTATGTTTCACATTGCACTCGTGAGACAAGATCAAAGAGATCTCAGGGGTCCGAACTGTTTAATGCGAGCGGGTATCCCCCCGGGCATGTTACAACCGCTGTTACCTCTTCCTCCACCACTGGAACTCCCTTTCATTTGCGAACCCATTGCCTTCCCGCTTCTCTTCCCCACCCCGTCGGGCATCGTGGAATCACCTTATTGTTTTATCATTCGGACTACCAGTGTCGAAAGAATCGCCTTCGTTCGGAAATCAACCATCGAACCAATGAATTTGGTTCGACTATCAACATCCGAACAAAACACATTGGTTCGACCATAAACATCCAAAACCCCCTTTCGTATGCGAGTCACCGTCGTCTTTCGTTTGTGAGTCATCGTCGCCTTCCTTTTCGCGACTGAGAGGGGAGAGAGAGAAAGAGAGAGAGAGAGACAGAGACAGAGACAGAGAGAGAGAGGGATCGCGGTACGTCGCCGGTGCTGCGTTGTCGCCGACAAGGTGGTTGCTGGCTAGGGTTAGGGTTAGGGTTTGATCGTTACTTGTTGGTGTTGAAGAAGGTGTGTGGATTGGGAATGTGTGTATGGGGATATAACTGGAACAAAATTGTGTGTGATAAGTAAATTTTTTTTTTTTTTGGTGTGTGAATTAAGAAAGATGTGTAAAAAGAGGAATGTGTGTGTGTAAATAGAACCTCCCCTCTTATTGTCTATGTATCTTGTGAAAAAAGACCAATTTACCCTCAGCGTTTCAAGGCTGGAGCCCTCAATGTTCTTATATGTATTATGTTTGATCTCTCTCTCTCTCTCTCTCTCTCTCTAACATATATATAAGTACATACGTAGGTATTATTTATTTTAAAATGATAAAAAGTAGTGCCATTTTGCTTTTGTAGCTACGGATTTATGGAATTTTGAGCAATGGCCCTTATGTACTAGTATTAGATTGTGACATGTTCTGCAATGATCCAACTTTGGCTAGACAATCAATGTGCTTCCATTTTGATCCCGAGATCTCCCGTTCTCTTGCTTTTGTGCAATTTCCTCAAATTTTCTACAATGTTAGTAAGAATGACGTCTATGACAGCCAAGCAAGATCAGCTTACAAGGTGCACCAACTTACACTAATTACTGTTGGGGTTATACACATCCAGCAATCAATCAACACACAATCACAATCACAAATGGAATACAAATATTTATGTGGTTCGGCCCAATGTCTATGTTCACAGGGAGAAAAAGAAAACCTTACTATGAACAAAATAAATACTAAGCAGAGAGGAGAAGGAGTTTCTCACTCTCTCAACTCAACTCACAGCTCACATACACTTCTCACAACTCTTTTTTTCTTCACTCTCGATCTCTATATCAACTCAACTCATATCTCTCCCTATTTATACACAAGCGGAGAGCTAACAATTACACTTGCCTACCAAGAACCAACTACCAAAATAAATTGCAAGCCATCAATCTGACCACCCACAATAGGGTAGTGGGTTGAAAAAACTCCAGAAAATCTCTAGCCCAAATTTGCAGCCTCCATTATTAACTTCCAAAGCCAACTTCACATGGTGTGGATACTCATCAATTACTTTCCCTAGTATTTCCATAACAATATAGCTAGAGCCAAAGCAAGCCTTTGAGTTTTCTAATTTTTTGATAGCAAAACGATTAATACTTGGACCGAATTTCAGACAATGTGGCAAGGCATGGATGGGTTAAGACGTCCTGCGTGCTTAGGTACAGGCTTCTACTTAAAGAGAAAGACATTATTTGCGAGTCCTAATCATAAGGCTATGTGTATTTAGTTTGAGAAGCATTTCTATATATATGATCATTAACAGATAAACAATTAATATAATACAAGACTCACTTTTCAATACTTTTTTCTTTTTTAAGATGTTTTCCTTAATGAACCTGAAAGTAATTTTGGTTTGTCTAGCAAATTCATTGCTTCATTGAAGGGTATAAATGAACAAGAAGCCAATGGGATAGGACTGCTATCAGATATTGTTTCAAAAGAAGCAAGGAACTTGGCTTCTTGCACATTTGAAAATGGCACAAAATGGGGAAAAGAGGCAAGTACAAAATCTTACTGCAATGTTTTGAATCATTCTCAAACATAACAATACATTTTTGATGATGGTAAAGTTCTTGTTTCTTGGTAAAAAATAGGTTATTCTTATGATAGCTTGCTGGAGGGTACGTTCACGGGGTATCTTTTGCACTCTAAAGGTTGGTGTTCCATCTATCTTTAACCAAAAAGACTGCAATTCTTAGGTTGTACCACAATCGACATGAAGGACACCATGGTTCAACAAATGCAATGGAGCTCGGGATTGCTTCAAGTTGGTCTTTCAAGGTTTTGTTAGGAAAAATATATGATTCCCTACAAGTAAATCAATCAATGGGAATAAAAACTAATGCGGAAAATTTAAATCAAAAGCAACACAAGAATTTTTATGTGGTTCCCTCAATGTGAGGTAAGTCCACGGGATCGAAATCCGATTCCACTATCAACCAAAAGAGTTTCCAAACGGTTACAAATGAAACACGAATGGTCTCACAAAATCACCCTTAGGTGAATTCCAAATAAGCACAAATAAATAAGAGGAAAGACCTCACTAAATAGATGAATAAAAACCTTCAAAACCAGAGTTATAGAAGACCCAAAATAATTAACCCAAATCAAACGCACAATGGCTGCCGAAACCAATCCAGAGTTGAATTCAATCAAGCACTGTTGCTCCAAACCAAAAATCACCAAAGATGAATCAATGAGCACAAACCCCGAAAAAAGGATGTTATAGTAACGGCACCTTTTTTTTTCTTTCACTCATGAAAACTAAAACAGTATTTATATATTGTTCAATCGTGGTTTTGTTTTATCAAAACCCTAGTTGTTATCAAATTGGATTAGGTCTCCACAAATTAGATATAATATATAAAATATATTATACCCAAACCAAACCAAACCAAATTAAAATTCTTTTAACAAACCAATTGAGTTCCACACTCCAATAAGAAAGTATACCTAACAATTCTCCCCCTCCGACTTAGGTGGAGACATCAACCATACCATAAAATTCGACACTTCAAATGTTTATCCTCGACAAAGTCTTAGTCAACATATCGAAATATTATCATCTATGTGAACCTATTAGAGTTACAACAATTTGAATCTAACATATCATGAATCAATGGTATCTCACATCAATGTGTTTCGATCTTGAATGAAAAGTAGAATTTTTACTCAAATGAATAGCACTTTGACTATCACAATAAAGCACATACTTTTCTTGCTTCAAACCCAACTCTTGCATAAATTTCTTCAACCATAACTCTTCTTTGCAAGCTTCCATAATGGAAATAAATTCAGCTTCGGTAGTTGAGAGAGCAACACATTTTTGTAATTTAGATTGCTATGACACAGTTCCTTGCAAATCTCATCAAATATCCCGAAGTAGATTTCCTAGAATCAATATCACCGGTCATGTCAGAATCCGTGAACCCATCAAGCATCGGCTTACCATCCCCAAAACACAAATACACCTTCGAAGTCCCTCGAAGATACCTTAAAATCTATTTTATTGCTGCCCAATGTTCTTTACCCGGATTAGAGAGAAACCGATTCACCACACCAACGGCGTGAGCAATATCCGACCTTGTACAAACCATGACGTACATCAAAGAACCAACTGCTGAAGCATAAGGAATTTTCAACATCTCGTCTTTGTCTTTCTCACTTGTAGGACATTGATTCGAACTAAGCTTGAAGTGACCTGTAAGTGGACAACCAACCGGCTTTGCTTTATCCATGTTGAATCTCTCAAGAACCTTCTCAATGTAGCTTTCTTGAGACAACCAAATCAATCCCTCTTTGCGATCACGAACAATTTTCATACCAAGAATTTGCTTTGCCGGTCCCAAATCTTTTATAGCAAAAGACTTGCTCAACTCCAATTTCAACCTGTTAATCATGGTAGAATCTTGACCCACAATTAACATATCATCAACATAAAGCAAAAGAATAATAAATTTGCCATCCGGAAAATTTTTCACAAACACACAATGGTCCGATCGTGGTTTTAGAAAAAACATTATTCATCATGAAAGAGTCAAATTTTTTTGTACCAATGTCGTGGAGCTTGCTTGAGACCATACAAACTCTTCTTCAATTTGCAAACAAATTTCTCTTTCCCTTTCTCCACAAAACCCTCTAGTTGCTCCATGTAAATTTCTTCTTCAAGATCACCATGAAGAAATATGGTCTTCACATCAAGTTGCTCAATTTCATGGTTCATACTCATGACCATGCCAAGTACAACCCGAATAGAAGACATCTTCATAACCGGCGAGAAAATCTCATCAAAGTCAATACCTTTATATTACCCAAAGCCTTTCATAACAAGGCGTGCTTTGTACCTCGATTCTTGCTATCATTCTTCAATTTGAAAACCCACTTATTTTTGAATTTTCTCTTTTTAGGCAACTTCACTAAATCATAGGTGTGATTTTCAAGTAAAATTCATCTCCTCTTCCATGGCCTTTTTCCAATCATCTTTCTTTGCATGCTCAATTGCTTCTTGGTAGCTCTCAGGCTGCCCTTGATCGGATATCAATACAAATTCATTAGGAGGATACTTTCTTGAAGGTTGCCGATCCCTTATAGATTTCGTCCACTCAAGTTGTAGTGGCGGTTCTTGAGTTGGATGCTCTTCCTCAATCTCTGGCTCAACTTCATTAGGATTAACATCATCCTCTACATCTTCAATGGGTGACTACACATCTCCCCCATTTTCATCATCAACAGAAGATGAAGGAGATGGATCCATGTCAATTAGATTACTAGTTTTTGGCTTCGGTTGATCACTTTTGCCAAAGTCTTCAATTGTTTGGTCTTCAAGAAACACAACATCACGGCTTCGAATGACTTTCTTGTCGATCGGATCCCACAATCTATATCCAAATTCATCACGCCCATAGCCAAGAAAAATACATTGTCTTGGCTTACTATCAAGCTTGGACCTCTCATCCTGTGGAATGTAAACAAAGGCTCGACAACCAAACACTCCCAAGTGCTCATAAGATACATCTTTGCCAGTCCAAACTCTTTCAGGAACATCACCAATCAAAGGATAGGAATGAGACAAATTGATCACGTCAACCGTTGTCTTCATTACCTCATCCCAAAAGGATCTTGACAATTTAGCTTATGAAAGCAAACACCTTGTTCTTTCCACAATGGTGCGGTTCATCCTCTCGGCAATGCCATTTTGTTGAGGAGTCTTCTTAACTATCTTTTGGTGTCGAATACCTTGGCTGCGACAATACTCATCAAATGGCTCAATGTATTCACCACCATTGTCTGATCGGATGCACTTCAATTTCTGCCCTATTTCTCTTTCAACTATGGCCTAAAAATGCTTAAATACTTCTAGAACTTGATCTTTAGTTTTTAGTAGAAAAGTCCAAACTTTCCTTGAATAATCATCAATGAAAATAACAAAATAAAGTGCATCATTATGTGTTCTAACTTTTAAAGGACCACAAACATCCGAATGAATCAACTTCAACACATTTTCTTTTCTAGAAGCAACATTTTTATGAAAAGAAACTCTATGCTGTTTACCTGCCAAACAATGAACACAAGTTTTAAGATGTGTACCTTTCAAACCGGGTAGAAGCTCTTTCTTGAACAAAACTTGTAGCCCCTTTTCACTCGTATTACTAAGCCGCTTGTGCCACAATTCGGTAAAAGTATTATCTTCAAGTACATTGACAACACCTTTACAAATTTTTCCTTGTATCGAATAAAGTGTATGAGTCTTCTTGCACTTAGCCACCACCAAAGATCCCTTTGTGAGCTTCCATATTCCATCACCAAATTTGTTGTCGAAGCCTTCATCATCTAGCTTCCCGGTAGAGATCAAATTGAGGCGAATATCGAGAACATGCCTCACATCTTTAAGCAATAACTTACAGCCCAAATTTGTTTCCAAGCAAATATCACCCATGCCAATAATCTTGGACAAACCTTCATTACCTATTTGAAAAGAACCATAATCTTCTTTGGTGTAGGTAGTGAAGAAATCAACTCGAGAAGTCACATGAAAAGAAGCACCGAAATCAATCACCCAATTGCTCTCTTGGCCCACAAAATTGATACAATCATCTTCACAAACGATCATGAGATCACCATTGGTAGTAATTGTTGTTGTGTCTTCTTACTTCTTATCCACACTTTTGTCACACCTTTTCTCCTTGTTCTTGAGCTTTCGGCATTCTCGCTTCTTGTGCCCTTTCTCATGACAATAATAGCACTCAATGTCTTTCTTTTGAAAAAGAACCATCTCTTGATTTGTCACGACTTTGATCACGACCATGAGGAGTCTTACTCCTCCCCCTTGTTTTGTTTCGGCCTCTCACAACGAATGCTTCCGAATGAGAGGAACCCGCTGATTTTCTTCTAGTTTCTTTATTCAATAAGCTACTAGTGACTTGGCCCATTGTGACAACTCTATCGGGCGCCAAATTACTAACTGTCACAACCAAAGTCTCCCAACTTTCGAGCAAAGAACTAAGTAGCATCAAAGCCTACAACTCATCATCAAAATAATTTTCATAGAAGCAAGTTGGTTAACAATATTCTTTATTTTATTCAGATGTTCCGGAATAGGGTTACCCTCTTTATATTTTAAATTAACTAACTTACGAAACAGAAAAGCTTTATTGGTAGCTGATTTCCTATTAGAGGCTTTCTAATTTTTTCCATAAATCATGTGCTGAAGTTTCAGTAGCAACATGATGAAACACACTGTCATCAATCCATTGACGGATAACACCAACGGTTTTTTGATTAAACCTATTCCATTTATCATCTTTTATAGCCTCGGGTTTGCCATTATCACCATCAATAGACCCATACAAATCTTTACAAAATAATAAGTCCTCCATTTTAATTTTTCAAATTACCCAATTACTTCCATTGAAGCTAGACATACGACCCACATTCCCCTCCATTGATTTACACAAATAAATAAACCCCAATAAACCGTAAGTTCTGATACTAGTTGTTAGGGAAAATATATGATTCCCCACAAGTAAATCAATCAATGGGAATAAAAACTAATGCGAAAAATTTAAATCAAAAGCAATATAAGAATTTTTACGTGGTTCCCTCAATGTGAAAATCGTCCACAGGGATCGAAATCCGTTTCCACTATCAACCAAAAAGTTTCCAAACTATTACAAACGAGACACGAATGGTCTCACAAATCACCTTAGGTGAATTCCAAATAAGCACAAATAAATAAGAGGAAAGACCTCACTAAATAGATGAACAAGAGACCTCCAAAAACCAGAGTGGTAGAAGACCCTAAATAATTAACCAAAATCAAACACACAATGGCTGCCGAAACCTATCCAGAGTTGAATTCAATCAAGCACTGCCGCTCCAAACCAAATTAAACTGTTTTAATAAATCAATTGAGTTCCACACTCCAATAAGGAGGTATACCCAACAGTTTTAGCCCTCTCACATATGGTATGTCAAGGATGTCTATGCTTCAAAGCATGTGCTACGGAAACCTGACATTTACATACCACCAATCATTTGCTTTCTTGATATATGGAACTATCCCTCAGTTGTGCCTTCTGATCGGTATTCCCTTGTATCCCAAGGTATGTTCTAATTACATTCTTTATTTTCTTGATTTCATATTCTAAAATGATGGTTTGACAATCACATTATTGTATAAAGGTTGCATATAAATTTATTCCATATGCATAATCTCATGCTTTGGGGAACTAAGACTTGGGTTTGAAAGGGCCTCATTTGTAACCATTACATGGTTACACAAGGTGAACTAAGAAATGGTAAATACGGTAAGTGAACGCCGTTTATTTGGAAAATGATACCATGTAGTTAATTAAGGCCCATCAGTCCAAAACATTCAATTAAAATATAACTTGGTTAAGTTCGAAACACATTAATTTGAATCTAAAACAGAATAAGGGTTAGATTTATTAGTTTCATCAATAAACGTGTCAAGTACTTTCAAAATTGATAGTCTTAATCTGTTTTGCTCACAATAGCTCAAAAATGATATGGTGGAAAATTTATTATTTTTTAAGAATTTCCCGTGAATTTGTTCTGCTCACAATAGTTCAAAAATGATTTTGGTGCATACTAATTACATTTAAGGAATTCCTTATTTAAGAAATTTTTAAGGTTGTCTTGGTGAGTTTTAGGTGACAGTATGTGATTTAAAGATTGAGATACACTTTAATAATAGTCAAATTGAGTCTCACTACAAGAAATCAGCTTTTTGAAAACAAATTTATTCCATCCCTAAAAGTGTAATATTTGTTGGAAAAAACTTTAGTAACCAATTTTCTCCGTCATAAAATTTGTCTCAAATGGCTCGTCCGTAAAAGTCAAAAATAAAAATTTTGCATTTGTCACTATGAATAAACTTCTAGAGACAAAAATATATGGTTACAAAAAGTTTTGATTTTGAAACAATTAAAATTTGTCTCTAAAAGTCTAATTATAATCCAACAAAAAGAGTAGTTATGGAGACAAAAATTAATTTTTGAGACAATAGAAATTGGTCTCTAAAAATCTAATTTTTAAGACAAATAAAAGTGGTCTCTAAAAGTTTTAGTTTTTGGAACAAACGAAAGTAGTGTGTAAATGTTATAAATTTTTTGAAACTAAAATTGGTCTCTAAAAGTTTGAATTTTTTTATTTATTTTTTGTAACAATTACTCTAAAAATACTAGTATGAACATCAACTTATATTCCTTTCTTGATTTCTTAACAACCAAACAAAAATATCAAACATATCACCAGACCATCTGTTCATCTCCAAATTAAAATTCAATTACATGAAGAAAAAAAAAAATGTTCATCACATTCAAAGAGGCTTAATCAAAAGATATTTCAATAACAAACAAATACCATGATCTGATTCATTGGTATGTAATATCTTGATTGTATATCATAAACTGACCGAGATTTCAAAAGTATCATTTCCAATTTATAATGTTAGTGCCATAAGCATTGTTTGTAGCATTCAATTATTCAATGAACATATTATAATTAGAGTTATATCTACCTACATAACAAAACAACTCAACTAGCAAAGAGCTCCCAAGCTTCAAATCGACGCAAGCTTGGGGAACCAGTATAGAATAGGCCAAACTCTAAAATTTTACTGCTGAAACAGCTTCAAATGCTGAAACTCTGGAATAGCCTCAAAAGGAACAGCCTCGTTATATGCAACTTCAATTTTACTGCTAAAACAATAAGGGGAAATAAGAGTATATATAAATGGAAAATTGAAAACAGAGGTTGGATTAATTCACCACATAGAAGATTGCAACACTAAAATCATACAATAACAAATCAGTCCCAAGATTCCAATAGTGTTATAGTATCAGCCATAGGATATAGTTAAGTTTTAACATGTAAATATCAAACAATCACTAACTTCACTAAAAACGCCACTTCATTCACATAATATTCTTTTCTTCTCTCTCTTGGTCAGACACATAATACTTCACTACAAACAAATGAGGAAAAATATGGAAAACCACAAAAATGTTTGATCATTCCAAAAAATGAAAAAAAAAACAACAAAAAACAAAAAAAGAAAGGCATCATCTAAAACACCAATTTACCTCAATTAATGTAGTTACCTCTCACCAAAAAACACAAATTATCCACCTCTCAAAGTAGAAGAAGAATCATATTTTGACAATTTGAAAGACCAAGACTCATACCTCCCTCAATCAGTTGACACTCAAATTAAAAAATAAAACGCTATGAAGTTATCATTTATCTAGAGAGAACTTAAATGTTAGTTGAAATGGAAATAAGATTTTTGCACCAGCTTTATCACTTTTTGGGGAAAAGGACAAGCACAAATAGTTTTTTGCCCAAGTTAAATAAGAAAAGAACTTTACTGAACTTGGCACCTTCCTACTCTGATCTGGGGTATGTGATTAGTAACCAACGAGACTGCAGTAATATTATCACAAAAGTAAACGAATGTACTGCTAGCTAGTGTGTGTGATACATATATGAACCTTAAAGGAAGTGAGTGTAATTTGCATTTATAATTTCCAAGATTATAAAGCTTGAAGAAGCACAATCAAAGTAATCAACTGCTGTCTAACTACATTTATCTCCATAGTATTAGATTCACGGGTTACCTGAATATATGGGCTAGGACAAATATTTCAATGGTCCTCGACCAATTTCAGTAAGGCGCCTTTCATCACGCTCAATGGAGTCCTTGTTGAAGTCCTCACCAGAACCCCCATCCTACAAGCAAGAATCATAGAACCAGTGAATGAGTAAACAGTTAAATATGTTGAGAAAATATTAAAATATTGGCACAAACATGCAAGCACAAGTAAGAACTCAACATTCAAAAATTATGTCATCAAATTTGCCAGATATTTTAAAAGTAACCCAAAAGATGAATATGCTATTACTTATTCATGAGTAGAGTACATGTCCTTCAATGATTTCACTTGTCAATAGTGCATCAATAGAACCAAGATACTGATTGCTTAAATTCATATAGAGTATATCGTACTACTATATTCATCGGTAGTATGTGCATCAAAGAGCATATTGTACTACTATATTCAGCAGTGATCAAAATTACTTCTGTTAAGGACATGACGAGCGTTTCTTAAGTTCCTGACCCACTGACCAATTACAGAGACAATAGGAAATTCTGTCAGTAAAGCAAATTCTGTTAAACAGTAAAGCAAATTCTGCCAGACAGCTCTTTTGCCCATATGCAGTAACAGAAAAAGAAAGGCCTTAATGTCAACAAGAAGGGCCAAGGATGAACATGTTTTAGGCATTCAATTCCATCTAAAGCCATATCCTCCACTGAATACTAAAATGTCCTTGTCATAGTTCCGCCCCACTGTTTTAACACTTGGATAAAAATCGCATCTCGTCATCCCTGTCACCACCATCTCATAAAGTGAACCATAATGATCTAAAAAGAAATTTCCCATTTTCTACTACTGTTTGTTTTTACCTTCGTCACAGGTTATGCAATAATTTGGAATTTAAAATTTCTTATATTTTTCTCAAACTCCATCTTTTATTCAAAAACCTTACATCTGCAACATTATCTAATAAGCATGCGATCTCTCAAATTTCAATCTTCTGCTACATGAGATATAGCACATTTCGTAAATAACACCCTTCTTTGTATTTGTTATAAATTATAATAATGTGCTCAGGTAACAGATAAGTCACATAACAGCAGCATAAATACACAATCTAGAATATTTAGTTTTATTTCTACTAATTTTAAACCCCTTTCAACTGGAGTACTTCTCTCTTAACATCGTCTTAATGTCTTCATCTTATCGACACTAACACAATGTCTTGTCAATACTTTATACAACTTCATCAACTATTATCACATTGTCAATCTACATTTCTCAATAATTAATACCACTTAATCTCCAACAGCACAATGTCACATAATATCCAATAGCCTACCACTCCACATTTAAAGCCACAACCCAACAAAATTGGTTGACAATCTCTATGGAAGACTTCTGAAAGAACCCTCTTAATCCTAAAGTTTTAGCTAGTAAATAACTCCCAATTACTTGGTATGCAGAAGATAAATAGAGTGGATATTATATTTTCAAGGAATTATTGCCTCAAAAAACCTAAAATGTCAAATAACATAAATTAATCTTGTAGTTTTGGGAATTTTTAAAATTTTTGGTTGTACCCATGTCCCAATCAAGACTTAAACCATGCAACCACCCCTTTGGGGGTGGCAAAAATATACAACTAAAGCTACTAGGCAAGCCTCCAACATATCATAACCGTTTTCTTAGACCCAAAAAAATATAACTGCAGATATAAATCAAAGAATTGCACAAGATCCCGGAGTCGGTGAAAGCATGATCAAGCAAAATGATTATGAGCCAATAGATATCAATATGTTTTCTTTTTCTTTTCCTATTTTTTTGGTCAAGATAAGGAAGGGCAATAGGGGAAGGGAAGTTACATTCACAGCAATAAGACTCAAACCCAGGCTTCACACCTGGTAATATTAATGTCTGAGACTGCTTGACCTAAGCGTTGAGTGTTATTATCTATGGTTCACTGTGCGTTAACCAAAATCAAAGTGTAAACTTCTTTTCAGATATGATCTATGAGAAATAAAGACTAATATGGAAGACCTCTATGGGAAACTACAGTGTTAACACGTTAACATGAAACAAAGCGTTGAGTGCACCCAAGTATCCACACTACCTGCAACACATAATAAAAGAGGAAATGGAAGAAATTTCTTACCCAAAACATAATGATACAATTTATCACATACATTAAACATATACAGCACCAATGGTTCATATCAAAAGTTACACCCTCAGTTTTTAACTACTATTTTGACAAGTAAAAAAAGTAGGCAGTTTTTAATCAATAAATGTTTTGTACACTCGAAAGACAGAAAAACAAAAACAATTACATGATTCCATAAATTTTTAACACCATGTTCACTAAGCTCACCTTTGTACGGTTCTGAGGACCCTCATCATCCTTTGGAGGCAAGGGTTCGAAGGCAGCCCTCTCAAGTAGTGGTAACAGATCATCCACCAAAACAAATATATCTTTCTCTATGCAAACAATAGGAACCGGCAATTCTTCTGCATCCTGTAATTTCCCCCTACCTTTCTTGCTCTTGGTCTGGCCTTCAAGAGCCTTCAGTCCACTGTACAGGGAATCCATTACCAAGGTAGAGGTTACTTCCTTTTCTATAAAGAAGTTCTTCACCACAACTCCCAAAATTGCATCTGTTTTCTCCCTGGACATACCGCGCCTAGCATTTTGGTCAATCCCTACCCAAAAAGCACAAAAGCTGCAGCCATCACAAGTAATCTGTTATTCTGGAATTAATAATACACTGACTGAAAATGGTGTAGAACCAGATCACATGAGAAAACAAAAAGATGAAGCATAACAGACATAAAGTTAACAAGCTTTAAACAGACAAAGAAGGAAGAAAGAAAATAGAAAAGAATAAATTTATAGGACTGTAGCCTATAACCAACGAACATTAAATTTAAAGAATTGAAACCATAAGATGTCACTCCACTTAAGCAGTTTTAAAGATACGAAAATAAAAAGCCCACATTTCTCTTCACCACAACTCTCAAAATTGCATCTGTTTTCTCCCTGGACATCTGGTAGCCTAGCATTTTGGTCAATCCCTACCCAGAAAACACAAAGCTGCAGCCATCACCGTAATCTGTTATTCGGGAATTAATAATACACTGACTGAAAATGGTGTAGAACCAGATCACATGAGAAAACAAAAAGATGAAGCATAACAGACACAAAGTTAACAAGCTTTAAACAGACAAAGAAGGAAGAAAGAAAATAGAAAAGAATAAATTTTTAGGACTGTAGCCTATAACCAACGAACATTAAATTTAAAGAATTGAAACCATAAGATGTCACTCCACTTAAGCAGTTTTAAAGATCTGAAAATAAAAAGCCCACATTTCTGTTGATTAACCCAAAACAACAAAAATAGGAAAGAATGTCAAAACCTAGAGCCATAAGAACTAAAGATATTATTAATATTGGAAGTCTCAAAATATCCTCTCTTTCATGAAAGAATCGTCATTAATATGTAACAATTACAAAAGCAGATGAACTCTACCTTGACCATCTAGCTTTATCTTCTATCAATTTCCCAAGCTTGCTTCTTCTTTCTTCCACAAAGCGGCGACAAATTTGCTCTACATTTGTCAAATATACCGAACAAGTTCTCTCCTATACTGACAATCAAGGCAGCGAAAGGGGCGGTCTGCTCTCTCCTACAAACCAAAAGTATAACTTGGAATCAGTAATCACAATGATTAACCCTTATTAACACTAGTAATAACAGAACCACTTTGATCACTATAGCCAGAATGAAACCTATAGGAAGGAAAAATAACTCTGATGGAAAAATAATTACTGAAAGAGGGAATAGCAGTTCTCAATCATAGTTGCAAAAGCAAAAGCATTACGGGAGATGAAAGTTTTATGATTCTTTGTTTCTTAGTAATACAAATATGAAAATGGTTAAACACAAACCAAAAGCATATCTTGGTCCAAGAAGTTCCAAGAAGACTGTCCGAAATAGCTTAGTGGCTTATCTTAGTACCAAACTTACATAACCCCTCTGGTTCAGGGGCTGAAAAGAAATGTGGTTTGAGATCATGCCTAGTGTAGAAAGGGAGGGTTAAAATCTCTTTCTGAATAAATGAGCACAGCCTAGACTGAATCTGTTGCTCGGGGCAAAAAAGGGGGAAGAATGCCAGGTAGAGAGAGTGCTTATGCCGGGGCCTCAAAGAGGCCAAGTGGGAAGATTTAGGGAAGAAAAAGAACATTAACCCATTCTCAGCAGCATAAGAATTCCTAAGCCATAGTTAATAGACAAGGAATATTATCCCAAATCATATTTCATTGGTTCCAAAACAGAATAACATGATTTATTAAGATGACTCATAAAAGACCTGATGACTTGGACTTGAGCTTTAATAATGAGAGTATCAGCATCAATAAACCCATCTAACACTTTAGATAGCACCATAAATTTTTTCCATCCCCAATCATGCTCTTTCATCCAGAATCGATGTACCGTATCTGCGAATTCAATTATAAGTCATTAGTGCTGAACTAATTAGAACCAGAAACTCATAAAGTTTGCCAATACATATCCAACCAACCAGAATATTTGGATTTCTTAGGATCTTTATTCACCACAGCCATAGTGAACTGTGCAAAATGACTCCATCCTATTTTAACCAACAAGAAAAAGAACAAGAAAAAGGTGAGATCAACTAGAAAAGGATGAAAATTGATTATCAAGACAAATTATAAATAATTATGTATTAGCAAACCTGGAAGAAGCTTGTCCTGATTAGCCACACAGAGAAACAAAAGAAAGATGATTGCAGACATCACAACCTTGAGGGTATATTAAAATGTACCTGAAGCCATAGGAAGAAGTTTCAATTAGAACATACAACGTGAAGCAGTTTTCCACACCATAATCATTGATCTCACAACCCTCAGCATGCCCACATGTAACAAGGAGAAGGGCACAGTGGTCAAATGGCTATGAGAAAAATATTCTTACTCTTTAAAAATTGAAATTGCACAAATTTTTCAGGGCTGATAAATGAGTGAACAAGTAGGTCCAATTTCAATTTCAGCCAAGCATTTTTCAAAGATACTACAAACCTAACCAAATAAGATATCCAAAATGTGATGTGGCTGTGGACCTGAGGTCATGTTGATTTGTCATAACACGTAGGCATCCTCTTAAATTTAATCAACAGAACAAAATTCCAATTCAATCTGACAATATCTATCAAACAACTTCTGTGCATATTCAGAACTAGTAAAAGTTCCAATGCCAACCCAGCACAAGGGATATTCTTTTCAACCAGAACTACTGATTGGAAAATCACATGCATGTTCGCATACAGCAAGCATGAAAGTACCAATCTGCATAAAATATATCCATACAATACAGTGAATAACACTGATTTCTTTTTGTAAAAGATACCACTAAAGAATGGTACAGTTGAAGTACAAAACAATAATAATATTGCATTCCAAAAATGAGTTCTTTAATAATGATAACAACAACCATAAAAATAAACCAAATAAGCACAAAGGAAAATGCATGTTTTACAAACCATCTGTAGCCGCCGTCCTCAAATGCATTACTACGAAGTTCTAAACATTAATCTGTGAAAATTTATCTATCTTCCATGTATACTTTCCATATAACTCGGAAGGTTTTGGTCCTGCAAAGTAATAAAATAGCAAGTTGAAGTTAAACACATAACAGATGCATCATGTGCCAAAGCAGATATGACAGATTAAAAGCATTCGATGGGAAAAACTAACTCCGCCGGGGTTGCTTAACAACTCTGCCAGTCCCAAGCCCCGGCAAAGGAGGAGGGTTGTGTGCTAGTAGCCAACAACCAACACGTAAAAAAGCCACTCGGATCCTTTATGACATGAAGCCTAATACTTTAAACCGATTAAATGGTAGGTCGTTCCCTTTTAAGTGACACATTGCGCCTGCCTCCGGGTGTTTCGAAAAGTGAGCAAGGG
The DNA here is from genome assembly GCA_025200525.1 of Camellia lanceoleosa. Classification (NCBI taxonomy): domain Eukaryota; kingdom Viridiplantae; phylum Streptophyta; class Magnoliopsida; order Ericales; family Theaceae; genus Camellia; species Camellia lanceoleosa. The sequence goes on along the minus strand of CM045762.1, from coordinate 159,139,268 downwards.
ACGCCGCATCAACGCCTAGGTGCAGGGAAAAATGGCCAATGGCTTATGCATTTTTCTAGACGAGCGCGGATAAAGAAGCTAGTCCAAGATTATAGGTTTAGGATAGTCACAAGGAATATAGGAACTTTAACTGGTAAGACTATGAAATTGGTAAATGTCATGATTAGGAGGAGAGTAAGTATAACTTGCGTACAAGAAACTACGTGGACGAGTGAGAAAACTCAGGAAATAGAGGATACCGGTTTTAAGCTATATTATAGTAGTAAGGATAGACACAAAATAGGGTTAGAATAATAGTTGTCAAGAGTCTTGTAGAAAATGTAGTTGTGGTCATTAGGAAAGGTAATAAAATTATGTTAGTTAAACTAGTTATTGCAGAGAATATAGTGAATGTTATTAGTGCATATGCCCTCCCAAGTAGGATTAAATGATCGGACTAAAAGAGTTTTTAGGACCAAATGGATGAGGTATTACAAGAAATACCCGTGAAATAACTTAGTTATAGGTGGTGATTTCAATGGCCATGTAAGAGTAGATAAACTAGGTTATGAGAGTGCACATGGTGGGTATAGTTTTGGTGATAGAAATAAAATGAAGAGAGTATTTTAGATTTTGCGTTGACCACGACCTAATGGCGGCCAATACTATATATAAGGAGAGAAGAACATTTGATAACCTTCAAGAGTAAGTCAATTAGGAGCCAAATAGATTACTTTCTAGTAAGAAAAAGGACAATCTAAAATCATTGATTGTAAAGTGATTCTGGAGAAAGCTTGATGTCTTAACATAGAATTGTGGTACTAGATTTATGCTTTAAAGGACAATACCAAGCTCGAAAAGATAGTGGGCGTCATGAGGACTAGATGGTGGGACCTAAAAGGTATAAATTAGGCACATTTAATAATAGAATGGATAAAGAAGGTACTTAGGCCATGGAAGATGATACTACCACTATGTGGAACTCGATGGCCAATTGTATGAGAAAATCTCAAGAGAAGTTCTTGGAAGTCGAAAAGAAAGGGACCCAACTTTAGGGAAACTTAGTCGTGGAGGAGAAGGTCCACTTGTGATAATAAAAACAAAAAAAAGAGATTTAAAAAGTGGGAGAATGATAGGCGAGGAAAACCTTAAGCGCTCTGATTGGCCAATAAGGAGGTCAAAAAAGTAATAAGAGAGACTAAGGCGTAAGCATATAATGACCTATATACTAGACTAGATAGTAAGGACGGAGAGAAGAAGATATATACAAGCTTACTAAGATAAGAGAGAGGAAAATAAGAGATTTTAATCAAGTTAAGTGCATCAAAGGTGAAGACTCTACGGTGGTGGTGAAGGATGAAACGATTAGGGAGAGGTGGAACAACTACTTTGAGAAATTGTTAAATGAGAAACTGTTACATGAGAAACATGAATGTAGGTCAAAAGAGGAGGAAGTAGACAGTAATAAGGAAAACCAAGACTATAGGTTCTATCATACGATTAGAGACTTTGAAGTGGAGTTTGCGCTTAAGAAGATGAAATTAAATAAGAATTTAGGACCCAATGATACACCTATTGAAGTGTGGAAATGTTTGGGTAAGAAGGGGATTGTTTGGTTAACTAGGTTATTTATCAAGATTTTAATTAACTAGGAAAATGCCAAAGTGGAGAAAGAGTATTTTAATGCCAATATATAAGAATAAAGGAGATGTCCAGACTTGCAACAACTATAGAGGAATCAAGTTAATGTGTCACACAATGAAAGTATGGGAGAGTGATGGAACGTCGATTGCGAGATATAAACAAAGATGTCAGAGAATCGATTTGGGTTTATACCTAGTAAGTCAACAATAGAAGCGATCTATCTTTTCAGGAGAGTAACAGAAAAGTATAGAGAAAAGGAAAAAAGGCATTCATATGATTTTTATTGATTTTGAGAAAGCATATGATAGAGTGCTGGAGATATAATATGATGGGTGTTAGAGAAGAAAGGGGTGACAAAAGATTACATTAATGTGATTAGGGATATGTATGAAGGCGTGGTGACCACTATTAGATCGTCTCTTTGGAGAGCGAGTGAATTTCTAATTCTTGTAGGGTTACACCAAAGATCAACCTTAAGTTCTTATCTTTTCACTTTAGTAATGAATGAGTTGGCGTGCCATATTGAGGATGATGTGTCATGGTGTATGCTTTTTGTAGATGATATCGTGTTAGTGGATGAGACTAAAGAAGGAGTTACCACTAAGTTGGAGATTTGACAAAGTATATGTAGTGTGTAATTTTAATACTTGATCACAATGAAAGCGGAGAAGTGAATATTGAGAACCAAAAACTACCTAAGAGTGAGCATTTTAGTTATTTAGGATCGATCATCTTAACGATTGGGGAGCGCAGCCCACGGGGTGGCTTAAGTGGAGAAGTGCGTCTGAGTCTTGTCGCGATAAGCAGTACCCATTAAACTAAAAGAAGTTATATAGAACGGCTATTAGACCAGCGATGTTGTATGGGATGGAATGTTGGGCAACTAAGAAACATGTAGATAAGATGAGTGTTGCTAAGATGAGGATACTAAGGTGGATGTGTGGCAATACTAGAAAAAACAGAATTAGGAATGAGTATATTCGAGCATGGGTAGGAGTAGTACCGATAGAAGATAAATTGACAAAGAATAAATTGAGATGGTTTGGTTATATACAATGGACACTAACAAAGGCAATAGTAAAGAGATGCGATACAATGACGGTAGATGGTAGTGTTAGGGGAAAGGGTAAACCTAGATTGACGTGGATTAGTGTAGTAAATAAAGATATAAATCTCCTTAATTTGATTAATGAAATGGCTTTAGATAGAGTCGAGTGGAAAAGAAGGATTCATCTGACTAACACCGTTGATGGGACTTAAGACTTGGTTTGGATGGGAAAAAGCGAAAATTATTCTTGTCTAAAATCTATCTTCATAAAAGCGCTTTAATAATGGTTTGAGATAGTGTTTCATTCCACATAAGGTAGGAGAATAATATAGAAACAACATAGCGAATCTTGCACATGGGAAGCGATATGTAGCTATGGTATGGTATAACCAAACCAAAAGCTTTAAGTCCCATCAAATGGAGTCGTGAAGCTATGGTATGGTACACCAAAATTTTGTAGTGATTTAGTCACCGTCGACTATGTTACACGGACTCTTTGAAATTTCGAGGTACACGTAGCGACCACGACCACGACCGAATGCTGAGTGCGGGATCTGGTAGGATCGCTCATCCAGAAATGGGTACGGCTATGTGTTGCCCTAAATACAACAAAGTAGCCCTAAATACAGAAGAAAGGAAAAAACATGTGTAAAAGCCCTAAATCGAACAAAGAAAGAGTGAAGGAAGTCAGTCAGACCTTGCAAAGACCTCTCTCTCTCAGTCGAAGACCCTGTCTCTCTGTTGAAGTCGATCGAAGCCCTCCGATCCACTCGTCTTAGTCTCTATCTCAATCGATCCACTCGTCTGCCTCAATCTCTGTCTCAGACCACTCTTCTCAATCTTTGTCTCAGACCTCCGATCCAGACGACTTCGAAGGTAAGCTCCTCTCTCTCTCACACTCACTCTCTCTGTCTCTGTCTCTCTCTCTCTCTGTCTCTCTTTCTCTTTCGCTCTCTCTTTTTTTCTTTTTGCTCTCTGCTCAGCTCAGTGCTCTTGACTGAGTTAGATTTAGATTTTTATTTTTATTTTTTAATACGTTTATATATATAAATATATATGTAAGATTTTATTTTATTTTATTTGTAATTATATGTTAATATATATGTATGTATAAAACTGTTTTTTTTTTGTTTGTTTGTAATTAATATATATGTATATATATCTAAAAAAATTATAAGTTTATATATATAATGGTTATAATTTATAATAAAAAAATTAAAAAATCTAATAAAATCTATAAATTACATTATTTATTTATTTATTTATTTTAACATAATTTGTTATTCCTTATTTATTATATGTTTTTTATTTATAATATATATATATATGTCAATTAAAAGTAAAAAAATAAATTAAAAATATTATCAATAAAAATAATACATAAGATAAAAAACAATAAATATATTTAAAAAATAACTATTTAACTCATCTTTATATAATAAATATATTTTAAAAAATTAACTATTTAACGTATCCCCGTACCCGTATCCAAGTTTGGATCCATATCCACGTATCCTCAATTTTTAATTTTGAAGTGTCAGAGCTCGAATCGCTTTTGCACCCGATACCCATAGCTGAGTCCGTGTAATGTAGCCGTTCGATTGATCAAGACAAATAAATTGTTCATGATTAATCAAAGTCAAGATGGTTGAAGCCTTCAAAGAGATGTGGGTCCCACTAAAATTATGGGGCTTAACCCATTTTACAATATGGGCCATGCCAACAAAAAGTGTCCACCCGTTTTGACAAGTTGGGTCAAACAATTGGTTCAACTAAAAGGTGCAAGTCCCATGAGGACACTCGTCAAAATCTACCAAGAAGTGAGAAATTGTAGGAAAGCTACTATAGACGTTGGATTACAACAATCCCTGCACACTGAATCAAAAGATAAAAAACAACACCCAATTAGTACACATTAATGTGTGTTTGGGAGGGGAAAGATTGAGTACACACCTAACCTTTGGCATAATGCACAAAATGATGGTCCCAAGATTTGAACTCATAACCTCAAGGTTATTAGGCCAAGTCATCACCATTATAATTGGTGTAAGCTATAGAGGATTGTACCCATTTTATATGTATTGTATTTTTCTTTGTCAATACCAAGCATAATTATTTTATATATTATGTAAATGTGTATCTTAAAGTAAAAATATAAACGCTCTGAAGACGCTCCTTCTCTCAAGATATTTTCACAAAGGATGTTCTCGTTCTCGCTCTCGCTCTTCCGCTCCCGCTCCATGAATGGGTGACCTACAGCATACCCATATTGTTCCCTATTTGTGCTACTTAAACCCAAATGGTTGGGAGCTCACCTGCAGAGAACTTCATTAAAAAGTTGTTATAGTAAGTAAGATAACTTGTTGTGGAAAAATAATCTATCATAATATGGTGGTATGACTAGTTTTTTCTAGGAAGAGGAGATTTAGGAAGACAGAAATTCCAGTGGTGTAACTAGTTTTATGGGGAGAGGAAATTTGAGGAACATAGAGTGCTTCTAGTAGACCATCTCCAATAAAGGCAAGCAATTTCACAAAACTAAATCACAAGTCACTCGTTCAATCATGTAAAAATAATAAATAAATAAATATAGCAGATCTATGATAACTACAAGAGCTTCTAGGGTAGCCAACATCAACTGAAACACTTTGACTCTCTTATTGCACCATTATTGCTACTACGGCTAGTCTCATTCCAAATCTTCTTTACCGCTATATAGGAAGAATATATATGAACACGGGACACAAATATTATAGAATACAAACACTAACACAAAAAAGAATTCAAAAAATAAGGAAATATGCAATCGGAAAATATAAGTAAGGATGCTGACATCTTGCCCTCCCCCTACCTCACTTTAATAGGAATCTTCTACACTGCATTGCCTTTTTTTTTTTATGTAACTAGGAGGACATGACAATAAATCAAAAACAAAAACAACTTATTCTTTCTTTTTATCATAAATGCATTTATGACTTATTATCTCAAATTATCAATATAGTCAGAAATTATTTTATAGGTTATATTTGTTTGCATGAATCTTTTTAATAAATTATATTCATTCATAAAAATTCCTTTGAGGTTAAGACATTCTAAAAGAGACCAAGACATTCTATAAATAATTTACATATATATATATATTTCCCTCCACTTATGTTGCATATACAAGTGTCGACTGCAAGCAAGGTTTTGATACCGTTCCATACTAGCCAGTATATACCATTTTGCAAAAAACCGGTATAAAAGCAGTGTAATTCGTCACACCTCTCTTGGACAATATCGTGAGCTTGCCATACTGGAAGTTTTCAGCGGTATCTCGAAAGTCGGGCTTTGTTTGGTTTGGTTTGGTTTGGTTTCAGAATTTGTTTTCTGAAAAAATTGACAAAACTAAAAACTAATTTAGTGAAATAATAATAATAAATAAATAAACACTCATCATTTTCATATGGTTCTACATTTTGAAGGCAAAAATAATTTAAAATATTAAAACATCTTTTTGGTATTTAATTTTGTCAAACTAATTTCTATGTTTTTAGATATATTTCAATAATCTGATTATGAAATTGAAACCAAACAAAACCTCGATGTTTCAGATAGCAGTTTACACGTTTGTATATAATCTAATTAGGTCCCATTTACTACATATATATACTAATAACATAATAGGAACGAATATTTTCTTTTAAAACATATATATGGAGATGGTACGTGTTTTAGCCCTTTTGAGGTATTTGGAATTTATTATTAGATGTTTTGAAGCCTCTTTTTGCATATATATTTGTGTTTGATAAATGTTTATGTTATCCAAAAGTTATTTAGTGTTAGGTAGCTTTTTTTTTTAAATACATATATAATATATGTGGCGATAAATTTGAAATGGTATCCGAAAACTTAACAGTACTGGTAGTTACCGTACCAATGAACAAAATGGTATCTTGGCTGGTATGGATTCTGAACATGAAAGTGTAGGTATTGTCTCAATTTTTATTCATTTTCTTCTCATGTCAAAGGACACAGGAACGCTGCAAAAAATTCATATTTCTTAACATAATTTTATTTTTTTAGGATAAATGGTGTTCACAAGATGCCATAGACCAATCCATGTATAATATGGGAGTTTCATGAATAATTTTAGGATAAACTCAAATTCCTAAGAATGCTTGCTAGGCTGCTTTAGCAATTGCTTCTTTATTTTATTTTTTTTTAATTTTTTGCTTGGCACTAGGGTGTCCGGATCAAAGCTTGACCAATCCCCACGGATGCAGGCCCTCAACAAAGAGTTTTTCACAAGTGCACCCTGTTAATTCAACGGTTTTCCCTAGTCCGATGGCTAGCAAATTGTCACCTAAGTTTGATCCTTGAACCTTGGAGGAGTACACCCCAAGACCCAAGGCCTTGCCACCAAGCCAACCCCTTAGGGTGTTGGCAATTGCTTTGTTTAGCAACATTTTTGTTAACTTCTCTTTGTTTTTTATTGAACTTTCTGTATTTTTCTCCAAAACAGTTCACTTTTAAGTTCCTACAAGACTAGAACACCCTAAAAAAAAAAATAATAATTTCAACATGTCCACTGAAGAAGAAAGAAAAAAGCGAAAAAAATGGTTTTTTGGTCTTCAAGGAACTTATCTAAACTAGGACCAGAAAAGCGTAACTTTTGATAAAAAAATTATATTAAAAAAAAAAAAAAAAAAAAAAAAACCACTAAAGAAAAAAATAGTTGGAAAAAATATGGTTTTTAGCATTTGTTACAAAGAGCCATAGTGCACATATCCTTACCCAAGTGTAAGTAAGTGTCGACACGGATACTTCATACATTTAGAAAAAGTTCATGTACCATAGCCCCTCACCTATAGCCAAGGTTTTAAGCGGCATAGCAACGTTAAATAACGACGTTCATAGCGGTTTAGCGATTACCGCCACCGTTCTGACGCTTTTGCGGTGTGATTGAGATTCATAGGTGTGTCGATTAAATGGCGACTCTTTGTGGCGGTAATTAACGGTGCCGTAACAATAATGTAACGACACATTCGCCTTTACATAACGGTTTCAAACATTTCTTTAAAAAAACACAAAAAAAAAGTGAAAATGGGAAAAGGAATAGAAGAGGGAAGATAAAGAGAAAATAGAAACAAGAGAGAGAGAAGAGGAAAGATAAAGAACATGTTATTGATTTGTTGAAATTATAAAAGCTATGCTATTCTATTCAGCTGCTATCACTAAACCATTTTGTTTGTGTGTGTCTATCAATATATTGTTTGAAAATAATAATAATAATAAGTGTGGTCATTATCTATTTGGCTTGGTTAAAATATGTATATATATATTTAGGTTTTTATTTATTCTTTTACTTTTGTCATTATTTATCTTATATATAATAGTTAGTGATTAATTTTTTGTAAAATATAAAGTCATTAATTATTAAAATAAAATGTAAAAAACTCAGTTTATAGTGATTTAAAAATATAAAATGTATTGGATCACACTTAAAAATTTACAAAAATTGATCAATATTTATTTTTAACCCAATAAATATGATCATGGAAAAAAAATATGCGTATCAGTAAGTTTTTTTCAAATTGTGCGAAAAATAAAAAAATTCACGGTTCCGGTTACCGCAACCGTTACACTACGGCCTTTACACCCCGCAACCGCAACCGCAACCGCGTCACCGCCACCGTTACGGCGACCGCAACCGCTTTTCAGAACCTTGCCTATAGCTTATTAGGTAAACATTTGACTAACAGCTAACATCCCTTGAAGCATGACAGCTTGTATATAAACAAAAGCACCAAGGATAGTACTCATCTAATCTAATCCCAATCTTGTCTACATTTAAAACATACATCAGATATTAACAAACATTTAATTCACCACCACCCAGAATTTTGACACAAGCAGCTGCGTGAAGGGGTCAAATATGCACCTGTGATTCGCGGAATCTGAGTACCAAGAAAATTCCATCTAAAATTCACTTATGTATGATTTTTCCCACAATAATTGATAGCAGTTTACAATTACCCATCTTTAGCAGGCAACTTGCTAGAAAAGGCATCTTAGATTGGTCTCCATCAGCACTAGCCTGTTTTCCAAGCTTCAGATCATGAAGACATGGACAAACTTCTAGGAATAAAGGTACCTTTAAAGAAAACCATATTTTGCATGTAGCAAAAAATGTTAAAATTCACTTTGATCACTTTAAGGATGTGAACAAAATGAAAGACAATTCAGTTGCATCAGTCACTACCTTGGCATAAACCCTTTTTTCCTTGAAACATTATCTACCTCAGCCAACACTTGCAATAAAATTTTAGATTTCTCCCTCTATCAAAATTAGGTTTCATAACTTTTATGTTAGTTTGTTTGTTTATCGTTACTTCTCTATTATGTCAGAATGAAACTCCAATAACATGGATAGGCGAGGGCTATCTAGCATGACCAGACATAATTTACAAGAACTAGCTACTTGCAGATCAAAACTGACTTTGTGACTGTAAACTGGATCTTAATGGAACCTCCAGCTATTATACGGTCTGGTCTCCCACAACCAAGCATGATTCTCCACAAGTTTGCCAATTCTTACCTCAAAACTTCACACCAAACCAAGCACAGAAACAACAAAATGTACAAAATTTCAGTGAACAATATATTCAGCTTTGATTCCCTACTAAATTACTCAACAAGTCAAACCCAAACCCAATACCAATACCAATAACTAGGGATGTAAGAAAAACTGATAAAACCAACCGAAATTTTAGTTTTTGGTCTATTTTTCATAACATACGGTTTGCTTAAGTTTTGAAACTTTTTATACCGATACAAACCGAACCAACCGAATATTATATTTAAATATTTTTATATTATAATTTCTTGAATATTATTTGAGAAGTAACTAATATAATACACTTTTGTGATAAAAATTAAGGAGAAAAATATTTATAGAGCAATTTTCATATTTTTTTTCATTTATTTTCAATGTGAAATTTTAAAATCTACTATAAAACTTTTCAATATTTCATATAAATTTCTCTTCTACATCAAACCGACAAAACCAATAAAACTGAATTGTAGCATACGATCTATACTGATTTCTTAATCATAAAAACCGAAAGGATCGTTCGGCGCTTAATATACTCTTAATAATAACCATACCGAACGGTTTACACCCCTACCAAAAACAAGTAAAAAAATACATATCACAACTATGATCGCTCTCGTTATTTTTTTTAACACCTTATAAGGACAAGCAAATAACAAAGAAACATGGAGTGCAGAAGATTGATGCTGACAAACAACATACCGCAGTCATAAATGCGTCATCAGTGTCCCCAATAAGGGGAGAAGTTGACGAGGTTCCATTTTCCAACTGCTCAGAGGACCGCCATTCCACCAATGCTTCCCCAGATTAGCAACGCTGCTGCACATGAAATCTCCTCGAAAGACCTTCCAACTCCAGATTCCTCCTCGCAGTCCCAGCCATTTCCCACTCCACTGCTCCCTCCACCCTTCAACTTCACATATTAGTCAGGAAGTAAACCCCATTAGAAGAAAAGTCAAAAAAAAAAAAAAACAAAACAAAACAAAACAAAGCAAAAGTAACAGATTAAAATAAAAAATAAATATATATAAAAAAAAAAAAACTGCATGTGAATCTTCATCCTTCTCAATAATGATATCTTATACAAAAATGAACCATAAGTTGATATAAAAATGTCTCCTTCCTCATAACAATTGAAAGATCTCCTCAAGTGCACACATTTTCAATTCAGCAATAATTTCTCAAACCTACCTTCCAAAATTGATAAAGACCCAAAACCCACGTCCAAAAACAAAAAATTCAATAAACCCTAATTCTTAATTTTCGAACTACGCATAAAATCAAACTCTACAACGAATTCAACACGCAAAAAAGATTAAAAATTAACCCAATTCGATGAAACTCAACAAACAAAAACCATGTGCATAAACCCAATTCGATGAAACTGTCATCAATCGATAGCCGAACAATCCATCAGGATCGCCCAAAAAAAAAACCCCTAAAACACCCAAACTCGATCGCGAATACAAAGAAACAATTCACAAATGTCAAACCACAAGCAGTAAAAATGCATAGATCGAATGAGAAAACAAACCTGAAAGAAAAGAACGAGACAGACTTCGTAAATGGTGAGATGAAGCTCTAATTGAGGTCTAGAGAGAGAGAGAGAGAGAAAGAGAGAGAGAGATTTGAGGTCCAAGGAGCAACAAGGCTGAGAAGGAAATAAAATAAATTACAATAATTATTTATATATCTAGGTAATAATTATTGTATCAGTAATAGTTGAGGCACAATTTACGTGACGAAATAGTTTAATTTGTTAAAATAGCGTCGTTTGAATCTGCAGCAATTTCGTTTTATAACAAAGCAGCGTTACTTGATAAATTTGAACTATTTAAACCACATAAATTATCCTTCAAACATTTTTCATATTGTATTTTTGTGCGTTTTTATTGAAGAACAGATTGAATTGAGAAGAGAGATGTGAAAACCAAAAAGCTTGCTCCTTCTCACCTCTTTCTCACCTCTTTCTATTATAGTAATAATAAAAAAATAAAAAATAAAAAAAGAAATGAAAGAAAAGTTCAGTTTGTGGATGGCAATATGTGAGAGCACAGAATAAAAGTTCAGTTTTTGTGGATTCTACTTTTGTATGTATGTATGTATGTATGTATGTATAGTGGTGGTGGCAATATGTGAGAGTACAGAATAAAAGTTCAGTTTTTGTGGATTCTACTTTTTGTAATTAGGGTGTTACGTGGGTCGGGTCAGATTGTGTTGTCATGACCCGTCAAGGTTTGGATCCGGTAAACAGTGGGTTAGAATTTTTTTTTTTTTTTTTGGTTCACTATCAAAATTTACACTAAAGTCTCGTTTGACAATTATATATTTTAATTAAAAAATTATTATACGTTATTACATCAACCTTTTTACTTTTTTACAAATCTTTTTTTAAAATTAAAAAATTACTAAAATAATTTGTTCCCCAAGCGGAGGTTTCGAGAAAATAATCACCCCAATTAGAGTTAAGAAAAATTTCAAAAATAGCAAATTGGTCGATTGTGACCAAATCAAATGGTTTTGATTTATTTTTTAATGTCGATTCGATTCTAATTTTTAAAATAAACAAATTATTTTGATAAGTAGATTAAAGTTGATTTTAATCTTTTTTGATTTTTTTAAACATGCAAAAAAGTATACAAGTGATGTGATCCAAAAAAATCAAAAAGTTGACTTTTAACCGTGTTACCAAAATAGACATATACTTCACGATTTGATTTGTGATTTTCCATCTATAAATTTAGTTTAAAATTAAACTGAAACATTTAGATATATATAAGGATATAGAAGGACCAAATCTGACCCATTCTCTTAAAGTCTATTTTTATTATTGGAATTAAAAATTTGAAAGTTTATTTATAACTTTTTACTGTTATTAAGCATTTTTAAGTCCATGAATATATTCACTTTTTCAAGTTTTAAGGTCAAAGTTGCACTCTGGTTCAAATATAATCAAAAAAATTTAACATCAATTTAGACTAAAGTGCAACTATTAATTTCATAAGTTACATATGTGAAATAACGACAATACCTTTAAATCCTATGCATTTTTTGTTTTGTTTTTTTTTCCTCACATATATATGGTTTTTAATTTCTAACATTAACTCAATTAAATCACAATTAATTACAAATTCTTAATTATTTATTATAATTTCTAATAACTTAATAAAAAATTACTTTTTCAGTCTGCTTAATTTAGATTCATTTAAAAAATAAAATATTTGTGAAAATTTTTTTAAAAAATAAATGTACAAAAATGTACTCTTTTTTTAAATTTTTAAAATTTGTGTGTGTGTGTTTGGGGGATGATGGGCTATGAGATGTTGAAATGTTGGCCCTAAAGTGGAACATTGTAGGTTTTCTATGATAAAATTTGGGAATTGAAATGGATTAATTTCTGGCCATTTAAAGAGGCTGAAACTTAGGGCCTTCAAGGTTACTGGAATTTGTATTTGGGCCAAATATTTGAAGCTTCAACAAGCAAAATCATTGTCGTGGGGCATGATTTTTTGTGCCTCGTGGGTTCTATTTTGATTTGTTATATTCAACAAATAAACATTTTAAAGATAAATTTTAGAGACGATAAAAAAAATTTAGAGACAGAAATATTTTAATTATCAAACATGTAATATTATATTTTTAGCAAAAAAATTTAACATTCAATAATAAATTATTAACTTTTAGGATTAAATTTTGTCTAAAAAGTATATATTTTGACATGAAACTATATTGTCTCTAAAAATTTATTTATTAACTACATTTTCAAAAGTTTATCTCTAATTTTTATTTTTATTTTTTTATTTATTTATTTATTTTTTCCTCAGGTGGTCATTTCCTAAAAGTTTGTTTATATTTTAGATAATTTTAATAAGTTGGATGGAATTATATAAGAGATAAAATAAAATAAAAATGTTATATACCTCTTAGTAGGAATAATATTAAAATGTAGAACTAATTTTCAATAAATAGGTTATTATGTCAATTTCATGTTACACAAATTTGACAATAACTTAACATGTTTAATATTCATGTTATCAAGTTGTGTAATAGGCGTATTTGTGTAACAAAACAATCAACACTAACTTGCTAATTTTATATATGATTAGATTGAAAATTGTAAAGTATTAAATTTTAAAAAAATCTTAGACCAACAATATATAGCATAAGATATTTCAATACAACTCAATAATTGAACAGTAAGTAGCATTTATTGTTTTGTTAAAACATATCTAGAATATATTATTTATTAGGTCTTTTATATATTTTTATAAGTTTCTTTCTTCTCATGATTTCTTGATTAACACTCCATATAAGTCTTATATATTAGGGGTTGGATATTTGTTGGACGGGGCGAGGTTTGAGCTAGGCGGACACTACATAATAAAGGATTTTATATTTGCCCAAGCTTGGCTCGACCTTGTAAGAGGAGTTAACTTGAGCCCTTGATTAATTGGGCCCCATGTCTTAATCGAAAGTCCAAAAATTGGTGAAATTTGGAAAAATTATTGCTAAATAGGTCAAGTGAATTTTATTGAATGGGCCCATAAAAAAGTCAACAAATTCGGCGAGGAAGATCCATTAAGCATATATCTCTAAAGTCAACAAACCCATCGAAGGCTCAAATCATACGGGCGTCGAAGGGTTAATCATTGTTTTCGAAGAGATAAAACCCTCGAGAAGATCCATTCTCTGAGGTATTATTAGTCTAGAAAGGGTTGGAACCATGAACCTAGAGACCCATTTGAGCTCGGGTTTGAAAGGATTAGGATCGCGAACCTAGAAATCTGAAGCACTTGGCTTTGAGCAGATTGACATAAGCTAAAAAGTCGCTCCATTAATGTGTTCTAGAACACGTGATGTAACGACCTTGATTTTTTGTAAACCTTTATTTATTTATTTATTATTATTATCTTATTTTATTTTTTACTTTATTAATTGTGTAGTTACACGAAAATTTAATGTGGTGTTTAATTAATTTAACGTGATAGTTAATTTTATGTAATTAATCTAAATATTTTTATACATTTATACTATATATATATAAAAGATGTCATATATATTGATTTCATATTGTATATTTATATATGTTGTATTTAAGTATAATAAGAAATTAGGTTATAAAGATTGTTTTTTTTGGGTGAATAGGTGAGAAGGATTAGAGGCCCACTAAGATAATGAGAATACAAAACAAAAAACAAAGAGCCTTTGTGGTGTATGCGATTACCTGAGAGAGAAGAGAGAGAAAGAAAAGAAAAAGAAAGCGGTGAAAAAAAAAAAGAAAAAAAAGGAGAGTAGAGAGAAAAATAAGGGTTAGAGTTTTATTTTTTGTGGTTCTAATAATTCTCTAAATAATTCTTTAATCTTTAAAAATAATTATGAGTACAAAACCTAGTTCTCTTGATTTATATTTAATTCATTGTTTTTATTTATTTATTTTTATTTATTTGATATTGATGGATTTTGTATTTGTATATAGATGATGGATTGATTTTAATTATTTTAATTAGTTGTGTATGTTAAATTTTGGGTTTTATATGTATTTATTTTATGGTTATAATCACACTCATGAATCTGTGAAATTAAAATAAACTTGGAACCCATAGATAAATTCTTTATACTCCATCATGGTATATGGATTGTTCTTTTATTTGGTGATGGTGAGAAAGAGTGTATAGAACAAAAGTGAGGATTATGAGATTTATTTGAATACCTTATGGCAGCATTGTTATGTTTGTTCTCTCATGAGTAGATAAGAATTGTGTATATATGTTATTACCTTGTTCTCATAGTAGATGAGTGCTTTGATTTTCTTGTGGCCGATAGGTATATGCTAACCATCGAAAAATATTGGGTCAAACTAGGGA